>VZTJ01000323.1:0-25372 GCA_013397795.1 Orthonyx spaldingii | reverse complement strand
GGGCTGCACAAAATGTGAACCCTCTGCCACTGTCTTCCACACTTGATATTTGCAACCATCTCAATACATAGGGAATAAAGAGTAGATTCATTTGCATTCACATCATGAGCAGTAGTTTTCATTTGTTTTTGTTGTTATGGGTGAGGTCTGTATCACCATCAGTCTTTGGACACAGCTTTGCCTTATAAAATGCTTGTGTAGCTTTGTGGTGGTAGAGCTTTTTATCATCTAATTTTCAGATGATAATCCCTTCTATAACACTTTGGCAAGTGATCAAAGAAAGCTTCTTATCCACATAAGTAATCCTGAAAGACACATAGTGAAAGAGAAAAGTTACTTTTGCTGTTGCCTGTGTTGTTCAAGCTGCTGTTAATGTAAGTCAGAGTGGTGTTGAACAGGAAGAACACACTTTCAATGAAATTATGCTATTTCAAGCAGTAAGGACAAGTATTGATACAGTAGAAATGCAGAAGGCTTCCATGACACTCAGCAAACAGTGCCATTAAACTACACAAAATTCCATACTGTTAAAAACACAAAATTGTACAGATAGGGAAACATAATGCAGAGTCATTTGTGAAGAAATGGACTCTGGGCTAAGAATCACCCATCGGGAGGGAGGTCTGCCACATGTGCTGCATTACTGTGTGAAAATGTCAACTCATTTCTCAGCAGTGGTAGCAGAAGAGAAAACAAGAAAAAAAGTCAAGGAAGACCAATTACACCCAGAGACTTAGGAAAATAAAGTTTCAAAAATAACCTTGTATAGAAGGGAAAGGGCAAACTCCCTTTCTGTAAGAAGATGCACCATTTATTGGAAATGTGTATAAAATGCCTTCCCCATCTCAGGAGCTAGCCATACAGGTTTGAACCCTGCAGGTGGACCTACAATCCTGGGATGTATACTTGGAGGTATACGAAATGGTACAAACAGGACAAGACCCATCAGAAAGACCAACTTCAGGCTGAAGGCCTAAGGCAATGTTGGGGAGTGGACAGGAAGGTGAGCACCCTGTCAGCTTCGTGGAAGTTGAGGGGTAAAACTGGCAGGGATTGCAAGGAAACTGCCTGTCTGCTCCCCACAGGTGAAGAGATCCTGAACAGACTGTGGGTGCAATGAGGCAGTGGCCCACTGTCCCACACTTACATCTGTCCCAGGCATTGGTGACACGTGAAGAAAGCACAGACAGCTGTGGTGATGCCCCAGGGTGGGTGCTGGTGTAGGGCACAGAGACATCTGTTGGGCTGTGGCTGCACCTTTTGCCTCACCATTTTGGCTGTTGATATAAGGCCATGGCTTCATCAGCTTTATTCTCAGTTTCAGGCCCTTCAGGCTCCTGTCAGTCACAGGGAGCTCCCGGGGCAGCAGCTGACCGGACCCTCTGCTCCAGGCACCCAGTGCCAGGGGATGGCGGCCTGGAGCCATCGAGGGGACCTGCTCTGGGCCCTGCTCCTCTGCAGACCAGCAATAAGATCTCACTGAAACCTGGCTGCTTTAAACCTGCTGAAACTGCCTGGCCCACCTGTTAGGAGCAAATCACAGCAGAGGGGTTAAAATCCAGCCAGGTGGGGCAGTCAGTTTCAGGTGTTCCCCACTGAAACACAACAAAGACAGGTGGGATGGGCCAAAGAACATCTGGAAATGTTTGGGTCATCAATGCTGGAAGAAAAGACCCTGAGCTGACTGAAGCAGCCACTGCTCAGTGCACAGGGCCTCATCTGCATTGGGCACTCTGCCCAGAAAGGGAACCACGTAGGTTCCTGGGAGCGTGTGACTATCAAAGGGACAACACACAGTGTCAATGGCTCTGCCACCTCCACTGCACACCCTGTGGAGCAGCCTAAGGAGAGCAACTGCTGGAGAAGAGAAGGCTTTGGCAAGACCTCACTGTGGCCTTCCAGTGCACGAAGGAGACTTATAAAAAAGAGGCAGAGTGACTTTACATAGAGAGAAAGTTATAGGAAAAGAGGAGAAAGTTTTTAAAGTAAAAGAGGAGAGGTTTAGATTAGCTATTAGGAAGAAGTTCTTCCCTGTGAGGGTGGTGAGGCCCTGGAACAGGTTGCCCGGAGAAGCTGTGGCTGACCCATCCCTGGAAGTGTTCAAAGTCAGGCTGGACGGGGCTTAGAGCAACCTGGGATAGTGGAAGGTGTTCCTGCCCATAATGCCTATGAAGAAAAATGCTGACAGTTAAGTTTCCCTTTGGTGAAAAACGTTTCTGGGCCAACATTTGCTATGCCAGCATTTTTAAAGATACAAAGAAAGAAATCTCTATATAGTCAGTGTAATTTGGGGGAAAATTATATGCCCCTGTCAGTCAACATTATTACTGTATGAACTAAACTAAAACATTTTTATTTGGTGTTGCTACAAGACTATTTGTTTTCCTTCTGCTTTCCATTTGTTCAGTGAACAGAAAAATTATCTTGATAGAATCTAATAAGCAGATCTCAGACATTTATGAGTAGTAGTACTTTGCAATGGAACTTTACAAAGACTTGACATGTTTGATCAGATTATTTCATTGAATAAAAGATGAGTAGTCCATAATTATAATATAGAAGTTTTCTTATTATTTACAAAAAAAAAAATAACATGTGAAACCACATTAATGATTAACATACTGAACATTTATGGTGGTGACAGTGCTTAAGAGGAAGAACTCAACCTGTGTATATCCAGAAAAAAAAAAAATCAAAGAGTAAACATTATATCTTAAACTTGTTTAGTTCTTGTAAATCTGGAAAGCTTAATTCTGCTTTCCATGTATCTTGTCCGAGAGCCCCACATCAGAGTTATGTGAATCTGCCCGCACCATGAAACCTCCCCAGTCCTGTGACAGACAAAGGTCAGCTAAGGAAATCTGCCCGACTCCTTTTTCTGAGTCATTTGCATCCTAATAGTAATGTCAAGCCAGAAACTGTAATTTCCCTTCCATACACCTCTCTGTCCTTCTCTGACTCTTTTTACCACCTGTTGTCCCTCTGCTTTCTGCACTTTACTCGGATACTTCTAAGCCTTTTTGCTTCACTGAGCTGTTCTGTAACTGGAGTCACTCAGCTGCTTAAACATGTGAAGGAAATGACATTCTGCATGTCACCTAAGTGTTATCTACTATTTGCTGTGGAACTAGGAGATGTGTGCCCTGCTCACCTTGCCTGCACCTTCAGTACTGTCCTTTTTCAATCACAGGTTGCACATTTACCCACCTTCCTACCCTCAGTTGGCTGTTTCAGCACCTCTCCAAGGGACTAAGTTGCTTTAGACTATGTGTGAAACAGTCTATTGTACTGCTGGAAAGAGAAGACTTCATGCGTATGAAAGTTTGTTTTCCACATTCTCTGTACAGAGACATGGAATGTTGGCTTCCCTTTTAATGTAAGGCTAAATTATAAACACACAAGGCATTACAGATATTAGCTCTTGAAGGCAAGTGCAAGATAAGGAAAGAGGATGGGCATCTCTGCTACTGCCTCCAATGAGCTGTAGCACAAGCTAATCTTTATCAATGATATTCTTGGGAGATTTACATTTAGTCCCAGTCATTGCCTTCTATGTAAGTAGACAAATTATTGGTCCCAAGTGCCTTTCTTCATAGAGAATGACTCAGCAACTCCCATTAATAATGGTAATTACTGGATAATGGTAATTACTCAATAAATAAAAATTCCATCTGTTCTTCCCAGTGCACCAAATCTTTATCAGGAACATTCAAACAGATCCTTAGCGGACAATTAAGAAGGTAGGGCAGCATGTTAAACTCTATATTTAACAAGTTCTATGGAGGATATAGAAAGTACTCCCTATGATTAATTTCATCTGAACTAGTATTTATCAAATTTAATAAAAAAGTGTGTCCTTACCATCTCCAGGTCCTGTTCACAGCAACATGTTAGTCAAAGTGTAGCAATGAGAAGATTTGCTCTGAAGGATTAGTGTTCTGATATTTCTGCTAATCATCTGCCAACATTCCTAGAAGATCTCCTTTTACCCAGGGAACAGCAGATTGAGGCTGTGTTTCCTGCATCATGTCATACACACCGATGGTTTTCCAGGCATGCTGTTCCAATTCTGATAGCAGAGTTGACAGCAGTACTGCAAGTTGCAGATTACACAAAGATATTTTTTTATGTGTTTGTTGTTGGGGTTTTTAAATGAGATTTGTCAACAGATCTAAACACTACATGGCGAAGTATTCTGTTCTGCCTGGAATGGTAAATGAATCTGTTTTTTATATGGGATGTTGATTGGGCAGAGCCACCTTGTGACGTTTTCTGCAATTTGTTCAAAATCTTAGTATCCCATTTTTCTAAGATACTGTAATTAATGGGGAAGTATGAAATAAGTAGATGTAATCTCGAGTTCCAATATTCTTTACAGAGCTCCTCTCAAAATCATCTCAACTGAAATGTCTATTTCTTGTTTCCCATGAGAATACCATTAACTTCTGATCAGTTCATCTGTTGGGAAACAACTGTGTTCCCGTTCTTTGCAAAACATTGTTTCTCTTCCTATTTAGTTCTTCCTCAAATTACTAATTTATGGTGATTTCTCCTGAACTGTCAGTACACGGATCTAGCAATGTTGATAGCCTGAACTCCTCTTTACTGTCTGCTCTGTCTGCCCCTGCCACAACTCGGTGTTAATCTACACGGCCATAAAAGCTGAATGATCTCACTCTGCAGATTTTTAATTTCATAGGCAAAGTTACTGTCTATTTCAACCTCTCCCTTCATGTCTCAAACATTGAAATATTCCATTGAACTTACTGCATGAACTTCTTTATAACATTTATGTATTTTTATCATATAACAGTTTGAAACTTCCAGGTCTTGGGCACATGTGTGAATTTTGTGAATTTTGAGTCATTTGAAGATATGTAATGACTTGACCCATGTGAGACTTAGGACTGTCTTCCCATGAACTGCCAGGGAGATCTGTGAATGTCTCTGACCTTACACCTTTTTGATTATGTGGCTAATCTAAAACTTTCTGTAGCAGAGACTCACTGGTGATTGAACAAAGAGATCAACCTCATACCTCCTGCCTATCTTAGCTACAGGGCAGCTTGTTGGATTGACTGTTTCAGAAGAATAATATATTCCCCTTCAGTAACTGAATACTCTCTTCCTCCAAGAGGAGTGCTCTTACTTTAGTACTGCTACAGCCACAGTTGAAGGGATTTAAAACTTTTCTTTATTGCAGTGCCTATTACACAAGATTTCTGAGATTATGTCCGGCTTTGAGATCTGCCCTTCTCTCTATGCAAAAGCTTGGGCTCCAGAAGCCTTTGCTGACAAAGCATCACAACATTTACTTGGCTTCCATGTGGAATTTTGGCCATTCTGCAGGAGGATAGAATGGATGTTTTAGGAACCCCTCTTTACAAGTGGACTAGCTACTTTATATGACAATGAAAGGCGTGGATTTATGGTCCATGAGCTTGCTTCAAAAACCAGTGCAGAGCCATTCTTCCTGTCCTTCAAAGAACTCACCAGGCATAATGGCCTGTAATCCCTGCTTCAAAGATTCAGATCTCCTTTGATGATCTTTAAGTGGATTCCCCATGTCTTCAGTTTTTTCTGGTTCCATATGTAATGACTTGACTGGTACTTTTCCAGTTTTATCTTGTCTTTTTCAACAGTAGATTTTGATATTCTGGATTTATTCTAAAAATTTTGTTTGCAGTGTAAGCTGAGCTGAACGCTGTCAGCTACATGGACTGCCAGTGACTGGTTTATATGATCTGAACTAGAACTACTTACCAGTGGACAGAATCACAAAATCACACAATTTAGCTAATGTATTTCAAAAAGATGGAATATATATGAACATTTCGAATCTTTCCATGTGCCCTGCCATGTTAACATTCATTGATGTCAATACTGACTCTTTCAGAATTTTTCCATCACAATGCTTTTATTCTCTATGTCCTACAGCTGCAAATTTGCTGAGCACTCTTAGGGTTCAGGTCTCCTTCACAGTATCTTGCTCCACTGCATTTTATCAGAAAAGTGACCCAGTTGTGCTGACTGCAAACCCAGGTCTGCCGACCATAATCTCTTGTCTGTTGCTCTTCTGATCCACAAATCTTGAAAATGGAATACTGTTCTACATGAAGTGGGCTATATCCCAATGATTAGAGCATTGTCATGTAAGTTATTTGATGGTCACTTTGACTACTGAGCACCCACAGTTTGCTGTTCAGATAACTCATGTGTCAGCATGTTCACCACTAGGAATTCCTGCACCATACATTTGATCACACATCCTGGAAAATGAAGAGATTTTTAGCTAACATTCTGTCTAACCTGGATCCCAAAAGATTTAGGGAGCAGAAAGGCATGTCTTCCCCAGATTGAGACTGCTTCTGAGTGAACAAATCACCCAGCACAGGGCATCTAAGAAAAGTTACAGCTGTCCCTTATGTAAGCAATAAGAGGTTTAGCTAGAGCTGTAGAGAAAGCAATCAGGGTTGCATTTAATAGAATGTAGGTGGTTGACATTTCCCTCTTTTTGCAATGTTGAGGCTTATAAAAGAAGAGCACAAGACTTCCTTCTGGTTCAGTGTTCCTCTGCCACTCTTCTAGGTTTGTTTTCGTATTATAAATCTAACCTTTTATCTGGTCTTAGCTGGACTGGAAGACATGCAATAACAACTCCCGAAGATATTTTGGCAGTGTTTTAGGTACCCAGTGAATGACAAGCACGTTTGGAAAGCTCCACAGTCTGCCTGGCTTGTAAGTCACAAATCCTACCATTCCTCATCTATTTTAAACTCACTAATTAACCAGTCAGTGTTGACAGGTAGGAAGCTTGTTGGAAAGTACATCAGTCAGAGAAGAAGGAAGAAGAATCTTTCAAAATAAATAGGATTCAGGAGGGCAAAGTGTCCTACTTTCTAAGTCTTGTTGAATAAAGTCTGAGTTACTAAACCAAATTCAGACTTGCTTAGAAACCATTCCCACAGGTATCAGTGCAGATGGAGAAGATATCTGAAGAGCATTTGGCTAATAAAAGATACAAACATAGTCAAGAAGTGCTCTTTTCAATTCAACAGTAATTCTGAGTTACAGAAACAACTCAAGAAAAAACACTTCATTAAATTCTCAAGTACTTTGTCTTGTTCTAGATATTCTCAAACCTTTTGTCATACCTTCTCAAAGAGTCAGAAGTGGGAAGTTTGATAACAAATAGCAATTGGCTAGAGCAGTATTTCCTGTGTGGATGTGAAGTTGCCTCCTATGGAAATAATGAAGAATTCTCTCCTTCTATCATTAGGGTTTTTGGTTAACTCCCAAGAAAAAAGTAAAATATTTCTCAGAGAAGAGGAAACTGGGGTGAAGGACTTTCATTTTCAGATGTCAAATGAAACAGTCAAAGAAGCAGAGCATAGCAAAATAGCAATTCATCTGTCATTTCTTCTTAGATCCATTATCTTATTAGGTAATTCCTATTAACCTGGAGGTGAAACTAAATATGAGATGTCAAACACAGGTGATGATATGTTTTAAAAGTAACTTTTGAACCAATGTACTGAAATCTGAGCTTTCTCCCTCATTTTCTGTGTGTTGGTTTGAATGCTCTATGAAAAAATTACTCTGTAAAGAATAATTTCCATTAATACCTGATTTATTGGTGCTGTAATGACTCTCTAATTGGCTGTTTTCAATTTATTAAGAGAATGGGCTAAAAAATATGACAGGTCATTTGGTCTTAGGTACTTGTCTCAGGCTTTCTCTCCTTTGACTGTGCAAGGAGTTTGTGATAATGACAGAAATTTGAATTTTATATATTGGAAGCTCAAAGACAATCCATTCCCTAACTTCTTCCAGGTACCTCCAAAGAGGAATTTTGGAACGCAATAATTTGCCAATCATTAACTTTGAAGGGTGGTTTCTCAGAAGAGCTAATGGCTTTAAAATTATTTGGTCTGTTGAATAACATTTCATTCTGCTTCAGTACACGAAGTATGGACAAAGAGTTCCAAGAATGATTTTAAGGAACCAAAAACTGAAGAAACTATAGGCAAAATTACAATTACTGAATGCACAGTAAAATTCCCATCAGAGGGTTTTGGATGCACTGGGAAGGACAGTGTATATTTATTCTCACTGTAGTGTTAGTGTTCACTCTCAGATGACTTCTCTTATTAACATAAGCCAAATGGGTCACTGGCTGCCTGTCTGAGGGAATGTCCAGCATGAGAGATTCTGTCCACGGAGCTAAAGAACAGGGCCAATCACCTTCCCTCCAATGGGCAGAGCTTCAGGTAAGTGCAAAGACTCCTCTTTGAGCTGCTGTGGCATCCAGCTGCTTCCTGGCATCCTCAGCAACCTGGCATACCCTGGAAAGGGCACATTTCTGAATGGCTCAGCCACTCACTGCTCCAAAACAAGGCTAAACTGAAGGCAGTTAGGTCCAGGCCAGAAGCGGCAGCTGAAATTAGGATTAAATCCCACATTAGAAAGTCATTCCTGCAAGCTGTCCTGTATTCATGCCTGTTCTCTGAGAGCTCTGACCCCCACTGTCACCCTGCAGACAGTCCTTCTGCTCTTTCCCAGGAAACTTCTACAGATCTGAATGGTTCGTTTCTGCTGAACTCTATGTTCAGACTCTTCACAACTATTCTCAGCCCTTTTTGTTTTGTCTTCCCTCAGGTTTTATTTCTATGCCCTTTGCAAATCAGTATCCGTGCTGAGTAAGAATCTGGTGATGACAGGGAATAATCTTTCCTAGATAACCACGTCATCTTGTGCCCAAAATCTTTTGATTCTCAGTAGTTTCTTGACTGGATGTGTCCCTGTGTGGCATGAGAACACATTACATAGGTTTATGTCTCTCTTTTGTATTCAAGACTGAAATGAAGAATTGTCAGGTGATGATGGATTTGGTTCTTTGCCAGCTGCTTTGTTCCATTGGTTATGTTTACAATCTAACTCTGAAACTGTTAGCATGGCTAATTGTGTAACTACAGAAGTAAATTTGTTAAAAGAAACTTGTTAAAGAAGAATTAAGCTACTGGACAATCTGAAAATGCTCAGCTTTGTTTTGCTTCTTGGGGAATGAAATTACACACTCCTGAGGATTTGCCAAAGTCTGGAGACATTCGTGTGATGCACCTGTTCCTGTCAAATACGGTGTAGAATTTCTTATGTGATTTACTAACATGTCATGACTAATGGACTGCTGCTGATCCAGCATGAACCCTTGCTACAGAGCATGAACTGTGCTGTTAAGAACCAGTGTTTGCAGGAAGTCCTTCTCTGGTGGACTCTGATGCATACACTTCAAATGTATCAGATTCTATTACTCCTTCTCTCCAGGGTCTTCTTCTGTTCTTTCACTTCCTACCTATTTGACCTAGATGGATCATTTTCATTCTTATCTGTTATGATTTTGCAAAAAATAGAAAAGATATTTAGGAGCACAGTGCTACATAGGATAATGTAGCACTGTGTGTGCAAGGCAACAGGCTGGGACACTCAGCTGTGGCAGAGAATCTCATGGCCAAAGGAAGAACTGTGTACACAAAAACATGGCAGGGACTTAATGTTTTCCTCTGGATTGTTGTTGAGCGTTACAACAATTTCCATTGCCATAGAATGGAGAAAGGTTTGTTCCCCATCAATGTGGGACCTTGCACAGGGGTAAGGACTGCTGTGCCGGGAAACCAGCCTGTTTATGGATACTCTTTTGGTGTCTTAATCATTACAGAATTATTTTCACCATGCAGGACTCAATAACAACAACAACAAAAATCCTAAAAAGATATTTTTGTTACAATGTTGAAATGATCTGACTCCATGGAAGTTTAAAGAACAGTTTTAAATACTTACTCAAGCAGACAGCGAGTGAAGGGCTGTGATTTGTATTCTGGTCTGTTGGATGCTTCCAGGGCAGGGGATCCCTACTCTGAACTGCAGTGTATTCTTGACTATCTTGCCAGTCATGATAGCCAGCAATTTATAATTGTAGCTAAAAGATAAGAGATACAGCTTTTGTGAGCCTGGGAGTTGGTTATCAAGCACCCTCTCTTGAGGACAGTGTTCTGTAAGGATATCAGTAGTTGTCAAATAAGGAATGAGGAGGATCCTTCCTGCAACCCAGAATACCTTTGCAAGCTGTCAGACTGTCTTAAACTCTTCAGATAAAAATCCAGTTTTAATTGTTTGTATTAGTCTTTCTGCAGGAAACCCATGAATTGTGCAAAGGTATGCAGTCCCTGACGTAAGAACAAAAGCTGTTATATCATTTTGCCTTACTGAACTCAGCATCTGACAGTTTAAAATTTCTGAAACAACAGTTTGTTGCACTTTTGTGGTCCCTCACAGGTGATTTTTATTAATGTTCTGCATGTTTTGACTTTCTTGTTAGAAAAAAATATAACAGGAAAACAGTGTTGTGTTCCAGTGGTCAAAACAATAATCCATTCTCTTTGCTTTGGATGATGTCACAAGAAATATGGAATGGATGATATATATTTATTTTAAAGCAATCACAACATATTTAAATCAAATGGTTTTGTTTCGTTCTTTCTTAATAAGTTATTCTCTTAAAGTGCTTTGCACAAACTACTGATATTGTGTAATTTTTTAATAGAAAAATTCTGCAAATTTTTAAAATGAAAAATATCAGTTGGCTTTTCTGTTACAAATGGTACATTGGGACAACACAAAATTCCCACACATTGCACTGTGCAGAACTTCACTACACACGCTGTAACTTACAGAGGATTATCGGGATCAAAAGGGAATATTAATAGAGGTGAAATGGAAAATTAATTTCTCCTCACTTTGTGATTGTTGCCATACATGGAGGACAAGCATCATTTTGCAGTGACACACTATTCCTGGAGTCAGGCTGCCTGTCAGCTGGTAAGTGCTGATGCAAAGGTAACTGATCTTGGGAAAAACATGGATCCATAATAGGCATAAATGTACACCTCTGAGAGAAAGCTTAAAATAGATGCATCTGATACCTTGTTTTTATTGCATAGACTTCCAAGTCCGTAATAATCTTGATGTGAAAGAGTGACAGGTATTTCTTAGCGCATAAGAGCTCCATTCCCTTTGCTGTCATCAGAGATGGATGAACACATCCCTGTTCCACAGAAACTATTTTTCTTGAGTGACTTTATTTCTTTAAGACTAATTAGTGAAACTGCCTTACCCTGAAAAATCTAATGCCCAAGAAGAAGCAGCATCTGACTTGTGAGATGTAATTTAAGGCTTGATAGTGGCAGTTTTTTTACTGTAGGGAATGTTCACCAATTGCACATGCTGCTGGGCTCTTTCAAAATAAAGAGGAACTATGAATAAATATTATTTAGCAGTGACAAGTAGAGGTTTGCAACCTTTAAAGGCAAACGTATAATTTCAAAAGAAAGAGCCAAGATGAATCTCTGGGAAATGTCTGAAGAAAAGATCTACCAGCTTTGGGTATTCTGTGTTTTTCCACCCAGTTTCATGCCCATTGCCCAGTACCTCAATGACTGTCTCTTTGGGCACTGAATGTGTGCCATGGGAAACAGATCCATTTGCCAAATCTCTGCTTTTTCGTGGCACTGCGGGAGGGGCTAACAGGCTGTGTCTGGTGCCTTCTCACACCCCAAGTCCTTGTGAGCATGAGTGCCAAAAAAAAGGCTGGAAACAACAAAGGAAGGGAAAGGAGAGGTCCTGGTGGGGACAGGGAGGACAGCAAGTATTTAGGACACTCCTTGGAGAGTATGTGTTCACTGGGCATGCAGGGTGAGCTATTTTACAAGCAGGTGACCCTTGTAAATACAGATCGAGTGTGACCTTCATGCAAGCAACTGTGAAGCATAGAGCAGTGAGATCATGGTCCTTCTCATGAGGTCAGCCTGACCCCTGGAGTGGCACATCCTATGCAGAAACACTGTGAGTCTTGGGTGGGTTGGAAAACATTTCCAATCAGTTACCGTCAGGTTACCGAAAGGATGGATTTGGGAAGAAAGAAATACTTCTCTCTGAGCAAGGTGGCCATTAGAGTTACTACTGAGCAGTAAATGCTTTTTCCCACTGCTTGAAAACATCTTTCCCTTTACTCACCTCTCTATTGCATTTTGGTTTCTCCTGCCCCCTGGTCCATACTGCACGTCTCTCTCTCTTCCTGTCTCTCTTGTCCCACCCCATCAGAATTATTAAAATGTTCATGAGAATGGATGAACCCCTTTATGATGAGAGACTTGAACAGATTGGGTTGAATGATGATGGGTCACACTTGGTTAGTGATTGAAAAAATAGTCTAGGGAGATGAAGCTGATACAAGATGGATTTATTTGTATAATGCCACTGAGGAGAAAAAAAAAAATAAGGAGGGAAAAAACGCTGAAGGAAAATATTAGGAGTAGAATGAATGCAAATAGTTCATTTGCTAATTCATTTTAAGAATTAGAGGTACATTTCTGATCCTCAAACACCTATATATCCATCTTTTGAGAATTTTAGAGGCAAACATAAATCTTATAGAAATTAAGACCTGGAAGATGCCATAAAATTCTGGTCACTGCAGTGGTGAGCACTATATCATAAATTTTTCTCCATCCCTCTTTTGGTTCTCATTATAACTTGGCAGTAATTTGTGACCTGATGAGATTACAGAATTGCCTGTAAGTTAGGTTGATTGTTACAGGCAGACTGGGAAGGTGTCTGTTTCTGTGTTCCTATCCTTCTCGTTTCCAAATGACAGCAGTCTTACTTTAATGTAAGGCTCAACCTTCTTTTTGGTTCCAGGTGGACTTCCAGGAGATCCAATGTTCTTCTGTTCAAGAAGTTTTGCCTTTGTCATGGATAGCAAATGAATGACAGAGATATTTATCAAGTTTCTCTATCCAGACAGATGAGTAGAGCACAAACTACAGTCTTAGAGAGACAAATGTTATACCAAAATGCCCACTCATGAATAGCAATCTGTAAATCACAAAAATAATTTAACAAAAGCCTTCATGACATGCCAAACATTTCTCACCTTTAGGGGGAGAATTGTTTGGAGAAGAGCTGTGTGCCTTGTAAATACTGAATTTATAACAAGGGGTGGGAATATTGCACTGACTGTTGTGACTTTATATCTGTTCTTCTAAACTGACTGATGTGATGGCCTCTTTCCAGAACTACTGTTCATCATTATATTACATCACATCATTTCTTTTTATCTTTTTTTAAACTTTGCTTCTCTTTGTCTGTGTTATTAGCAGGAGATTAGTGCTCCCTGTGCTCTCTGACACCCACCTGCCTTCTCTTGTGCATGAGCTGCTCACTGGAGGTTATACAATACCATGCCAGGAAAGGTTCATTCATGCCACATTGTACTACTGACACGAGGAGGGGAATCACATTCTTCCTGCACATGCCACTTTGTTGGCCTGCATCAGAAGAGCCCTGAATGCTCTGCATAAAACAAAATCCAAACTTCCTTGTTATGCAGATAATCCACTGTCTAGTAGATGCCATGCCATAGGCTCTTCCCAAACAATCCAAGAAGCCATTGCATGTGTGGATTGTTTCCCGGGCATGTTAACAAGCCTTTTGCCAGGATTGCCACATGAACGTCTCAGCTGAGGACATGAGGGAACTGCTGCTGTGGCAAGAGCTGCATGAAGCCCAGCACCTTCCCCTGAGCTCAGTGCAAGTCACCATCAGCAGCCCTGTTTCCCTACAGCTTTGGGGAGACCCACAGCAGGTGGTTGTTCTGTCATGCCAGGGGACCAGAGATTTTCTCTGAGGGGGAAAACTGACAGATTGACACAGGGACAGTGATGCTTTCATAGTTTGGAGAGGGTGAGTTACCTCAGCTGCCCTGCACTGGACCACATCTAAGACTCCTCTCTGGCCCGGTTTTCCATTCCTTCTATCCCTGTCCCTCAGGAGATGATGATGCTGTTCTGCCCCAGGGCTGACTGAGCCATGCTGACTGTGGTAGGCAGGTTCCAGGCTTTCCCACTCCTCCCTGTTCAGTGGGTCTCCGATGACAGCAGAAGAGGATGACAGAATTTTTTCTGGCTTCTTTTCCCAGAAGTTCTGGGAAATGCTTGGTTGTGCTGCAATTGAGGGAGGGCAGGATGCATCTAAGCATGGAGCATATTGCTGTGTGAAATCTTCCACGGGAAAATTCAGGAAATGCCCTGACAGCTTTGCTGTGTTAGTGTCTGCTACAATTTTTGATACTGCAGATGGGGATGGGGGCAGTGGGGGTAGCACAGAGAAGCTCATGCAGACATTTCTTAGGGTACCTGTGATGTGCCCAACACATCCCCTAAGGAACTCTGATTCCACACAGGAGATGTCTCTCCAGGTAAATTCCATGGAAACCAGACAATGGGGACATTTCTACCACCTCATTCCTCCTGCCAAAAAAGAAAAGTGTCCTCCCACCTCTATGGAAAACCAGCACTGGAAAAAATCTCTTTCCAGGAACTTTTTCAGCACATCAACCTAGGAAGGTTGTCACCCCTTCTGTGCATTCATGCAGAGGTTTCTTCCCAAGAAGAGTTCGAGCTCTGCAGACACTGCAGGATCGATGTGTAAAGAAAATATTAGAGTAACATTAACAGTGTATGGGCAAATGTGGGTGTACTTCCATTTTTCCATTGATTTACATTTCAGTTTCCTGAATTCAGAAGACTCCCCACATTTTAACATAATTTATGATGTCCTGAGTTGTATAAATCCCAGTGTTCTTATTATAGGAACAGATTATATACTCTGTGCAGCTGACAGAGTCAAATGCCACACTTACTCCCTGGAGAATTCTAATCTCCCCCTTGAATTTTAAGATGTCAGTGAAAAACAATCTCCATGTTTCTGAAACCCAACCCCAAGGAGCAATGATACTCCCATCCATAAAAATAACTGGTCTGGGATCCTTAGGGATGTATCGCTGACAGAATTGTTCAGGCCAAGACAGTGCAGATGTCCACATCATAAATCTGAAAAGGTTACGGTTCATGTGGGGCAGAACAGAAACAGCTCTGTGTCTCATTTCAGCCTGCTACAGAGTCTGATACAGATATCAAAATAATACATGCTCTGGAGAGAAAGTTCATGGCCCAAGGAGTGCTTCCACTCTGAGAAGAACCATCCTTTGGAGACCATTTAGCGTCACATATTCCTCAAACACTTGTAATTAATCTGCACAGCTCATTGCCACCAGTGCAGTGGCTACTGAAGGTTTCCATTCATTCAAAATCTGCCAGACAAATCCATGAGAGGAAACCCAGGTGCAGACTCCTGATCAGACACTGAACAAAACAGCAGGATTGGGATATGCCTGAGCCAGGGGCACCTGAGGAATGGGGTAGTGTTCAGGGAAAGCCTCAGCACATCTGCCTGTGTCACCATTCCTGTTCTTTCCAGCCTCAGGCACCATCGAGGCTGAGCCACTGCCCGGACCATGCTCTGGGCTGGCCTTTTGCTGAGCACAGGCAGTGCCAGACACAGCCACTGCTGGTGCCTCTGGGCAGAGCACACCCCTGCAGGCAAAGCACTCTGTGTGTGCATGGAGGGCACAGAAAGCTGCTGGAGCCAGGGCCAGCTGGGGCCTCTTCTCGTCTGGGCAAAGCAGCTCATGCCATGCCTGGTGATGCTGGCTCCAGGCTGATGTGGGTGTCAAATCTGGCAAGTCAAATTTGCAAAGTGCACGAGACAGAGCCTGGGGAGGCAACACGCTGCAGGATGGATCTGTAAGGACCTGCCCCTCCTAAAAACAAGTGGGTGGTTCACTAGTGCCCCTTGGGTGCTGGCCAAGGCCCAACAGCTTTAAGTTGAACTCTTCCAAGCTCCTCCCTCAAGGAAGTTTCTTTGCTCCCCTGTGGTCTCACAAATTCCCCTGTTGCCCTTGAGTCAGTAATTTCTGAATGTGTAATGCTGGGATAGCACAGAATATTACAGCAGAAGTGCCACCAGAACTTTACACAGAGCCACCCGTGTGCTCCTTAACAGTTTCCCAAGTACCACAACTGGTGCACTCCACATCACTGGGCCTGTTTGGGAAACCCACAGAACACGTGATTTTTGCTAATGCTCTCAGCTCTTATTTTCAGTTACTCTTTGCTTCTGTGCTCTCATCTTACCTCTGAACTAATGGGGGATTGTTTATTTACTGCAGTGTTACACAGCCCGTGGATCAAATATTAAGTTACCATCTCAGTTGTCAAGACAGCAACAAACAATCCAGATTTTCTTGTTATAATGCAGATTGTCCAGCAGTCACAGTTAACTTGGTAGATCTGTGACTGGCTTTAGATGCAAGGGATTTAATGATTAGTACAGGCTTCTCCCACAAGGTTTGTGGTATTCCCTATTTCTCAGAATAGTTATGGCAAGAACTCTGCCAATTAAAAAAGTGACATCATACCTCCTGTTGCTCTTTCACCCTGGGATTTCCTATTAGTTTCTTTAATTAGAGCTTTTTGCTGGCTTTGAGCAACAACTGATTGAATACTGATGCCCAAGACACATTTTCAGGCTGACGGACTGGCAAGTTGCTAGTCCAGTAAAAAGCACAGATATTATCCTCTATTCTCCCTCCCCATTATCTTTTTCATCCCCCTGTATTACAGATCAGGAAAGATATCTTGACCTGAAATTTTCTCAGCAGGACAGGACTACACCTGCAACAAACCTTGACCAGACAACCACTGAGCCAGCAATGGGCAGCAGTAGCACTACTCACACCCACGTGAGGGAAGGTCCCTCAGGGGACCCTTTATCCACCTGCAGCCAGTTTGCAAACTCTGTCTGCTCTTCTTCAATGTGACTTCTCTCCCTTGGGAGAGCAGCAGATGGTTAAAGCCAGGACCCCGAGAACTCTGGCAGTTATGGAAGCATTGTGCTCGTGGGTGTGAAGGGAGGGCCAGCCCATGACGTGGGGAAAAACATACTTCTTCTTGGATCCTGACATCCCTGCCGACTTCTCCCTGCCATCCCCATGAGGTAAGTCTGTGGGCTGTAGCTCTGGCCTGCAGTCCACATGCCCTACTGATGGCTTCATCAAAACCTTTATCTTTCTGTGTGTGATATTCATTTGCTTAAGGTAGCAAGCAGCCAGCAGCTGACAGGAAAGGCTCCAACAAGCAACCCAGTGCCCCCATTTTCAAAGCAAAATATATCTATTACTTAGCTTTTTAATGCCCTTTGGATGAGGGAGGTTCATGATTCCCCTATGCTGAGACAATCTTCCCTAAATATTCACAGTATATCCTATCCCATTTTCTTGGTAGGATACAGGAACCCACCTGAGAGATTTCTTGTCTGTGACACATCTGCTTTGATACTGTGGCTCTCTTTAAAGGCTTCATTTTATTAATACAAATAGGAAATGGTGAAATATGGAAAGACAGGTTTTTGTTCTCTACTTGCTAGAGCTTGAATTCCCAGCTGAGAAAGACTTTGGGCTTGCTTGCCACCATGAATCAACCCTGCCTTGTCTAGCTGGGACTTCCAGTAGCTCAGGAACACTGCTGGGCATGGCTGTTGTGGAGTCTGTTTTCTTATCACCTGGCTCCAACTTCCATTAGATAGGTAAGAGTGTCACTGGCACTTTAAACACCAGGACTACCCATGTCCACTGAGGCACAGGATTGCTACCACAGCTACAAGCAGGAGAAATCTGAATGCAAGGGCAGCAAAAAGCAAATCTGAATGAGCTGGGAATTATATGTCCCTGGATGTGCACAAAAGATTGCATTTGCAGTGGCTGAGAACAGTCTGAATGCATTTGAACCATCAAAACTGGCCTTAGGAAGGAGAAAAACTCAGTTAACTGCAATAAGCTTTACCTGACAAGCCCTATTCATTCGAAGTTGCAGACAGATTAAATCTCTGTCACTGACACACCTTAACGAAAATTTGCTAAAGGTGAAATCTTTGACTCACTTATAGGGCTTTGATGGAGATTTTGAAAGATAAGAGTCTCAGGGGTATTGTTCTCATTAACAATTTCCAGCCAGCTACTAATTAGCTGCTGACTGAACAGTTGAGACAGTTCAGACAATTTTCAAAGGTCACAACCACCCATTTGTCCAGCCCATCCTCAGCTTCCAAATGAAACACCTGCAAGAAACACTACGAAAACACTTTGCATAGCCTCAGGATGTTCAGCAGGGTATTTCATATCATGTGTTATTTCCACCACTATCTCCTCATCCACGCACTAAAGACAAGTTTCTAGTTCCTGAGCTGAATGGTACCAAGAAAAAACATGAATGGGGACTTTAGGATGGTGTCCTAATGGGATAGAGACTTGTAATCTTGGGATGCCTCCCCTTTCCCACTTGACTCTGGTGCCTTGCTGTGATTCTTGCTGCTGAATTCACAGCCAGTCACAGAACACGGGGGAGGGCAAGCCATGGTTAAGGCTTGGCAGAGGGTGAGGCAGCTGCCCTGACTCTATCTCAAGAAGGATCTATTTTCAGCACAATAAAATCCTCCCTCTTCCATGGGAATGTCAGCACTGCAGATCCTTGCCCCCTCCTCGCTCCTGTGCAGGACAGCCTGTAGCTACAGTCTACCCTCATTCTGCCTCTTCCCTTTTGACTCTGCTGTGTTTTGCATTCAGCTGTAGTGGAGTCCAGCGCCGAGGAGATGGAAGCATTGGCAGAAAGTTAATAGAGGCACAATCAATTTTCATTCCCTTTTTTCATCAAGGTATTGTTGCTTCTTCCAGCAGGTCCTTCCTTTCCCAAGGACAGATATTGCTGTTGCTCCTCCAAACCTTTCCAGAGTAACACTACAGCTACACCAGTAAATTAAACATGTCCAGGAACTTAGGCCAATTGGCATGGAACTGTTTATGCTTATAGAAGTAAACTATTTCTGTATCAAGAATGGTGAGGCTGGATGCAGACTGTATTGGGAAGGGTCCCAGAACATGCCAGCTGTCCAATTATGCCTTTAAATCTGTTTAGGAGATGTGTTGCTGGCACAGGTCAAAAGCTTGACAAGAAATGTGCTAATGATTTATCAGCAGAAGTGATTGGCTTCCCCTGTCTGCAAAAGTTCCCTGGCACAAGGCAGTGTACTAGGAAAGGCAGCATGAAATTGACTTTTCTCCAGTGTAATTCACCAATGTTTGTGAACTTAGAGCTGACAACAAATAGAATTGAGGACTTTGAATTCTTTACAAGACGCTTATAGGCCAACATGCCAGTAAATTTAATTAATCATTAGTGGGAGAAATATCAGCTTTGTGAACAAAGATTCATCAGGGTATGCTCCTGTGAGAGGGCAAGAGTCTGAACAAGAGTCTGGACATGACTGTTTGCCATTTTGGCTTCTTACAGAAGAAGGACACTTGAGGACAGGCTGCTTACAAACTTTCTTTGATTTCACCATGCCAAGTTGTAGGACAAGGGGTAACATTTAAACTGAAAGAGAAGAGTTTTATATTTGATATTAGACAGAAATTCCTTCCTGTGAGGGTGGGGAGGCCCTGGCACAGGTTGCCCAGAGAAGCTGTGGCTGCCCCTGGATCCCTGGAAGTGTCCAAGGCCAGGTTGGACAGGTCTCAGAGCAACCTGGGACAGTGGAAAGTGTCCCTGCCCATGGCTCTTTCAGGCCCTTTCCAACTGAAGCCATTCTATAATTGATTCTCTGATTCCACTGCAGGAAATTAAAGAAGTGCTGTCAGTATTGGTAGTTTCAATGAC
Organism: Orthonyx spaldingii; assembly: GCA_013397795.1. Lineage (NCBI taxonomy): Eukaryota > Metazoa > Chordata > Aves > Passeriformes > Orthonychidae > Orthonyx > Orthonyx spaldingii. The sequence goes on along the minus strand of VZTJ01000323.1, from coordinate 5,708 downwards.
ACAAAAACCTTGAATATCCATTGATTTTCTGTGATGTTCTTCTCATATTTATCTCCATTTTTGACCTATAAACATAGTCTGGATTACTTTTTCTTTCCCACTTTGCCTTGGAACTAGAAAGTAATGTTTAGTCTTTTTGCCTTGATATTATTCGTTGACATTACGTCCTGAAATTCTTAGCCTGTGACTGAGGAGTCAAAATGGAAAAAATAACCAAACCAACACACCAGTGTTTTGTCAAAGATTACCTAAGAATTTTTCAGGTTATTGTTTCCATATTCTTTAGTTCAACTTTTTCAGCTAAATTACTCCTCAGTATTTCTTACCTGTGCTTGTATTGTCTTTGTGTGTTTTCCTAGTTTAAAGCACTACTGAAAATACTGATTAAGTCCCTGCAAAGCTTTTGCTAATATATAAATTTTCTCTTGAAAGACTTATGCAACACTGTGCTAATATCATTGGTTGTATCATCTGCCAAACTGCTGACATATATCCAAGTCACTCATGGCACCATACTGTTTTGGAAGGATTTTTATCAACACATTTTCAGACAAGATATGTAAATCACCTACATTTTTCATCTGGATTCTCTTCCTTTATACTTGTTGGTTTTTTAGTCAAAATGTCAAAAATTGACAACATTTTTCAGTTGGCCTGTAGCTCTTTCTTCCAATGAACAAGGTGTTTTACAGCAGAGTACTAAAATATCAGCTAAAGAATTGTCCCTTCTGCATGTTCTTATTTAAGTGAAGGTAGAAGACAACTGTCAAATTAAAAAATAAATATTTTAACATATTCATTTTTATTTTTACAGCGTATCCAATTTAATGTCAGCAAGGGACTTCCTCTGGAACAGAAAATATACTGTGAGATATCACCAGAACCTGTCAGCTGGGATTTGTTAGACCAATATGATCAGATTTACAAGGACTAATGACAGTCTACCAAAACAACTAAGACATTTAAATGTCTTTTTAAACTGAAAGTATTCCTAGCACTTTGCAATGTAATTAGGTCGTAGTTAGAAACTCAGAGTAATGCCTTTTCCCACTGCCATGCTTAGAGTGAATGGATATATCTGCTGCCTGCCCATGCCTTTTGTCTTCCTGGTCTGGTGAAGCTTACAGGGAACCGATGATGACTTTAGCACCTGTCAGTCACACAGTGTTGAATAAGATAAATCTGGACCCGTGAATTCAGCTTTTCATTCCAGCTATTTAATTATGCTGTTTCTTTGTTCTGATATTGAAACCATCGTTATTGAAATCTCATTCCATAATGAAATGCTTGTAGTTATAGGTCGTTGGAGTTTAACCAGTCCTTGAGTTCATCAAAGAGTTGAATGTTTCCTACAAGACACGAGGCTGAAGTCCTCCCAAGCTATTAGTTAAGTTGTCTCTAAATTATCACCTGCTTTTGGAAGAAATAGAACTTCTCATTCCTGGCAAGATGCTGGCATTGCAGGAGCATGTTTACGGCACTGCCTACTGAGATGTCACGGTTTCTTGTCATATGATACATCTTTGGGAACGATGACTTTCCTTGCTACTCAGGTGGGCAGAGCATGCTGTCACCAGAACACCATTAAGATACTTCTAATTCTCCACTGAATTCTGAATTTTCTGAATTAACTCAAACGTAAGACCATGTTCTCCAGTACACATGGTACTGCCCCAAATATAGCTGTGTGAGTGAACAAAAATTAGCTGCTGTTAAGTAGGACCAGAGCTAGGCCAGGAATAAATACACTGAAGAATTTCAGTTTTATTAATGTATCCTGTTGTGATCATCTCCATTACCTTGGATCCTGGATCTTGTGAAACAAATACTACAGCACTGCAAACTTTTGCTGTGCTAGTTCAGCATGATGTTAATTCCCTCTTTGTTTGTACATGGAAAGAGACTTGAGAGGGACAAGGAAAAGGGTTCAGGTATATATCACCCTGCAAATGGTGGGCAAAGAGCAGCAGACATTAATATGAGAGAGAACACATAAGAAGAAGTTAATTTCTCCAGCCATCCCCTGCTGAGTTTCCATTAAGTACTGGCAGCAGTGGGAATCAGTGACTTCTTTTCTCAGCTGTTGCTGTAACCTAAAAAGAGCCCTGAAAGGCTCCCTTGAAGGTCACATTGAGAAGACAGGTCAGTGCTGCACTAGATCCTGTGGCTTATGGAAAAGCAGCAGGACGGTTTCTTTGATGACATAGATTTTCTTATCTTTTAGATGAGCTCAGTACATAGGCATTTTCTTCAGCTTCCCTGGTAGAGCATAGATAATTCTATTCTTCTTGCTGTACACTGAAAATTACCTGAATTTGACATTATGCCTGAGTGCAGGTTTAAATTGCTACTACGCTCTCTAAATTGATTTCACTCAATGTGTGGAAATTGTGTGAGGCTCCATAAGCTAAACAAAAGTTCTTCATCATTATGTATTTTGAATTTTTTTGCATTGTCTTTGGAGAATATAAAACAATCACTTCAGGAAAAACTGCCTATAATTTGGATGTGAGAACACAATTCAGTTAAAAGATAATAAAAATATACATAGTATTTGAAAAGATAGAAAACCTCTGTAACCCTATTTGTAATGATAGAGGGTGTCACCTGAGTTTAGGACTGTTAAATATACTGGCAAAAAACATGTTAGTCATGTACAGAAAAGCTGTAAAGCAGCAAGAATTAAGATGTGAATATCCATATATACTTACATTTAGATATTGTAGGACTGTTGTGTACCATAGTTATGGATGTTATATTGAAATGTACACAATAATGTAGTTTTTCCTTGAGTGGAACTCAGCATATCTTTCATTCATCTTTACTGCAATAACTTCACAAAGTCCTTCACAATTTTTTTTCACAAAGAATATATGTGGATATATTTTGCTATATTTCTGTGGAAAGCTATATAGCAGAATAACATATAATATAACTATGTTATGGCAACAGTTATGTCCTCCTGGCAACACTGACCAAACACACTTGGCCTTTGACTAAATAAATCTTGAATGATTTGCAGCTAGAGGAAATGTCATCTGACTACCGAGAGAACATTAGGGAGCAAGGAAAGAATTCTTCTTTCTCACAGCCTGACTCACATGTGAGAAGCTACCTTAGATTTGGGACCAATTCCATAAAATATTTTGTTTTCTAATCTCTTTTGTGAACAGTCCTGATGCTTCATTGAAGATCACCCTGAAAGCACTGGTGACTGATTGTTAATACCTGAAGACATCTCAACTCACTGATCGCTTCCCATTCAAACCAGAGCTGCATCCCAGCAAAGACGAAATCAGTCAAAAATGCCAGGAGGTGTGCATGGATGAACAAGGAGCTCCTGGATGAACTCAAATGCAAAAAGAAAGCCTACAGAGGATGGGAGCAGGAACAGGTAGCCTGGGAGGAATATGGAGAAATTGTCCAAACAGCCAAGGAGCAGAGGAAAGCTGAAGCTGTGAATTAATTAGAATTAATTAGAATTAGACTTGGCCAGGAACATCAAAAGCAACAAGAAAAGCTTCGCTAGGAATGTTGGTGATAAAAGGAAGATAGGAAAATGTGGGCCCTAGAAGAGATTGGGTGACCTCATTGCCTGGGATATAGAGGAAGATGAGGTACTCAATGACGTTTTTTCCTCTGTGTTAACCAGCAAGTGCTCAAGCCAGATCATTCAAGTTGCAGAAGGCAAAGTCAGGAGCTGGGATAATGAAGAACCACCCACTGTAGGAGAAGATCAGGTTTGAGACCATTTAATGAACTTAGAGGTGCATAAGTCCATGAGACCTGATGAGATCCATCCACGGGTCCTGAGGGAACTGGCAGAGGAAATAGCTATGCCACTAGCATTATAAGGAATCGTGGCTGTCCAGTGAAGTTCCCACTGTAAAAGGGGAAACATAACCAGAGGTGTTTAATATCTCTTTAGCCAACAGGAGCGCTGGGTTCAGGGGCATCCTCAGCACGTTTGCTGATTACACCAAACCACACAGCAGAGGTGCCATGCTGGAGGAAGAGATGTCACCCAGAGGGACCTGGAGAGGTCAAAGAGATGGGCCCATGTGAACCTCATGGAGTCTGGTATAGCCAAGTGTAGGGTCCTGACGTGTGTCTGGGCAATCCCAAGCACAAGTACAGCTTGTGTGGAGAATGGATTGAGAATAGCCCTGAGAAGAAGGACTTGGGGCTGTTACTGGATGAGAAGCTCAACATGTCCCACCTATGTGTCCTGGTAGCTGGGCTGATCCCCCAGTGTGAGCAGCAGGGGAGGGAGGGTTTCTGCCCCTCTGCCTCATTCAGGTGAGACCCACCTGGAACACCCTATTCAGCTCTGAGGCCCCCAATGTAAGCACAACATGGATCTCATGGAGTGAATCCAGAGAAGGCCATGAAGATGCTCCAGGAGCATCCTGGGCTCTGGAGAAAGGCTGAGACAGCTGGAGATGTTCATCCTGGTGAAGAGAATGCTCCAGGGAGACTTTCCAGTGTCTAAAAGGGGCTGCAAGTAAGCTGGAGAAGGACTTTTGACAAGAACAAGAGGGAATGGCTTCCCACTGACAGGGAGAGGTTTAAATTAGATATTAGGAAGACATTCTTCCCTATGAGGGTGCTGAGGCCCTGGCACAGGTTGCCCAAAGCAGCTGTGGCTGCCCCATCCCTGGAAGTGTTCAAGACCAGGTTGGATGGAACTTGGAGAAACCTGGGATAGTGGAAGGTGTCCCTGCAGGCAGGAATGGCTGAAGGGGTCTTTGTTTTTTTCCTGGTTGGTGAGTTTGACAGCGGAAGCGTTGGGAGACAGGCTTTCAGCTGAGTCCATGTTAGCTGAAATGGAGACAAGGATAAACTGAGGACTGCAAGTCTCTTTCCTGAGGTTGTGTTTTGGATGTGTGAGCTGAGCTCTCTGTTGGTGAAGTGCTTTTAAATTCTGCAGAAGCAGAAATTTCTGCAGGAATTTAAGACAACCATTGATATATAGACTCTGTAATGACCCATAACCATTCCTTGTTGAAAGGGGTATGAATATTCAAATAGCATAGATTTCTACAGGCTCAAATCTTTACCTCAATGATTTTTTTTATTTATGGCACAGAATGACAAGTCAGACTTGGAAAAAAAGACATAAGAAACAACTGAGGTCTTGTCCTGAGCTGCCAATATGGGTACTTCCTGATGAATTAAAACATCATCAAGAAAAGAAAGGAACATCTGTTGTTAAGCTGCACTGATCTACAAAGCTGAAATCACAGCACACCTTTTGACACTCACCTTAGTACAAATTCATGCACAGGCTTATAATAACCCTTCTTGGAGAATCTCCCACTTCTTTTGCAATTTCAAGTGCACAGATAGGTATTTCTGCACAAGTGTACTTATGGTCGTCTTCATGGATCAGAAGTGACCTCACATCTCTCTCTGAGACCCACCCCAGCAGTTCAGCTACACCCCAGCCTCTTATTTCTGTGACTAAATCTTTGTCCCTTATACTATCTTGCCCTGTCTGTGACTCTCAGGCACCAGCACTTTCACACCAGGTTATTCCTCTGCTTTCAGAATCTTACCAGCACATCCGCCAAATGCTTTTAGTAATACTTACTTCCCTCTTAGTGGCCTGCCTAATGTATTCCTCTTAGGCATTTCTTACAAGATTCACACCATCACAAGGGGAAGATAAAAGCTGACATTCCCATTGTACAGCTGGGATAGCTGCA
>VZTJ01000322.1:365974-408732 GCA_013397795.1 Orthonyx spaldingii | reverse complement strand
TTTTTTGTGGAATAACACAGATTTTCCTGGGGATATATGCAATCAGGAGAAGTAATAATCAGTTCACTGCTTTGGTTGACATGGTTGTTTAGTGGCTGGCATCACTAAAATAAAATAGAATGGGGGGAAAAAGGAAGCAAAGAAGCAAAAAATTGAAAAAAAAAACAAAGAGAGGAAATGAATAGCAGTTAAATTTTCAGATAATGACTGAGATATGAAAAGCAGGGAATGTTACATTGCAATTTGGTGAGTGAAGAATTTAATCTGGGAAACTGATCCTGTGTTATCTTCGCCTGGAGCCTCAGTGTGAGATATTAAGTAAAATGAACGTGTAATCACCACTGAAAATTAACATAGCTCAGTTGATATCCCGGCGTTTTACAGATTCCCTGTGATGTTGTGGACGCTAGAGGGAAGCACATCACTGAGCTACAGCAGTTTATGGCACTGAAGAGAAAATAGAACAGCCCTGTAATCATGAACTCTTTCATTTAATGGCAACATTAAACATTTTTCAGGGAAAAACACAATTAGTGGACTAAGGGAATGAATGTATATTACGAGACTTATTCTTCCTGTAATGGATATAAATATACTTTAAAACTTTAGTTACTGTTATGGATCATGGACACCCGAGCAATTTATATATTAAGCTAATCACAGGTAGTGCTTATATGTCACGGTTTCATCTTTTCTTCCTTTCTCCTGCAGCTGATGTTTCCTAATTTAACATGTTCATCCTTCAGTACAAGTAAAAGGAAAAAATCTTTAGGGTCTGATTCACTGCTTTCTGTAGTTTTTATTTTTGGCTTGACATGGTAAAGGCAAGTCTTGTCTAAAGAAGCTTTTTTTACTTTGTACCAGAGTTAATGACTATAACGTATTGGATCTCATGCACAATTCATGAGAGCTGATTTAGCATTAATGCAGGTGCACAGAATGGCTGGAGCTGTTCACCTGCTCTCCCTGATCGAGGCAAAATGCTGCCACAATTTCTAATGAGGAGAAAGTAGAGGAATGAATCAGGAAGATAAAATGTATAATATATAATGTATATACAAACGTGGTTTAAAATGCATTGTAAATGATTTGCACATAGCTGGTGAAATACCCTTCTCTGGTGTCAGGGTAATCTTCTAGTCAATGCTAAGATACAAGGCTCGATTGCCATCCTGTTGGCAGCCCTCTGAAGAAAATTAGGACTTGATCCTTCTGCCAGCAGAATCATTGGCAGGCAAGCATATGCACAATATGCTGCTCTAAATGCAATCAGTGAAATGTGCATTTGACTTAACTAGGTAAAACTCTTCAGCTGATAATCACCTGCTGACTTATAACCACCTGATAACTTGTCACTTGTCTAACTGATGGTCTTATAATATATAGAAAGAACTTCTCGTAAAGTAAGAATTTTCTTTTTTTCATCCCCATGCTTATTCATTGAAAATAAATTTTGGTCTGTTGGTTTTTGTAGCCTTCACAGCTGCTATCAAAATTGGTTTTCTCTTAAACTGATCTTATTAGAGAGTCATTACATTTATAGGACTGAAATTATTTTCTTCCAAAATCGATATTGACATGCATTTACCATTCCTAAATGCTGCAAGCCTGTGTAAAGAACTCAGTCACTATGTCCTGTTTAGCTTCTCATTTCAGCTTTTTAGCTTTTACCCTGCTGAGGAAGTACCTCATCAGGGAAAAGTAGACCTAAGCACTTGGAATTGATATGGCTTGTTTCAGCTAGAATTATAACTTTTAGTTGTTAATATTAAGTAGAATTCCATTCAGTAAAGAAGGCTCAGGGGAGATCTTACAAATGTGCATAAATACCCCAAGAGAGAGTATCGAGAAGATGGAGTCAGGGCCAGTGTCAGAACCGGAGGCACCAATAGAAACTCAGGAGCTTCCCTCTCAACATCAGGAAACTTTCTCACTGTGAGTGTGACAGTGACAGCTCAGGGTGCCCGGGGAGGTTGTGGAGCCTCCATCCTTGGAGCTATTCAAAAGCTGGACATGGTCCTGACCATCCTGCTCTGCTGACCCTCTGAGGAGTAGCAGAGTTGGACTGCACACTCAGGAAAGGCCTTTACCAACCTCACCTGTACTATGGTCCTGAGATTCTGTCAAATGTGTGAGCTGTCATAAATTATCACCTAGGAATCACAAATAATCACAAATAACACGCTACTTAAAGACAATTCAGAATTTCAAAAATAATTATCAGTTATTCCTTCTCAAATTTCACATAAAAGTGGTTTGTGTGATATTAAAATTTTCAGAAATGTTATACTTTGTCTGGGATAAATGTTTAAACTTATTATAGGTTAGTAGGTTTTTTTCTCCAGACTCAAATTTTTTATGACTTAATCTCCCAGACTACCAAACAGTCATTCCCAATTTTCCTGGCAGATAAAATTTAGAAGCTAATTCACCTATTAGTGGATACAAAGTTCTATGCCACTGGCTTCATACAATCTTGCACTTGATGCTGTCAGTTATTTAAAATGAGCAAGTAGATCAAAAGATTCACATATCACCCATAAGCCACATTATAGAAACTATTTCAAAGTTGTGAGGTGATTTTTTCTCTCTCTCTGGAGTATGCAGAGATATACCTTTGCCTACTAAGACTTTGTATGGTGCAGTAGATGATGCTACAGTTCTCTAGAGGTCTGCAGAACCTTCCAGTGAGCACAGATTTGTACAGAGAATTTGTCCAAGGTCTGTTGTACATTTGCTGACGGGTGGAGAGGGGTGGGAGAAGGTAGAAAGAGAGCGAAGTTTCTCACAAGAGAAGACACTACTGATTGGAATGTCTAATGGATCCAGAGGATGCTAAAGCATTGTTAGAGCAACATCCAGAGATGTTTAATACAGAAGGCAGCACATACACACCAGTGGTCTGTTGTGGCAGAACTGACTTATCCTCATGATCTACGTAAGTCTCACACAAAGCAGCACATATTAATAAAAGTACTACTGTGACTATGACTTCCATCACTACTGTGATTATGACTTCCATCATGTCTGCATCATTTTCCTGGGCTAAAAGAAAAACTATGGAAGGATGAGATATCACCAATTTTTTTTCTGAGCAAGTCCAGAAAAAATTATGGCTTCATTTCCTTTCCTATCAATTTAGCTTCTGATTCCATCACACCGGTCTTCTATCTTTTAGTTTCCTTTTGTAACATAAGAACTTGGTCAGCTAAACACAAGCAGCTGTTACTGTTTGCCATGGCCAGCATGACAGCCTGAAAGTTAGTTCTGGGCAGCCTGGCCTGTTGTGAAAGACTAAGAGAGAATTTACAGTGGCTTCTACAGCCAGGAGGGTAAAGGACTATGAAATGTCAGGCTTTGGTTTATGAACCAAACATTATAGGAGACTATTTCTCCCCTAGTGGATACTTACCTTTATCCAGGAAACAGTGTCATATTTTCCCACTTATTGTTTGTCTTTTTCTGGATATCCTGTGCATAAACTGAGCTTTGAGTCTGAGGTTTCAAACTGAGATTGAAATGAATAACTATTGTCTATTTGTGCTCTTTATGATAATCAAATCAAGGGAGTTAAGAGAGCAGCATTTCAATCCATAAAGACTGAAATTTCAAACCCTAGATAACAGAAATTTCAAAGCCTAGATAACAGAGTGATATTACTGGAGTTACATTAGGGATCACCCAGCTAAGGATTCAGAGACTGCATTGCAAGGCAGCACTACACTTGTATTATGCTGAGGATAATTCTATGGATAGCTTAAAATAACCATCCAAAAGTAACTGTCTGTTTTAGGGTTGCCTGAATAGATCTCTAGGTTTCAGTAAATTTATCTGATTAGATCTCTCTTGATTGTAATGAGATCTTAACTTGCTTGTAAACATCTAAATTTAAATGTCTAAATCTGTGAGCTGTACCACTCAGGATGACTATATTGTAATAAAAAGACACTCAAGATAGCTTTAAACCATATGGCTTGGATAAATCCAATCTAATTTCACAGCAACATAGATTTTAGCTCAGAATAATATCCTGGCATGGAGGGTGACTACAGTATAGGCTATTTTAGAGACCTACAGTACTTTACTCTGGGTAATAAAAATTTTAGCATTAACTTAAATGGAATGTTATTTGGTAACCATGCTGTTTGACAAGCTGTGCTCTGCAACCTTAATGCAAAAAGTATTTATTCCTTGTGCATTAGTGCTAGGGATATAGAATGAATTAACCTGGTAAAATCCTGGACACTTGGTGAAAGAATGTCATACTGTAATGACATTATAATAAACTTTATTTCATTTTTCATTGTGCAATATTGCTTAATTTGCTTGCATGGACGTTGAACTTGGATAAGGTCATGCAGTGGCACATAGCTGATTACTGTGGCTGGCTTCTGTTAAATAATAATTCACAGTGCATTCAAATAGTCAGAGTTATACTTGCCTTAAATGTGCAGCATTACAGTTGCTGCCACAACATATATTCTGTCACCTTTGTGAATACTTTTCTGATTCACTTTTCTTCATCATCTTCTCTAGTAATAAGTAAGAAGAGACTCCAGGGAGACCTTATTGCAGCCTTTCTGTGCTTAAAGGGGCTTATAAGAAAGATGGAGAGAGACATTTACCAGGGTCTGTAATGACAAGACAAGGGGGAATGGTTTAAAACTGACAGAGGGCAGGTTTAGATTACATATTAGGAATAAATTCTTTACTGTGAGGGTGGTGAGGCACTGGAACAGATTCCCCAGAGAAGTTGTGGGTATCCCATCCCTGGAATTGTTCAAGGCCAGGTTAGATGGGGTTTGAGCAATCTGGTCTAGTGAAAGGTGTCCCTGCCCGTAATCTCAGATTCTACAAATATGTTTATATTTTAATTCTAATTCATTAATAACATAAATTGTTTTACTGATGCAAAACTACAAGCAGTTTGGAAAATTGACTATCCCCTTCTTTTTTTTTCTCTGTAACAATACTCCTTTCTCTTTTACTCAGGGATTTTTCTTTGGAGATTAATTTGGCCTTTCATTGGACTTACATAAGTAAAAGTCTTCTTGTAAGGTGTCACAGAAATGAAAAAGTAACAAATTTACAGACATAGTCCTTCAGTAATCCTCAGTCAATCATTTTGTATTTTGTATTTGTAACAACCAATTTCAGGTAACTCTTCTAAACTTAACAATAATATTTTCTTCACTTTCTTTCAAATGAATTAAAAATAAACACTTTTTAATCTCTTTTAAAATACCGTCTTAGAATCAGTTTTTTCCCCTTCTTTTTTTCTTTTGTCTAGGACATCATTTAGATTAACTTGGAATTGTCCAAATTTTGCTTTCAGTAGGTTCTTATCTGTTCTATTACTGGTGATAGGATCACACTATGCTCCCAGACTTCACTGGAGGGACCATAGGTGGCTGCTGTCAGCAGAGAGCTGTGCAACATTCTTGCAGAATTTTCACACCAGTCAAACAGAAGAGACTGAGAGGAGCTTTGCTGAGGTCCAAAAAGACTATAGCTGTGGGTTTTCTTAGCTCAGATAGGTGAGTTACTGTGACATAGAAGGAAATCAGGTTTGACAAGCAGGACTTCCCCCTCATGAAGCCTTGTGCTGTGATCAATGACTGTGTTGTTCTCCATGTTTTTTTCAGTACTTCCCAGAATAATAATTTCCATGATTTTACCAGACACTGGAGTGAGACTGACAGGCCTGAAGTTTCCAAGGTCCTCCTTCTTGCCCTCCTTGAAAATCAGGACAATGTTCGCCAGCTTCCAGTCAGCTGGGACCTCTCTGGATTCCCGAGACTGCTGAAAAATAATTGACAGAGGTTTTGCAATGACATCAGCCAGCTGAATCTCAGATGAATTCCAGCAGGGCCCATAGATTTGTTTGTAACAGCTGGAGCAGGGTAACCTGGGAGTTGATCATCCTTACAGTCATGGTCCTTCAGCTCAGGGCACCAAGACACCCTTGGTCCCTCATCTGTGTTGAAAACAAGGGCCAAGAATGTGCTAAACACTTCTGCCTTGTCTGTGTTCCTGTTTGTGATGTGACCACCCTCATCCTGTAAGTCTAAAATGACTCTGTTTTCATTTGATGGTTTTTTTGCAATGGAGTGGTTTTTTGGGTTTTTTTGTTTGGTTGTTTGATTGTTTAATACATTTAGCAACTCACTTCACAATGCATTTTTCCAAGTGTAAGTTTAGGCAGGGTTTTTATATTATTCCTTTTGTTGTTATCCTCAAGTAACCTTCCCATGAAATTTATGTTCACTGTCACCTCCCAAGTACAGCTAGGGATATGCAGTGAGGCATTCAATTTTTCTTTTATAACACTGTGAACAATAATTTTATGATTTTTAAAGGCCATGGTCTATTAACATTAGCTGGTAAGGAAAAGTTTCTAACCTCAGATGATGCCAACAGTTAAAAAATTCATTATTAACTACCTGTATGGTATTATACAAAGAGGCACATTTGATACTGAGATTCTGTCCTGTTACATCCTGTATGACATTATTGTTTAAAGACCATACAAGTATATAAATGTATATAAATTGTATTTGTAAATGCAAATATATGTGCAGAACACACAGAATGAGTGTCAGAGCACAAGTACAAAAAGATGAAAGTTGAAAGTCACTGTGAGTAAATATAGATGCCTGAAAGATATTGCCTAATAGATATCATCAATAGAGTAATGACATCTGAAATAACATTCTTGATTTGTTTTTTTAATAGCATTTATGTTTCCAGAGCCATACAGCAGGTTAACAGGAAAACCAAGAGCAGATTCTAGGCATAGGAGTCACCTCATCTTCCTTAGACACATGTAGCAGCTATTTCTGAACCTCCCTTTATATTCATTGTAGAGAAATAGACCTTTTTAGGATTCAATCCATTGGATGTATTTAAAATGTCTATTTTAGATGTAGAGAAATTCTGTCTTAGACTTTGTAGTCTATAGTGACTAGATTTTTACTGATTATTTGTAGAGACTGGGGTGACTCAGATAAAGAGCAGGCCTCTGCATTTAATCAGATGAATTCCGCCCTAAATCTTTTGACTGAAGGAACTAAAGCTTTTTCTCTCTGAACCATGAAATCATTCTGAATAAGAAGATAAAACAAATCTAAGTAACTGTTGTGCATTCCAGAATAAGTTCAAGTAAGCCTTTTCCTCTTCACTTAGTTAAGCCAAATATGCCTGCTTTGCAATTCTGGAGATAGATACCTGACTCAACTGACTGTAACATACCACCCTGTTATCCCAGACAAGGCACAAGATTTCAGAGTGGACCACCACATGGCTGTGTAATTTACAGTCTCATGTTATCTGATTTGCATATAAACTACTCCAATAAACCAGTGTCTAGTGAAGTAGGTCCAAAAATATCAGACATATGCATAGTTTCAGTTGCTGGCTTCTTATAAAAATCCCTTCAACCAGAAAAGAGTTCCAAGAACTTTAACTTGCAATTTGTATTCCTGTTATATATAATAACTCTTTATATAATCCATCTAGGTCAGGTTAAATGAATGCCTTGTTGCTACTTAGATGATTATGGGTTGCAATTCATTTAATGTGCCCAACGATTCATGTTTAATTTATTGACTTTAATGTGGTATGTGAGTGACCTGTGCATGTGTAGTACTTTAAATGCATGCACACTGGCACACACAGCTCTCTGCAGTATTTTGCCTAAGTAATCAGCTAATCAGTGTGTTAGAGTTTGAGATATTGTGTGACTCTTTATACCACTGTTTAATTTAATGCTGCTTGCAGTAATGAGCCTGTCTGGGTTGACTGGCTACCTCTCAGAAACTCCACAGCTTTTATGCCAACAACAATGGTTCAGGATGTGTCCAGTTCTATGATTTGTTACCTGGCCATCTGGCATGAGCCACTGACTTGTCTTTGCATCACATTTTATTTTTTTGTTGGGAAACTAATTAATGAGCCCCTTTGCTTACAGCTGGAGCTATGAATCTTCCTTCAATACCTGACAAGTCATACGGCATTTTCAAGTAATACCTTTTCAAAGAAATGATATTTCTGTATGATAAGGGAACACCTGTATGATTTCCTGAGGGTTTTGTAGTAAAGGGTTTTTCTAACATAAGGGAATTTGAGCTTTCTTAAAGTCCAGAAGTTTTGACAGACCTGTATTTTTATGCTACCTATTAGTCTATTCTGTGTTCTATTCCTGCTAAAGGCAGGTGCTCTCAGTTCTCATCATGATACCAAATCCTTGCAAGATAGCAAAAATGAAATTATTGAGGAAAGGTGCTGTTGTCCTGAAGAAATCCACAGTAGAAACAATGTTTTTTACCTTAAACACATTCTTTTTATGTCTTAACTTCAGTACTCAAGGTGGTGGTTGATATTTGTGACATCAAACGAAGAGAAATGCATATGGCAGTGTAATTATCCAGTTCTAGATTTTTTTTTCCCTCTGTTTGAGGCATGAGCAAGTTCTGCTTTTTGTATTTACCATATCCTGTGATATTTTTTTTTTTTTGTTACATGCATTTTCCTGGGTTTTAAGTCATCCTCATAGCAGCATAATTGTGAAAGAGGATGTCATTGTAACAGACTTTGTTTCTGACTTCTTTTGAAGTACCTCAGAAAAAAAGAGTCCAGAAAGTCCAAGAACTTCTTATCTGCCAGATTTTGTATGTTCCATGTACTAAATATTTGGATTCTAAATGGTGAAATATAGTTCCATTTTCTTCTCTAACAGTTCCCAGGTAAACATCACTGTGCGCTGTAGTGTCAACTGAGATGTGTTAGTTTTAATTTCCTGTTAACAAATAGACTCCAAATCCCTAAGGAGCAATGATAATTCCATACTCAGATTTGCACAATTTAATTATACTACATTATACCCTGTAGTAGGTCAAAAAATGTTGAAGTAGGTGCTGACTGGCTGTCAGCAGATGAGAAACTTCACAATGTAGGCCAGAGATATGCCTAGCAGAGGCGTCTAGCAGACAGATCCAAGATCAGAATTTCATTTTTTAAAAAGATGCAGATCTCATGCAAATACCTTTATTGGCCCCATAAACATTTGGAGCTTATCCTAGAGCTATCTTATCATAGAGCTAAGCTATCAACTTTGTAAGAGAAAAAACTGCTGTCATAGCAAGCTTCTGCACTGAGAGGTAGTTTATTTCCAGGATCCTTGGAACAGTCGTATAGCTGAGGTAAAATGCCATAGTTTCACCACTGGAGTTATGATTTATGTCAACTGATATGCCAACCATTGACTTTTATTTATTTCTATTGATAGCTGTTGTTTTAGAAACATTTCAAATGCTTTGCACATTCATCTAAAATCAAACTGAAGCAGCATAAGCCCCTAACAAACCACCTACACATAATCCAACTTTGAAATTATTCCCTGGTCTTTAACTGTAATGAATTTCAGAGAAAAAGTGGATTGCCTTGTAGAAAAACTGTATGAGATTAAAAAAAAAAAGTGCTGTTGCCCTAAATATACAAGGTATTTAAAAGATGAGAGGGTTGGATACAAATTTGGGGTAGATCGATGCTATTAAGAGTCTTTTCCTACCTAAATGTTTCTATGATTCTATTTCCTTCCTGCAAGACTGAGAAATATGATGGTTCTGTAGTGAATGTCACAATGCCTTGTAACCCACATCCAGATGGCTCCCTGACAAGCAGGCAAGGGCTACAGTCCAGTACCTCTCCAGTAACTAACGTACAGAATTGTTACCTGACCATCTGGACAACATCACTTGCTGTTTTGTAGATTTCCTACCGTGTCTAGGAAAAGTTCCTTAATTAACTGATATTCCATTTCACTTTTATAAAGTGAAGACAATAGTTGTAATGGTATTGGGAAATAAATACATTACGGGTTTTATATGCATCAGCTCCTATGGTAATAGAAGCAATATAATTTCCATAGAGGATCGATTTTTGCTTTATTTTGCAATATGATTTGCAACAAATCCATGACTGAACCTGATATTTAGAAATATCTTTGAAGCATATAGTACCAGTTTTTCTGCCAGCTCTTGTAAGAATCCTGGGTTAGTTACATTCTGCCTGCATTGCAGTTAATGGAGAGTTTATTGTCTTAAATGCATCTTCTCTGGCAAAAAGGCTCCCAGTCTGAGTTTCCTAGCAGCAGCCTGCTGATTTCAGAAATGATGTATTTCTATTGGTGGAAGACATGCTCCTCTAATTGTCTTTTTTGATATTGTCAAGATATATATTACGTGTAGTTGTTAAATTGCTCAGCAACTTTTAGTAATATATATCCTGTGAGATGTCACTTTCATTTCATGCTACAGAGCTTTTCTGTCTTCCTTTGGCTCCGTACAATAGCTTAGTTCCCTGCTCGCCTCTATGTGCTGAGGTTGTGTGATCAGAACAGTAGATGCAATCAAACTCACAATTAGACTGTGATTCACATTATGTAAAAGATTCATCATGCCAATTGATGTGAAATGACGTGCAGTCTCCAGGCAGTGATTGCACACGGCTTTAATCTCTCCACACGGTAAAACCTGCACCTATCGCGGTTCAGCAAAGCTTATTTGTAATCATTTTTGTACTAATGCCTTTCCATGATTTCATTATGAAGAGTATAACAATGAGGCCTTTTTCTGCTACTTCTTTTAAATGCCGGGGCATGCTGATTACTCAGTTAGCAACCTGCTTGCAGTTGACCTTTTGGGTAGAAATGCTATGAGAATAGTGGGTTTTACCATTTATGGATTTAGGTTTTTTACTGAAGACAAATGACAATTTTTTATTCTTTATCCTAACATCCTTCTTTCCCTTCTTCACCCACTGGGTCAGTCACCTGGGTTTCTTTAGGAGCTCAATCCAAATGTAGGCATTTTTCTAATTTCTAAAATAAGCAAGGATCTTAGATGATTCTTCTAAACATCAATTTTCATGAAAAGTTACTCCTAACCATAGTCTACATCTTTATGTAGTATATTGTAGATATGGAAAGTTGGGCTCTTTGTATGGCTATCTGAAAAGGATGGCAAGTGTCCTGCCAGGTCTCTGAGCTGAGCAGTGAGTGAGCAGGGGTGTGAGTATGTCAAAAGTGAGGTGTGGGGGAAAAGTGTGACTCCTCATGATGGTTACTGATTGGAAACTGCAGGGACTGCATGGGCAGGGGTTTTGCAGCCTTGAATTCTAAGTAGAAGTGGATTTGTCTTTAATGCCTGTGGATGACAAGGAATACATAGACGCTAATATGCATGACTAAACTCTTTCAAAGAACTGAGTGTGACTGAGTGGCACTCATTTTTCATTTGTGAATAACTTATCTAGATGAAAAAACATTTGAGATATGCATATCAAAATAAAAAATCAGAAATATGTAAATTGTTATATCTTTGCTCAATAATTGAAAACACTCATTTTCAGAACTGTAAAAAATTAGACTTTGGCTATTTTGGAATTCACTCTGTGTCCTATTTCATTCAGCAGGAAATGCAGATGATTAAGGATCAGGCAGAGCTGTAGTCATTGACTTCTGATGGAATACTTTGAACCTATTTGTGTTCAGAGTTCTTTTAATTAACTACTTTTTCTACAGGATGAAAGAGAACTGAAGCCAAAACCCACTGAAAGCAAGGGATCAGATAAAGCTTAAACAAAAAATATTATATTCTGTAGTTGGAAATCCCATTTTGCTATTCACACACATGCTGTAGCACAAAAGTTGTGTTCCCCAAGCAGAGTTATGACCCCATGAAAAATATTCTGGAGTCTTCCAGAAGTTCAGTAGGGACTTTGCTGTTGTTATTCTTTCCAACACTGCTGAAAACTGTGTTCAGCAGATGAATTTTTCATGAGAGAAAGTTGTAGATATTTTTTCCAGATGCAAATCATGTGTTTGTAGAGATCAAATATATTGCACCAGATTAAGACCTCTGTCTGACGAAGATATGGATTCCATTCCACATTCTTGTGATTTGATTCCAGTTTGTGCACTGCTAATAAAGCCTCTCAAGTCTTGGCAGTCCAAAGGTATCTTTATATGTAGCCACCCTGAAATTCTCTGTTCATACAGTGCATGTGCTATAAGCTAAGTAGATCAATGCAGAAAGATCACATCATCTCTTCCAATTTAAAGAAAATTGTTGACTCAGTTTTTAAAGCCCACACCCAAAATAGGTGATCTCTGTTTTTTTTCATTTGTGAGTCACAAAAGGGTTTGGGTTGGAAGAGATCTTAAAGATCATCTACTTCCATCCCCCCTGCCATGGGCAGCAAGGGCACTGATTAGTTTGGGTTGCCCAGGACTCCACCTAACCTTGTTTTGAACACTTCCGGGGATGGAAGTGTCCTTAAAAAAGACAATAGACTTGCTGTTGCCTGAATTTTGACTCCTATTGACATGGGGCGATGGGTGAGTTGTTGAACATGCAGAAAATCAGCTCCTCCGCTCTGGAGAGAGTTTTCTGATCCAATTCAGAAAAACACGTAGGCGCATGCTCAACTTAAATATGAGATATGAATATTGACGTCTATGAAACTGATCTGGTAACAAACACTGTCGTGGTTTGTTTATTTGAATAAGGAGCACAAAGAAGATGAGCAGAAAGACAAAAGGAATAATTTTGGAGAGCTTCACTAGTGTCTGGAGATTGATCTTCAGAAACAATCCCCAGTATTTCCCTGCTGCACAATCCTTGCTTTGGCCTCGTTGATGCTGCACAGTGCCACATAAAATATCTGAATTATGTCTCCTGCTGTGAGCCAAAAGTAGCACAACTTCAAAAGCTCAGTGCTGTTCCCAGGCTTATGTGTTTCCTTTTCCAATTCCAGTCTTCAGTAAAGGAGGGAATGGGATAGCTGCTGACACAGACAGACTTAGGAGAGACCTCTCAACCTATATAACATATGTGCATATTTCACTGGCAACATTTAAATGGACAAAACCTATCCCAAAAGCCATGTGCAAGAAAACATTCAGCTGCCTACTTGATTTTGAGAAATGTAATTTTCTGTCTAAATAAGCTTTATGTTCATTATAATGGAAACATATGTTGATGGTAACAGTGTTGAGGGCCGTGTGCCAAGCCTCCTCCGTTGCTCCTAATGGAATGCAGGAACTCTGGGTATGTTCAGGTGTTTCCAGCTAAGACTGCAGATGTCAATTTTGCTCTTCTCACCAAGCAATAAACATATTCAATTATACCTATCACTAGCTAGAATCTTTATGCACCTGTAATTTATTTCTTAAAACAAGTCTACAGGTGGAAATTGAGATTAGAGTGTAATTTCTCAGATGTGAACATGTAGCATCAATTATTACATTCCCATCTCTATCTACCAGTAATTTGCCTTTTCTTCTCTCTGTTGATTCATAGTGTTGCACCATTGCTTTGCAAGGGTCTTTCTCTAGATACACACCATTACCAAGAGATGGACTTTTCTTAATGTTTCTTCAGGGAGAATTTAGAGATGCACTTTTAGAAATTTAATCTTACCTTCAGAAATGCTGTAATTCCCTGTGGGTCTGTGTAGCAGAATAATGTCTTCAGAGATGTGGCATAACATCCTAGGATGCTTCACCAAGCTTTTCCTCTAACCCTAGCAGGTGAAGTCTGCTGGTGAAGTCACTGCAGCACCTCAAAGAGCATCATCTGGTGTTGTGGGAATCCCTGAAGAGTCACTTGTAGGTGACTCCACACAGCACCTTAGAAATCAAGTGGGTCTTAGATAGTGAGACTTGTTGAACACAGAGCATGATCTCCAGCAGCAGTGATGCCTCTTTCTGGTCTTGGGAATGAAAAACCAGACACGGTAGAAGGGTTGGGGGTTAATTACCTCAGTATTTAATAGGAATTCTGTCCGGTGCACCACTTTGCCGAGGTGGAAGGCCTTGTGGTGCCCACCATGCATGCATGCACCCCCCACTGTTGATCAGTATACATTTTATAGACTTAATACATTAGCATATCTACCAAACTGGCCCAATAAGGGCTTGGATGATCTAATTTCTAGTTTACAGAACACTTTCTACTGCAGGAGCCACAGCTCCTCAAGATAGTAGGATGTTTGGTCTCCTAACTCTACAAAACCTTGGAACTATGCTGAATTATCAGACTTAAAGAAGTACAAGTATGCATGCTAATACTTGTGGATACACAGAATTGTGTAAAAGGTACAAAAAGGAATAGCAAAAAATCCTTTAGGCATCAGCAGAAGTTTCAGGATTTGTGCCATGGCCCTGTGTGCACCAGCAGACCCCACTCCTCACAGTTTAGCTGACAAGGGACTTCTTTAAGGTGTTCTCAGGTGCTTGGGTCAGGCTGTTGTGAAATGAGCTGTGTGAGAAAGATCTGTAAGGAGTCTCAGCTGGGATCTTCACCCATGCAGCATCTGCCCTTGGCTCAGGAGCTGCATTTGAGTTCAGGCTTGGTCCTTGCCTGGGTTGCACTCCTGCTTGATTGCTGATCCTGACCTTACTTTGCTGACTTGCCTTGTCTTGGCTACAGAACTTCCTCATCCCTAAGGTCTTGTCTGGAGATCACTGGACTGGTTGATGATGCTGATTATGGTCAGACCTGCTGCTCTACTTTGGGTGTTGTGAATATTTTATAATTTTAGATAATCTCGATCTTTTGCTCTTTCCCATGCAGAACTCTTCCTTGTTTTGCCTTGACCCATTTAAATGACTTGGAGGTTTAGGTGGACACTATAAAATACATAAATAATGAACACATCAGTGGTTTACAAATTCCTTGTGCTCACACTGGCTCATTCCTCTTCCATCCCTTGGCCTTTCCACCTTGAAAACTCTGAAACTTGCCACAATGACATGAAAGAAATGCCATGTAGCAGCTGCTGCCCACAATTGCCCTTTATAGTTCTTTTGAACAGGGCAAAATAGTATTTTCATGTATTTAATTGGGTCAGAAGATGCTGATTCATCACAATGTGCTTGTGAGTAACAGTCAATATTGCTGAATCTCTTCACTATCAGCTTTTAAGAGACAGTACTTTCTTCTGATTTCACATAACATTATTAATGAAAACAGAGCAAAGAAAGTACTACAATATGACAGCAGGTAAAGCACAAATTAAAAAAAGCAGTAGAAGGAAAAATGAAAGACATTAAGGAAAATGTATTAAAAAAATGAAAGAAATTCTAATTGCAGTTATAATTGCTTGCTTGAGGCAACTTTAGTAGTGTTGCAAGCTCATGGCAGAGCTTTGTTAGTATAAAATAGCTTCATAGAAATGCATTTCCTTAGAGCTGCACCCAGCTGAGATGCCGTAATCCCTATATAAGTGCTGAGACTCATGTGAAAGTTCTGTATTCTGCATTTTAAGGTTGAAATATTTAGATTTTTCAGAGACTTTTTTTTTGCCAGTGTTAAAATGTTTCTCCCAAATAAGTCTACTCCTTCCAGCAACAAGATGAAATTCTGTAAACAGAAAATATCAGATTTTTTTTTTTTAAGAATATGTTGGTGCTATTTGTGGAAAGTTAAAAACAACCCAAACAAA
This sequence comes from Orthonyx spaldingii, assembly GCA_013397795.1. Taxonomy (NCBI): domain Eukaryota; kingdom Metazoa; phylum Chordata; class Aves; order Passeriformes; family Orthonychidae; genus Orthonyx; species Orthonyx spaldingii. The sequence goes on along the minus strand of VZTJ01000322.1, from coordinate 393,225 downwards.
CAAACAAAAACTTATTTAAAAAAAAAACCAAAAAACTTCAAGAAAAACAAATACGTAAACTTATATAGGAAAATATTTTTTTTACATTTGCCTCCAGCTGGAATGAGAGAAATTATTCTACCATCTTATTATGGTTTTAATAACATGAAATGAAGTGAGAGAATATTAGCTTTGTTTTGTCAAAGAGTTAATATTATGCATTGCCCATACATCTTTCTCTAAAATAAAGTGGGTCATAAACATATTTCCCTTGTGCTGGTGCAACTCCTGAGTGTGATGAGCGAATGAAAGTTAGAGGGAGGTATCTGGAGGGAAAGGTTGCCTTTGATTTGTGGGCAGGACATCACAAATCTGTCTGTGCTTTACACTGTTCTGAACAGTGTTTGGACAGTGAAATACACCACAGCATTTGAAAACAGTGTGTAGCAATCTGATTGCTGGAGCTGCAAACTGGGTGTTCTGCAAACCCCTGACGGTTAGAAAACCCAAACAAGCAAGTGGCATCCAAATATTATTGTTAATGAACAACACAAAATCTCAAATGTTGGTTGGGTATTGCTCTCACTTTCCTCATTTTCTTATTATCCTTTTACTGATCTCTATTTCATTTGCTCCTCCTCTACTTCAAATTCAGCCATCATACAGCGTTTATATTTAATTTAATGAATTTTTAGTGTTGGTTTTAAATTGGATCATATGCTTTACTTGACCAAATTTTGAAACTAAATCCAGAGCAATGCTCCTTTGATGTCCATATTCAGCTGCTCACTTTAGGCTTATATTTGGATATAATAGTGTGTGTTTAACCAATGGCAATTTCTGCTCTATGGACACAAACTGCCAGTCTGAGCTGTGCATAAATAACTTATCAGCTGTGCAGAAAGCTCAGAGTATAGGGTAGACACCTTCTCTGGATCCAATCTGTGAAAAGGAGTGAGAGGGATTTCCTTTCTTAAAAAGAAATAATATTTCCCCCCAAAATACTATCATATGTCTTCTTTGTATAGCTAGACTTAACCTTTAAGGGATAGAGATATTTTGAAAACTTGCTTTAAGGGCTGTGGTAAAAGACCTTTAAAGAATTTTGTATCTGTCTTCCAGCTCAGCTGTCTCTACTCACACACCTGCTGCAGGCTGTGTCTCTGTAAGGGCTGGAGAAGGAGTTTGTGCCCTCAGGACCTTCCCCCTCTGGCACTGTACCCTGGAGTGTTGGTCAAGGTGGGACTGAAAAAAGGCGTCTGACTCAGTGCAGGAGCTGCTGCTGCTCAGACTCATTTTTTCTTCTGACGACTCTGCAATTAGGGCAGTGTCCTCCAGGATAGCTTTGAAACAGAGGCAGTGACTTCTTAAACTATTACAACAAGAGTCACTAGAGTTCATCTTCCATGGTATTAAATATTAATTACATACATATACACACAGAGATATTTACTCAGAGTTAATTCTTCCCTTGTGTAATGCTGTATGTTTAAAAGACCAAGAAGCCGTGTTGGTTTTTTGTTTCTGGTAAATCAATGTCTTCATCTTAGACAGATATTTTGTGTATTTTAATAGAATCAAACATTGTTTATAATTGCACTTTTTAAAATTTTCATCCAGATATCCATTTCTATGAAAGAATTTAGACTTTGGTGTCATACCAATTTTATATATATATACCCACAAAAATGTGAATAATTCAGGCAGATCGCTCAAAAAAAAAGTGTCCACCTACGGCTAAATATTGTGTATAACAATACTTATGTGTGTGTGTTTCTGCCATGGTAAAGGGTGCTTTTAAGGGGAAAAAAATCTGAATTTTGATGATATAAGCAGCACCTAGGTAGAATATGACTATGATCCCTTTATCTGTTTTATTTTGTCTTCAAAACAATTATTTTTCAAACAATTGAGTTCATTTAATTATGTTAGTAAAATATTTTCATGCTACTATCAATACTGCATGGTTTTGAAGTGAATATTGTGTCTTAAATATAATGAAAAATAAATAAATGCTTTATAAAAAAGAGAAGGGAAAGAGATTTTCTTCTTTTTCTAGTTTAATAAGAAATGTACCAAATAATTATACAAAAATTATAGCAGCAGATCTATTATTTAATTGCTGTCTTCTACATAGCACAGACATTACTGTACTGTTTTCTCACCACCTTTGTCTATTTGAAGAGCTGAGATAGAAAAATTTATTTTTTTTTTAGAAACATTTCATCATGATATCACACTGCACAACATCAAAACCACTTTTTGATTGAATACTTGCTTTCATTAATGAGTAATTTAATTTTTTTCCATGCTTTTATATTTTTATTTGAATAATTTATATATTTTTTTAATTCTTCGAGTAAATAAGAAGTTGATAAAACTGCTTCAAGACTACTATTGGGTCTTGATAGTGCTGTTCTGGTTCCATTCCACCCTCCAAATCCTCAGGCTCTGACAGTCCTGGGTGTCCCTTTCTGATTGCATGGAGGGGTCTCCTGCAACGAATCAATATACAGATAAAGTATTCATATGCATTTTGCTATTATAGTGCCATTATTTTTCTTTCAGTTTTTATGTTATGATGTGTCAACAAGTACAGGATTTATAGGATTTCTGGACTCTGAGGCTGCCCTGTACAGTGGTGTGTGGTTATAGTCAATTACTTTCCCCAAAGAAGCTTTCCTAGAAAGCAGCTTGTTGGTATATGAAGACTTTTTTTTTGCATCATGCAAAGAAGAATTTTCTTCTCCAGTGTGTCCTTCCTGACATTCCCATTTTGTGAACTGGTTATTGACCCTGAATAAATAAAACTGTGAATGCCTCTTGTGGGTTTTCCTGACTTGGAATCGCTGACCCTGCCCGATGCTGTGTTGTGCCATGTGGTCACAACAATCCTCACCTCTCCGACTGCTTCATTCCATGAGATAGATATTTCCTTGGCAAATGCCATTCTGGTGCCCAAAACTCCATTGGACAACTGTGATTCCATAATATTCATTCATAGTATTAGAAGTGCACAGGTGGGGATCTACCACTGAAACAGGATTAAATAGATCTTCCACACACTCTGCACAAAATAGGCAATCAAAAAGTGAGTCTGGAGGCAAAATCTGGGTAGTTTGAGAAATAAGGATTGAAGAAGGAACGACAACTAAAACCAAGGGATTACAGCTTAATCCAATCTCCCTAAAAGGATGATCATAGTCCTCTGTCAGTCACAAACCCAATACATGTAAAGGGGTTTCGGCCTGGATAGTTGATTTTTTGGAAGCTCAAGGAACCAGTGACTGCTAGTGCTTTTAAAAGCTTTTTTCCTTCAAAACATTTATTTTTTTCCAGAACAGTTAATTTAATGAACTACTTAGTGTTCAAATATCAGACTGTAGAAAGCTTTGTTTTACTTGTAAGACTGGTTGGTTCACAGGGCTCAGATTCTGATACCACCATGTAGAAGACATGGTTAGAACAGTTAAGATAAAGATTCTAAACTATGTAGTTGGTCAAACAAAGCAAGTGCTTTTGCAACATATTAATTTTAGAAATTTTTCTTAGCCTGGCCTGTCTCTCATTTCTCTTCATTTCCCTTGTTGACAGAGCTTTGTCACCTAGAAGCATGGAATAAATGAAATTGTTGGCTAACATTCAACAAAGAAATTGAATCTTAAACTAGGTGTGAAGAGAACCACCTATCAAGCCTATCTCATTGTTACTAAAGACAGCATAACCTAATCTCAAATTAAAAGAATTTAAAACTAGTAACCCTGATCCTAGTAATGCTGAACATCTCTTGAAAAAAACAACTTTGATTGTGTTTTCTGTTTGGTTGCACAACTCAACAAGGTTGCAGTAGGTAATTTAACACAAAGTAGGTATCCCTGGTGAAATCCCTCAGACAAATTTGATCATAATCCCACATCTTTCAAGTGGGAATTTAGCCCAGGGGTCTATGAAATACAAGGTGTCATAGTTTTCCCCTCTAGCAGAAAGTGACAGTGTTCTTAAAAGTTGCAATGGTTTAGCAGTTTACTGGTCTTATTATAGCTCCTGGTGGCGTGACACCTTGGTGTATTTTTGGGTATGCATCCACTATGTGCTACCTAAAAATACACATTTTGCACCCAATGGCTGAAGAGTCAGGAAACAAAACGTGAATAGAGAAGGTTTGCTTAGGCTTTCATTGCATTAAGGAAAAGCAGATAGTGGGGTTGCAGCACTTTGACACTCTTTCCAAGAAGATATTTTTATTTGGTTCTTGGTTTTTACAAACTATTGTGATCTGATAAATTCCATGGAGAAGGGATTTTTTTCTCCTTTTTTTCCCCACTCTTCACTAGACAGATACATCAACAAACGGTAGGAGGGCTGACTCATCTCCTCTGATAATAGCGTGCAGGATAATTTTGCCATGTGACTCACTTTCTTCTTTGACTCTAAAAGACATTTGAAAAAAGAGTGACATTAATTTAAATAGATTTCCCATAAACAGGATTTACTAAAAAAAATTAAATCCTTGCTTTTATCTCATCTTTAAAAAGTACAGGAAAGAAAAAGCCTACTATGATGTTCTAGCATTTTATAATGTTATTGAAGAGCGAAAATATTCTCTTGGTGAGTAAATGGAACATATTTGGGGAAATGTATTTGCAGTGAAGAATTTTTACCTCTGTGCACATCACTGCTTTCTTAGTCTGTCATGGAAAAATAATGCTTTTTGTTACCTCCTGCACTTTTATAGCTGGACCCTCATCTAACCTTGACTGGGGTCATGGCATGGAATGAATTGATAAGACATACTTCATTTAGGATTAAATAATGGGACTGACAGAGCCTAGAGGGGCTTGCAATCCTAATGGAGAGTTTATCAGCACTTGTAGGGAAGAAAAACAATATGAATTGGATTAGCTGCTATGTAGTAGATTATAAGCCTGTGAAAGCCTGATTCTCGTCTTCTACCACTGATTTTGAACACCAACATTCTGAGAACATTTTATGATCCAATTTTGTACCTAATATTTCAATGAGATTTCACTGTTAGCCATAAGTAATAATTTCCTCCCTCTTCCCTTTTTCACTGACTGTGACAGTGCCTTGGTTTATTTTCCAAGACTTCTTTTGGTTTGCATGTATGTCTTCTGGTAACACAGAGATAACTGTGTGCTAAGGTTTAGCCAAAATTTTGAAACGTGAAGAAGAAAAAGAAGGGGTCTGTGTTGAAGGTTGAAATCACTTCCAAATTCTAGACAACTATGTTTTGAAAATGCATATTTTTTAAAGAACTTGTCATTGCATGTCCTTGCTGTAGCAAATGGCAGTCTATATTTCATTATGTGACTGAGGTGACTTGTGCAAGTATCCAGTCTAAAATTGTTGACAGAATTTTCTCAGATCATAGGAGATAAAAAAGTCACTTGTTAGTTGGATAGGTGAAGCTGATCCTTCTCTTCAGAGAAAGAATTAATCATCTTTTGTCTTCTGAGCTGTAAAAGTCGAAGTGTTATGCGATTGTTTCTCCAAGATGCTTTTAATTGGCATTTATGGTAGGAATTTGAGGATGTCAGTTATAGCAGCATAACAAGACCAAGGACCCGGGCAATACACCCTAATGGTATATATTAACTTTGATTTTTATGCACTGCACACTAAATGAAATTTTTAAGGGATATATTATAAAATGTGGCACTTATTTTAGAGTCATTATGCCTGTTAATTAATTTAATAAAACTCAGTTCTCTCCTGTAAATGCCTATGAACAGTTTTCATTTAACAAGCAGTCTTAAAACTACTTGTGCTCTTATCAATTATTTAGATTGCAATTTCAATACATGACAATGAAACTGTTCTCTAGCAATCTGTGAAATTAAGAGTGCCTTTTCCCTGGTGGACTTTTTAGGAGACTGATGCAAATCTTGTTGAGCTCATTAGGAATACTTCCTTTATTCTTACTCAGGGTAGAACTGTAACATGAAAGAAGGTACCATTAGAGAAGGAATTACCTGTATAACTTGTTTGTAATAAACTGTAAGATTGATTTCAATGATTCTCATGATTTTATGATAAAAATCCTATCTTTGCTGCAGGTATCTTTTGATACCTTGAACAAATCATTCAAACTGCCTACCTTATTCACTTGTCTGTAAAATGGAGAAAGTGTTTGTTTTGTCCCAAATTTATAACATCTTGCTTATCAGTGCTTCACATTCTTCAAATCCATGATGTGTTTGTAGAGGTCCTAGTGCAACGGAGGTTTGTTGGTAACTGTGGCTTCCACACACATTCATAATTGAAATATATAAGAGAAACAACAGGACTGTTCTGTAGCCTAGATGGCATTCCAATAGAGTAACTCCTTTTCTTACATGCCTATCATAAACTGAAAATGATGAGCCTTTCCAAATACTTATAGCTTTCAGTAGGTTAGCTCTGCTAAGGTCTTTACAAGTCCTTCCACAGACAATATATCTCCTTCATTTAATTTTCCAGACATGTACATTCTATGGTGATGAACTCATAACCAAGATTAAATGACTAGAGCCTGACTGAAGTCACACTTCTACCATCTCTAGGAACTCCAGAGCTCCCAGGATTTCTGTATGATCAGTTTTCATTAATTCCAATATAGCAGTTCCTGTTAATGCAGTTTTGCTGACCACTTCCAAAAGGACTTGATCGCTCACCTATTTCTTTATTTTCTCTCACAGTATTTTTCATGGAACCGTGCTTGATGACATAAAGTAAATCTTTAGTGCCTTCTTTTTCTGCTGACCTACAAATGGATTAGGTGAGCATGTAGAATTTATGTCATGATTGGTCTTTCCTCTCATAGATCTTGCAATGTAATTTTTACAATATAAACATGGAGGTGAATGTATGCTGATGGGTAATTCTTTGTTAGGGTGAATTTAGCAATGTGTTTTGTCTGATTTTACAGCTCACTCCTTTGCTAAAGCCTGACAACTGCCCTCCCCCCTACTCAGGCACGGGCTTCCCCTTCCTCCCTTGCACCATTCCTTGTTCTTTTCAGGTTCATAGAGGAGTTGAGTCTGCTCACTAAGCCAGCAGAAAACCAACACATGGAAACTTAAAAATAAGAATTTTGGGGTATTTTCTTACTGAGAAAACAGGCAAATTATTGTACTAAAGAGTGGTGAGCTATTAAATCACCTCAATAATACAATTAAAACCTTTAGAAAACCCTGCCATAGATTTGTTCATTATTTTTCAGGCACGAATAGGAGGGACATCCTGGCCCACTGTATGGAGTTATGTCTGTAACACTTAAAGTGTTCAGTTTATTTAAAGTCTCACCCTAAAGGCTTACAATTGATAGTAAAAAATTCATTATTTCAATTAAAGTGATTGGCTGCTATCAAGCTGGAATATGTAAATGTAAGTAAAATACATGGTTTTTTACTTTCTCTCAGTACCTTGTTGGTAAAGGGATTTATATTTATCAATATAATAACTTCAACAGTTCTTTTTGGAACAGATGTGAGCTGATATGAAAGGAAATTATTTCCTTCAGTCTAACAACATGTTTAGCAATATGTTTAAAGTTTCTGTTGCACATAAGAGTGTAGTGATATTTAGTGATCTGTTTGTGATGTTTTCCAAGAGAAAAAAAATTACGCAACAGCTTGAATGCTTTATAGAATAGGGCCTATCCCCCTCAGTCAAATAAAAGTAATGCACTGACTCTTTGTCTTAAAAAAAGCTTTGCTAGACACTGAAATGGAGTTTTATTCAGAGTTAAAAAATATTCACCCTTCTAATCTTGTTGTGTAAAATATCTCCTCAGTGACCTGCCAATTAGTAATGAAAGCTAAAGTGGTTTGTGAATCAGTGAGAAGAAGAAAAAAGAAATGAGGGCAAGTTTGCTCTGATATTTGAAATCTTTAAAGGAGTACTAATTGTTAAAGCTAATTCTCTAATTATTTCAGTTTGAATTTTACTAAAAATCACTTGACATTCTGCAATTTTGACCAGTGTTTCTGAGGCATATTAATGATTTAACTGAACAAACAAATGGGATAAATACTGATAGGTAATCTAATACACGGGATGTTAAAAATACCACATTTTTTCTAACTCTAATATGAAACAGAAATAAAGATAAGTGTGCTATAAAATGAAAAGATTCAAATTCTATCTTTGGGAAGGTTTCTCCCTTGATTAACTGAAAAAAACTCCTATTTTGTTTTGTTTATTTTCTTGAGGAAGCCAAACCTAAATAAGGGGTTATTCTATTAAGATGTGTGTGTGTGCGTCTGTATGTGTGTGGGTGTGGGTGTGTGTCTGTGTGTGTGTGTATAAAGCTCCCAATCTCTTAAAAATAATTGTATTTATTTATTTTACTTATAAAAAATAACTAAAGGTTGCAAAATATATCTTTGCTATCTTTATAGTTAGGGAAATAATTGTTATGTAGGCATTGTAATGCTTCCTATTTCCATCAGAGGGTACTATAAACATGTCAAAAACTTACTTTTTTTTTTTGTCTTCACCTGCAAAGTGGCTATTTCTTTCTGTGTGGAATTTTCAGATGATTTTCAAAGCTTATAAATTCTATGTACCGTTGCATATATTTGCCTTGCTGAAAACATGAGTGGTTTATGTAGCCTCATTAAAAACATTTGAAAACAAGTTTAACTAATGTTCCATTTTCCTTGTAAACATTCACTGGATATTCCCTTTTAAAAAAGAGTCTTGTTCCAAAACTTCTGTATATAAAATGTCAACGTGGAAGGAGGTGAAAAACATTCCCTATGTAACAAACATCTTACACATCTTGGCAGTCAAAATACACTTTCTCAGTGGATACAGAATGCAATCCTGTCAGCAGAGACAGAGCCTGAGAACCTGGAGCAGTGTGCTCGATGTGTCCTGTGCAAACAGTTTTACAGCAAAGCAGCAGTGCCTGGCTGCTCTCGAGGCCCACATTCTCTGGAACACGAGCCACTGGCCACTGGCTGCTGCCCCTGTGCCAGCACCATGCTCAGCAGGGAGCAGGGGCTCTGGTGGCTTCCCAGGGGTTTAGGAGTTAATCACCTGGGTTGCTCACCTTTGTACTTATTTTCATATTATTTTCACAATGACTTTTTGTTCACGTGAGGCCTGATGCTTCTCCATGTTGACAGTGGCCGTCTGCAAACCAAAGGCATTTTGAGAGTGCAAGAAGGGCATATTTAATATTTCTGTCTTTTTTCGATGACAAACTTGGTTCTGTATACGCTTTGTCATCCAGGCACAAAGGAGCAGTGATGCCACAAATAGCCACAAGTAACAAGTCAGGTGAAGTGAGCAGTTCATGAGGAATTTGTGGGGAGAAGTGTGTTGGCAGGGTGTGTTCCAGCCCAGCCAGGAGCAGTGCAGGGGGTGGGGGCAGCCCCAGGCACTGGACATCACCTTTGGGACAGGGCCACGCCAGCCCTGGCTGGGACATTGTCCCACAGGTGGGCTGAGCTTGGCAGGTTCAGTTTCCAGGCAGGGCAAGACTGTGGGGAGATGGAGACCAGCAACAGGGAATGATCCCTGGGGGGCTGGAACGGTCTTGGGCGGGGTGAGGGGGGCGGGGTGAGGGAGGCCCTCAAGGAAGTGCATTTGAGGTGGTCAATGCAGATACAAGCTCAGACCTTCTGTCATCTCCAGCCTCCATGCTGCTCTCCTTGGGCAGCACTGTCCACTCTGGCTGGGTTCTGTTGGCAGCTTGCAGACAGGCAGGTGTTCAGTAGTAAATTAAATACAAATTTAAAGCCCAAGATTAGAACAAATAACTGCATGAGTATTCATATGGTAAGAGTTCAGTTTGGTTTTTTAGAGTTGTCAATAAGAAAATGTTTACTTTTCATCAGAAGAACCTGGGTGTAGTAGTCTATGTCCATGTCATTATAATTTTGTGGCAAAACAGACACTATTTGTTTTTCCATGGGTCTTATTTGTTGTTCCATGATGAACACAAAATGAACATAAACTCTGGGTTTATGTGATCTGGCAAGTTGAACAGAAACACTCTTCTGCCCACGCTTGGCTGAAATAAAATCTCCACCCAGATGTGATTCTGCATCAAAAAAACTTCCAGGTTTGAAAAATATGCATTTTCTGCATATCAGACCTCCAGATTGCAACATAAATATTCTGATAATACTGTGCTCTCCTAATAGAACCATAGAATCATAGGTACACAAAATATACTGAGTTGGAAGGGACCCATCAGAATCATTGAGTCCAACTTCTGTCCCTGTGCAGGACACTCCAAGAACCACAACATTGTGGTGGGACCATTTATAGGGCAAGATGTTATTTGGCTTATATATAGTGAAATTTGTACATAGAAATCAAACTGTGTTTGCATGGTTCATGAAAAACAAAAAACTTCTTGGATAGGTTATGGAAAATAAATTTTATCAGAGAAGAAATATATCAGCAGGCAGTAATGCTTCAGTCTTATTTTATTCACATTTTAGTATGAATATTCACTGAATCATACATTCAGTCCTTGTTTGCATTAAGTTCATATACACCACATGTAGTTTATGTGCAACCACCCCCACAAGGTTCTAATATCTGCTTTAAGCAAAGCTAAAGGTTTCACATCTCTACAGGTGATAAAGGCAAAGTTTATTTGGGAGGGTTCTCTGAAGTAAGACTAGCCCTGTATCCCCGTATGCCTCCCATTTCCTGTATACCTGAGCACTGAAACAGAGGAGAGCCTGCTTGCACACACCAATTTTGCACCTCTTTCTCAACAAAGTATCCTTCTTCCATTTTCTGGAACTCCACACACGTATTTCTTCTAAGCCAGCTGTCTTCTTGCATTATTTGTTATCACTCATTTTGGGTTTTATAATTGTTATTATTCTTACTTTTCCTTGGCTATTCAAACTTTTGTTTTGCCTAGGTTTTTAGAAGTTGTGGTTTGGTTCACTTCTTGTTGACTATGGAGTTTCTTTCTGACTTGTAGCTCAAACCTCTCAAAAATGGCCAGAGCTCATTTTATTTCATGTCAGACTTTAGACTTATTAAGATAAATATTCACCTCTGGAGTGTATCTTTATTCACATAAGGAGTATTTGCTATCATCTTTGGATAGAATGGATTGCCTGTTTCCCTCTGGGAAGTAAATCTTGGTGACTGGCTTTCCCTTTGATATTTCTATACTCAAGTGGATATATCCCATCCAAAAAGCAACAAAAGTGTTTGTTTTCATCCAGTGCTACAAATCACACCAGAGTGATTTTGCAAAAAACAAGACATTACGGAATGAGTGAGGTTGACAGGGTTCACAGGAAATTGTCTGGTCTGTTGTCCCAGCCCAAGGCAAGGTCAGCTGGAGTGGGTTGCTCAGGACCTTGTCTGGATAGGTTTTGAGTATCTCCAAGGTTGAAGACTCCAGAACCTCTCTGAGAACCTCTCAGCTTCAGAACTTGATCACTCTTAGAGTAAAAAAGCTTTTTTCTTGTGTTTAAATGTAATTTCCTACCTTCTAGGCAATACATCTAGAGGCAGAAATCTTAAGTAGTAGCTGAACAAAACTACAGTGTTTTACTAACTGGAAAAACAGCACTACCCCTTTCTATTTTTACTTGATTCCTATATTCTTCTCTCATAATTTTGTGAAGAAACATTAAAGCCAGTGTTTTTATTGATATGCAGTATCAATTTGCATTAAAACAAGAAATGAGTCATACAGTGGTAGCTGGAATTGTACAGATTGCTTATAAAGAACTATAAATTATCTGTTTCTTTGTAATAGTTTATTTGTTAATTCCTTAGGTTAAATTTTTAAGATGATACACATGCAGGACTAAGAATTGCTCTAAGTTCAAACTTATCTGTATAGCACTTTAGCCCTTTTTAATATGTTTTCCCTCTCTAGACTTCACCATAATAATTCAAATAATGTGGGAAAGAAATTTTTGCTGTCTCATTGATTGCTTTCATATATTTTATGAATTATGAAATTGTTAAAATATTAATTTAAATCTCAAAAACTAACATCTTTCTATAGCTATAATATGTTAAATTCAAAAATACTGCCTATGGTTGTATCACAGATTAAAAAGTCTAAAAGTCAGGCAACATATATAAAAAAAAATCACTTTCAATATGTTGTCTACATGTGTATCAAACGATATATATATATAAATAAAATGGTATGTGTGTGTCTATATGCAGTTTTGTAAATGTAAGTATATGCAATGTTATTTATTAAATGTAGGTAGAACCATTTACTTTAGTGAAGCCATTTTTTGGAATGACTAAATGTAAGTAAAGTCAGAATCTGGTTCATTTGATTAAAAACAACCAAAACAAGGTCTGACTATATTTGCTTAGTTTAGATTTTTAAACTGTAGAGTAAGAAAAAAGTGGTATAAAATCTGCCAAAATCTCGATATGTGAGCATTAGAGGCATTGGCATTGAATGTATTTTTAACCTTCATATCTGAGTGCACTGAACTTAGTATATGGAATTCTCTGTGCTGTGCATTCTGTATATGTAAATAACAAAACTCCCTTTGTACTCAGTGGTACAGGATTAGTCCCTCTATTTTTTACTGGGGCAGAGGTTTTTTCCTTACTGTTATTGTATCATCATATAAATATAGCAGTTATTGAAAGCCTGAAGCTTCATGCCCCTGCTTTGCTCATCTTCTTAAATTCAGTACCACATGGCAGATTTCTGTGGAGCCTTATCTCTCAAGCCAAAAAGAAAAGCATGATCACAATAGTCAGCTTGGCTTTTCTTCTCATCTCTGTATGCACTTCAGTGCAGGAGAAGTTCAGACACCACAGACCTTCAAATGGTTTCTTTCAAAGGCATTAAGAAAGGGAAACAAATATTGAGCTCTTACAAAGAAGTTTTCGACTAGTGCATGTTTATCGGGCTTACTTTATTCTACCCAGCATATTCAAAGGCATCTGATTAAACTGTCCCAAATAAAAAAGACAAAGCTTGCTTCAGTCTGTGCAGTACAGATAAATAATTTTGTGGGAGATTTCTATCATCTCTCAGACTCTGTACTGGCGACTTGTTGAGACATTTGAAACAGACTGTGCACATTGCCAGATACAACATTTTAGCATATTCTGAGCAGGACTGTATCTGGCTAATTAGAGATAGAAAAGATTGTTTCTAATCACTGCATGACATTCTTTGCAATTCTTATAGATACACAGATGTATTCCTTGCTTCACATGTATTTCCAGTGAAAGTACTAGAAAAAGTAACAAGAATTAGAGTGGACCAATATAACAGCAGAGACTGCTGTACAGCACAGCACACAATGTGACCCTTGTGACCCTTATTTGAGTACCCCACTTTAATCTTCACATTCTCTAATGTTTCAGCTGGCCAATATTTCTGGAAGGGACTATTGAAAGGCAAAAATGAATATTGAATGGCATTGTATTCATTAAGATGGAGACAGAAAAGGACTTTTTCACTCAGGTCCTTATTCATAAATTTTCTTGAGGTCAACACACAACATTATATGAGTATCTACTCTTTTATCTTCATGGTTTATTTCATTTTTTCAATAAATAAATCTCTTTCATACAAGAAAAGTTGATTCTAATTGAGTTAGGGAATTTGACTGGTCCTTTTTTCACTATGGGGCCGTATGAAAATCAAGGCCAAATCACTTTTTGGTTTTTTATCTGCTTACACTTTCTTTTAAACTGGTGTTTACTGAACAGTGTAATAATCAAACCACACAGTGCTGTTACTATCAACCTCTATTCCTCCTTTTCCTCTATTCATCAAGTTGATATTTATTCAAGAGATAGATCAATTATCTAAGAGATAGATAATTTAGCTTTAGTTTTACGCCAACCAGTATTGCTACCTTAGTCACACATCATGCTCTTCTGCTTGATGATGAAGACTTGGAGGAAGTTACAAGAGGCAACTGCAACACTACATCTACAAGAATAAAATAAAACTTAATGTAATTTCCTTTGAAATATGAAATTAATGTTTCTTTTGATAATATGTTTCTCGCATTGAAATGACATATGTGATGGAATCTTTCCTACTGGGCTTGGAAAACACCCACTTACCTTAATGACAGGGATACTTTGTGTATACACAAATATCAATCAGCACCCCACATGAATGTCCAACTAAGAGTTTTGACAAGCAAAACTCACTTACTAATAAGTATATTAAAAAGAGTAAATTATTTAATTTCTTTCCATGAGTCCTCTTTTATATATTTTCCCATTCTAAGCATTGTCCTTTCTTCCTGCTGTTTACACCGATGATTACTGACAAAAGTAATGGCTACTTACCTATTTCATCCTCATTAATCACCTCATTTGGCAAGCTCTCCTTTGAGTGTCTCTGCATGAATATCAATAACATCGTGCTTCTGACAAAGAACTTGTGACCAGCATCACAGCCTGTGCAAAATTAACTTCCTCATTTATGACATTTCCATTTCATTCTTTTCGTTAATAGACCAAAACAGTTTCCAAAAATGTTACCACCCACAGCTGTCTGCACTGGAGGAGAGGAAAAGTGAACCCCAGTGAAGACAGGATTATTTCAAAGACAATGTCTTCACTGAAAGATAATTACCTGAAAATGTAGTGAGTGGATCCCAAATCCACAGCCCACTTTAGCTCTTTTGCAGTGAGCATTTCCTATGGCTGCCACTCATCCCCTTTGCCACCAGTCAGTACCTCACAAGCAAGCCCAGCACCTTTTGTGGCTGGTTCCAGCTCACCCAGGCAGTTGTAATCAGCTGTGTTACTCCTTGTATACATGTCAATGCCTCTTTAACTGGAGATGCTCACATTTTTCTAACCCTTTCATTCTGTCTCTAGGAGAAAGACAATAAAATTAATTAAAGTAGGTTTTATTGCACATTTGAGTAAGTGATGGGCCTTTGTAGCTGTGGATCAGCAGTCTCTGATTTCATATTTGCATGAGGCTGATAAGGAAAACAAGACAATTGATATAATACCCTCTGCAGACAACATTTCTGTAAGTGATGGCACAACCTTCATGGCCACAGTGCTGCAATGCATTAACTTACCACTGCAAGGGAGACTTGTCTCTTTTGTGATGGTTTTGGGAGACTTAACAAGAAACTGCTTTGTACACATCTATGTAAGTAATGGCCAATAATAAAAGGGATGAGTCCCCTTGGAATTGGATTTTAATCAGAATTCTTCTTTGGGTTTTAATTTGGGAAAAGGTGCAAGAATCTTCTTTTTGTCTTTCTGCATTCATTAATAATTGATTTATATTGTGTTTTATTTTCAAAAGTGAAAACCCTGGTGGCTCCAGAGTGCGAAGTGAACGTTCCCTGGGGTGGAAAGAGGGGAATGTGCCACTGATCTTTTCTTGCAGAAGCAGTCTATCTGATTTTAAAGTCTGGTTTAGAAATGTGCCTTAAAGAACCCTTAAAATCATTCACTTTGGAGGAATAGTATTTGAAAAATACAATTATTAATTAACATGCTTAGGTAGTGTACAGTATTTGTGGATCTTAACAACACTCAGTAAAGCTGTATCATTTACAATAGCTAGTGCTTTGCAAAAAGGATAAGATACTTGTGGAGGGGAGGATTCTTTAAATAAATAGTTAAAACTGTCTAGAAGGGAATTGTGTAATTTTAATTCTCTTAGAGAAATTAAAGTTGTTTCAGTAACAAGAGTGAGAATCTCTGTAAGAGTCTATTACTACGGTTTTTCTGATTATTAAATTATGATAGTACATGTGGCCTTATGGGAAGCTAGAATAGTGATACAATATCCCAGCATTCAAGGCATGAAGTTCAAAGCTGCTGAGTGTCATAAATGATTGAAATGATCTATAAAAATAGTCTGCTCATATTGGTGATCTTTTTTCAATATTGTTGCTTATTTTTGTAATTTTAGCTTTCCATTACAGGAAATCAAAGATGAAACTGATTTCCTTCTTCCTTTTAGTCAACTGGTAATTGAAGAGAGTTCCTTCACACTGCAGCTCTATTGCAGGAGGCTCATGCAGAAACAGTGGGGCTCTCAAGAATGAAGGTGCCTTCTCTCTGACTCCATACTCCCTACTCACATCTCTTCTCCCACATTCCATATGATAAAGGTGCACGTTTGCAGATGGGGGCACAAAAGATCTATCTTGAGGCACTCCTTTCCATTTACTTCACTCTCTGGCTTTCTACCTTCTCTAGCAGTCATGCTGATACAGATGTAAATGGATCCATGCAAGGAGGGAACTGCTTTTGTCTTTTAATGGGCCTGTTTCCTGGTGGGATAAGTGAATTCCCAGGCAAGCTATTTAAATGTGAGAAATGTACCTTGGACCATTCCTAAATGTGGTCCTTTCCCCTTACTATTCTTGTCGACACATAGTAACTTCTGAGGCAAAATATAGATGGTATCAAGAACAGCTTATAAGTCTCCTATGCCAAATAAAGCTCCAACTTGTACAACACAATTTGTAATTCGGGTTGTAAAGCTGTTCAGTTCTTTTCACTGAATATTTGAGTAGCAGTTTGTGACAAGCTTCCACATGAATGCCCAGAAAAAACCTTGTGTGAGATGCTCATTTACTCTCATGTGAGACATTGTTGTCTCTCTCAAATCCAAGAGCCTTTTCCTGGCTGTGGTTTGAAACACTTGCAGTGCTGCAGAGAGAGAAATTGAGTGTCAACCTCCTCTGGATGCAGTGGCCAGTGAGAGGGGTCCAGCTGAACAGGGGACAGGCAGAGCATCAGAGTGCACGCTTGTCCCAGTGCTCAGCTTGTGTAAAGATGGATTATGCTGCCTACTGCAAAATCTTCTTGTTAAAGCAGTAGTCAAATCAGTTTGGCATTTGGGGTTCTTTTTAGCTCCCAGCAAAGTCAGTTGGAGCTCTGCAGCAGACTCCAGTGAGAAAAGGATAAGGCATTAAATAACATGCTGCACAGCTTTTGTGTTGGTTGAAAGGGATCCAGGCAGACCTTTGCCAGAGTGATTGTGGATGTGGTACTTTTCCAGACGAGTTTGGAGGGCCTTAGGCTTGGCCAAAGGAGTACAAATCAGTTCTAACCTAAAATTGTGCTAAATTTTCCAAAACATAAATGACAGACAACAAAAAAGCACCAGAAACATTGAAGCTATAATCCAAGTTAACATCTGAGCAGAGTACAAAAGAAAGATGCAGCTGGTTAAATGAACTTTTTTTCTAAAGAAACTTCAGTTGTAATTTTTTTCATATTGAATTTTAAAAATAGTCTCCACTTTACCCTCTAAGTGAACTGGAAAAGAACAAATGACAATAGCATAGCAATTTGGGGGCCAATTTTCCTTAAATACATGTTCTATTCGATATTGAACCCTTTTGATATTTAGAAGTTTCAGGACTCAGTTCTTTGAAAGAAGCTGCATAAATTGTGGAATTCTGACAATAGCGTTTGGCCTAATAGCTACTTGATCATGATTCCTTGGTGGATCCCACTGTTCTGGCTGATTGGAAAGCTCTCATTGCATACAATAATTCTGAAATGCCAGTCAAATTGCCTTGGGTAGGGTTTCATGTGCTTTGTCATTAAGCCCTATTGTCAGGGTCTTTGTCATGCGGCTGTAAAATCATTCTTAACTGAGGGAACATGCACAAACCTGGAAGCACATCCACTTGGCTATTTTTGCATGTTTTTCAAAGCCTTTATTCTCTTTTCCTGCTTTTTCTTTAATTTTTAGTCTTTTAACAGGAAGAAAAATGAAAACCATTCGCCCCGAAATCTAATACTCAAAGTTTAGATAAGTTGGACTTTCTCAAGGAAATGATTTTTTTTTCTGACAGTGTTTCTAGACTAACCCTCACCAAAGGGTACTTTTATTCTTTCCTCCCAAAGAAATGTCTTAGGAACACTTAGAGGCTTCTGTCATGTTTAGGACCATAGTCTGCCAGACCTTTCAGAATGAGTTTATAGTTGATACGCCTGTGGCATTTCTTTGATGTTGGTTGCAAAGTAGATAGACCCACTTGTTCTGCACTCACTCTCGATTGTGCCATATTGTAACTGTTATTTCATTGAAATAATTTGTCATTGTTGGTGTAGTAATATTAGAGAAATGTGACTGTAGTAGATTCTTCTAGAAATAATTGGAATTTAAAAGAGAAATTCAAGTTGGTTTTCCTGTAGTTTTTCTTGCATATTTAAAGCTTTTTCTTTTCTTTTGTAAGTACTGAGGATTATATATACTGTTTATGTCTGGCACACTATCTAATTTCATTTACTATTAGGCCTTTTCTTTGCAGAGGAGAGGAAAACATTTTCTTATAAAATGCTTTCTGTATATGAGCAAATACAGGTACAGCTCAATAAATAAATAAATAAATAAATAAATAAATAAATATGAACCACTCCTCCTTTTCTTCCTTTGTGTGTTTCATGTTACTTTTGCTCTCTTTCTTTCTTTATCTACTGGACCTGCCTTCATAATTGTGCTTCACTAATGTCCTAGGGTGATTCTGTGTTATGTATTTTATGCTATATATTCCATATCACCTAATTTCAGAATATTATTAAAACTCAGTATTAAAGAACAGTTTCTATCCTTTCACACTGATCTTGTGATTGAATTATATGTTAAGGTTCCATTTAAAAATAATATAAAGATGTTTTAATAAAAACATATTGGAACCCAAAAATTCAGCAGTTTGATTAAAACAATATTTATTCTTACTCTAGAAATACCCTTATGATTCTTCATTATCTGTTATATAAAAAGTTATTAACTCATTAGTTTACAATGTATTGATCAAGTTAGTTTTAACTGTGGTCAAATTCTGCTAAAATAATAAATAAAACCTGTTTTTATTTGCAAATGAATGGGTTTTTAATATATCTCACCATTGCCAACTACAGAGTTACACAGACAAGGGGTCAGAGAGCCTATTCTGTTATATTTCAAGTCTATTTGTGTTGACAACTTCAAGACAGATTCTTTTTTCTAGAGACCAAGATATACCTCTGCCTTGGGCCAGTGTCCTGCTTTCAGCTGGGATAGAATTAATCTTCTTTCTAGTGGATGGCGCAGTGCAGTGTTTTGGATTCGGTATGGGGATAATGTTGATAACACAGTGACGGTTTAGTTGTTGCTAAGAAGGGCTTACTCTAAATCAAGAACTTTTCAGTTCCCCATGCTCTGCCAGTGAGGATATGCACAAAAAGCCTGGAGGAAGCACAGCCAGAACAGCTGACCTGAACTTGTCGAAGGATATTTCGTACCACAAACACCAAGCTCAGTATATGAGCTGGAGGGAGTTGGCTGTGAGCCACCCATCACTGCTCAAGGATAGGCTGTGCATTGGTCAGCAGGTGTGGAGGAATTGTATTGTGCAGTACTTGTTTTTTTAATTTGGGTTTATTTTTTTAATTGCAGTTATAACTATTATTGTCACCACTATTAGTATTATTATATCTTAGTATAATTAGTATTATTATGTTCTATTTAATTTCAATTGTTAAACTGCTCTTATCTCAACCCATGAGGGGTTTTTTTTTCCTTGCCTGATTCTCCTCCCCATCCCACGGAGAAGCATGTGAGCCAGCAGCTGTGTGCTTAGTTGCTGGCTGGAATTACGATTAAACCAGGCAGGCACATGGAAGGACTTCAATGTCAGGTACTTTTGGATGCTAGGTCTCATGACCCAGAGTGGGTGCTGAGGATGTGGACTCCTGCTCCCTGACACAACCTCTCCTTCTTGGAGTGCCTTGTCTCTCTTACGGTGTGAGTGCAACAGCACAGGAAAGGTAAATGTAGTAAATTCAGTGTCAGCTTGCAGTCACTTCACTTTCACTTGCATTTCTCACGTGCCACTCAGCTTTTCCTTCCCTCATCTTAGTGCAGCTCTACACAGCAGCAGCAAACTCCACTTGACTGCCTTTGCAACCACAGAAAGTCCCTGCTGTCCTGTAAAGCCACAGGAGCTGGCCCAAGGATGTCTGTGTGCCCAGGAGGCAGCGTGGTCAGCAGCCTCCAGAGATCAGCACCTGGAAACCAGGCATGTTGCAGACTGGAGACGTTCCAGGGAGAAGGCAGAGAAATGTGTGCAGCACCTGCTGGCAATTTGCCTGACTTCAGCCAAAGGTATTGATTGTTAGATGCGTTAATATTAGGAAGCAGCCTATCTCCATTCTTTTTCAAAGAGCCAATACTCAACTGTGAAATCATTTAACTGACTTAACTAAGATTATTTGACAAGAAGAGCAGTTGTATTATTATAAACAAGCATGTCTGTTTAATTGCCTTCCTCTTTCAAACAACCCTGTCTGTTATGATCAAATGGAATGATCCTAAAACATTTTTATTGCTACCTTAGCACTCCCACAGAGGAAAGATGTCAGTACTAGCAAAAAAGAAGTTTTTTCTCATATTGGTTCTATTAGTGCTTTTTTTTTTTCCCTTTCAACTATTCTCTATAGTTTTTTTCTTTTTTTTTTTTTTTAAAGCTGTCTGTCTCTCCTCCTGCACACTTTCCTCAATTAGACATTTGTCTTTTCAAACTAGCAACTCCTTTCAGGATTTGATTTACAAGAAATTTCTTTCTTAGCCTTTCCCTTTTCTGATTGTTTCTCAGATTGTTTAGCTTATTTTTGAAAATAAATAAATAAAAGAATAATCTTCTCCTGTCACAAAAACACCTAATAGGAGGGAGTCAAAGATATGTGTTATATTATCAGACTCATAAAATGGCACTTGATAAAGTGTCACATAAAAGACTTACCAGAAAGTAAGGATTTATGAATTACATGGAAAAAGAAGTGATATAAAAATGCAGTAGAGAAGGGAGACTGGGGAGATATGATTTGTCATTGTGACTGACAGTCCAAAAATAGCGTTCCTGATGCTGGTAGTGAGTAGTGATATCCTCTGAGGCTCCCTTTTAAGCCTGGTTGTCTGCTATATTCAGTGCAGTTTATTGATGGAAACGTGAGGTGGAGCAGTGTTATAATAGACCTTGGGAATATTCCAAAGTGAGAGAGGAGTCTGCTGAATGATAAAATCTTGTTCCATGTGACACTGTTGAAATAGCCAAGCCACCAAGTTGTTGACTTCAAGTTCATCTTCTTCAGTAGCTCATTCATAGGTTCTTACACGAGTGCTTTGTGCCAACAATATGTAGAATTCAAGGTAGTTAATTACTGAAGTGCAGCTAATGAAGCCTAGTCAAGTAATTCCCAGGGGCCAGTTGTAAACCAAGGTAAAAGAAATGATCAACAATGAGAGACAAAACCCACCACAGGTTAAAGAGAACTGAAAGTACATAAAACTTCTTGTGTTTGGAAAAAAAAAACCAAACCCAGTTAATTTATTTCTTTTTTCCCTAAAGTATTTCTCACATTCTTACATCTTTATTTCTACAAAAATTAAATTGTTATCTTCTTGGGAATGAAATAGAGAATATTCTGCTTTTTTCACTACTTCAGGCTTCTATGGATTCTGTATTGCAATATGTCTATGTTGTCTATGTTTACTAACTAATTCATTAGATTTGAAATGGAGCCTTGTTTGCAATATTGCCACATATTAAAATATTAAAATGCCCTAAATTATGAACACAAAAATTTGAAGTAATGGCATTAAATTAAGAAAGGAAAATTTGTTTTCTGCAAGGTCAAGGAAGGCCTGCAGTCTATTCCAGACTAAAGGTCTAAAAATTAATTCCCTTCTCCCTTTATGAAAAAGAATGTTCTGTAATGTGTCCTTTCTACTCTGAGGTAAAAGTAGCAACATTTTCACATGAACAGTGATACTGTACAATTTGTATATCCATCCTTGAAATATTTGTCAAACATTCCCAGGAGGACAAATGTTTTAGTAAGCTTTGGGGCTACGCAGTTCATAGAAAGGTCCACAAGTCCCCATTCAGCTCTGTTCTTGTCCTTCATACCTATTTTCAGGAAAAATCTCTTACATGAATACAAGCGGTTGTTGAATAATGTAGGTCTCTTAGAAATTTTCATTTTCTGCATGCTGTTCTTTCATCTTCTCCTCAAGTTTCCAGGGAAAATGTCCCTCACAGAGAAGTCCAGATTTATGCAGGCTTACAAGGATCTCCTAAGAGTCACTAGATAAAATTCAGGAAGGCTACACTTGCATGAAAGGTGAGAGTACCCACTTTTTGCTTCTCATTAATAAAGGAAGGAGACGGATTTTTTGGTATATTTTTTATAACTTTCGAATTATTTTTATTATCTTTTTTCCAGCTGTATATTTTCTATGACTATTAAGAGCAGCCCAAAGTTAACCATATTGAAATCTTGCTAGTGCTTTTTAAAGGGCCTATGATTCAACTAGAAAGACTAAACAAAAACATTGATAGTTTTTTATTCTTTGCCCCTACATAATCTATATCTATGAATGTGTTGACTGTTGCTTTTACAGCAATACAAAAAAATGCAACCCTCCACATCTTCCCCTGTACTATAGAATATTCATGTTCAAAAAGTCCAGACTGGACATTTTAAATATATGAGCAAATATGGAAGTTCTCCAATACAGTAAGATTATCAGGCAGAAAAAAAGTCTCAGGCAAAAAAAGAGCAGTGATGTTGACAAAGAAATATTGTGAACATTTAATGGCAGTTCCAGTAGCTGCACGGTGTATTGTAGTTAAATAGTTTTGTCAGCTGCTTTTCTTGTAACCATTGGCCATGCCATAGTTCTGTATAAACCTCTGCAGGAGATAGAACCAACTTTAATGAAATTTGAGTAGCTGACATATTAGGCAATGCATTACACTGGAAGAAATGCTCCTTGATATTTTTCTAAAGGACTCTCTCTCAAGTGTAATCACTTTCTCTGTACATGAATGATGTCACTAAAGACTTTTAAGAAAATAATTGTTTTGACATTGACTGTAAAACAAACAGTTTAAGAACATCTGAGGCTCTTTAGAAATTATTTCCTTTATCCTGTATTGATAAAGCAACAGCATGTGGCAGAAGTTGATTCCGTCAGGCCAGCCACTTGCTGGGCCAGTGAGCCACATCTCATGCAATGGGAAAATCTTGCTCATTTTGCTGCTCTAACAACTTTGAACTCTATCCTGGAAAAAGTACTGTAGAAGACAACAAGTTACAAAGCAAATTTATTCATAGATTTTTTTTTTTATTTTTTTTTTAAGGAATCTATTTAAACCCAGAGATTTTCAAATGGTTTAAACACCTAAATGTCAGATGCAGAAGCTATTTCAGCCCAAAGACAAATCATCACAATCTGTGCCTTAGTACCCTAAAATTTAGTAACCTCAACACCCAAAAATTCAGCCCTGGCAAGTTGATTCAACATCTGAGAAACTTACCCATCCCTTCAGAGACAGTGGAAAGGGATAAGTACAATCAAAAACAAGCTGGAAAACCTAGATGGTGAGCAAAGGTTTCTTAAAGTTATCCACGGAAAATATGTGTCAAGTTTCAGCCCACCTTTAAAGCAGAGATACTTGGTTCAAGACTGCATATTTGGTACTTCTTTTCATTCCTATCACTCACTAATCCATGCTAGGAAGCCTGCCAAGTTTGAACTCATCCTGTTTTACAGAAAAAGGGAAAGTTTGCTGGAGAAGTTTTTGCTGCCTGTCTTTGGCTTAATGGCTTTTGTACTTGCCTGGGCTATTTTAGACCTCAGCTCAATTTCCTCTTCATACTGAGATGGATCAGACTTCTGTTTACCACTTTATAAAAGAATACCCTCACTACCAGATCATAAAGTAGGTGCAGCGTAGGAAGGAAAAGGTACAAAGGGAGCAATACACTCAAACTCTCTTATTAAGATTGATCACCAAGGGCCAAAGGCAAACAAAAAAGCAAGAAGGACAAGCCTCTGCAGTTCAGTGCTCATGCTGAAGAGCAGGAACTCTTGTTAAACCAAGGAAAAGAAAAGTTTTAATTATTTGAAAACCATATTATTTTATTTGGAATTTATTGTTGCTCTTCTTTAATAAAAATAAAAAAAATTTGACTGCCTGCTTATCTACATCTAACCTCTTTATTTTTTTTAAACCTGTTTTCCTTCCAAACGACTTAAGAACTATTCTACTTCATCTGAAACAACAATTTATCTTTATTCTTCATATCCTCTATTCTTCTGTGTCCTTGACTACAGAACATGAGGACATTATTTGCTTTTCTGCATGAGGAAGGTTGCTGCTCTTTCCCAATTCCATATTCTCTGATCTGTTTATGACCATCATAAAGTCTGCATTACAAGCAGAAGTTCTTTATTGTGTTTGACTTAGCACTTTTGTCTTACATTGGATGGCTTTAGTGGAGTTGCACCAAGTTTCAGCATCTGAAAATCTGGTTCAGCATTTCAGTTTGGACTTGGGAATGTGGAGTGACAGCAGTTTTGCAGACAGCTTGTCTCACCTTGTCAGGCCTTGCATTGCAGATGCAAGTGTTTCAGATGCTTAGTTTACATTAAAACCACTTAATTTTGGCTGTGTTTATATCTTATTCACTGTCACTTTCCAGCTTTACATTGTGTCTGTGCTGGTATGAAAAAGTAAATTTCACAGCTTCACATAAGGTCATGAAGAGAAACCACATTTTCACATTTACAAAATTAGATATTGAGAGTGGTTATATATACCAATAGTGGAATACCAACACCACCATCATCAACCAGCAACCTTGAATAGAGAATCCTCTAATAACCCTTTGCAGTCACCTTTGCAGTACTTCAGTGTAATTGGTGCCAATCAACATCTGCCTATGGAAAGCAGCTCTCACTAAAAATAAGCTTTTGGAAAGATCCAAGCTTGGCTGATAGGATACTGTCAGGCTTTCACATGGCTTTGGATATTGTGCTGTGCAAAGAAAACTGGACAGTACTAAATCAACACAGGCTGTTTGTAAACCACATGGGTTAATCAGCCACACAATAGGGAGTTATCGTGATGGTGTGGTTTTGCAATGTGCCAATTGTTTTTTGACCCTACTTCTTTTCATCACTAAGAATATATTTTTTTAAACTCTGACATGTAAAAAACTACAAAGTTCTCATTAGAAGCAATTGTAACTGACACAACAATAGGTTAAATGGCAAATAACAGAGATGTTGTTGATATTCACTTGTTAGAGATCATAAACAAATTATATTAATTTCATTATATGAAAATATAATGTTGTATTAAAGCAGTAAATGGAGTTCATAATCCTTGAATGGATTACTCCTTCTTGGAAACCTGTGACTCTAAAAAAGGACTTGGGGGCTGTGGGACTTAGCCAGTCTAATCTAAATTCCTGGTCTGAAACACTGGTAGAGGTGTGGTCCTTAGAAAAGGAACCCAGAGCAGGAGTAGAGAACTGTCTGTATTCTTCTGATGTTGCACAGAAGAGCCTTGAGAATGGCCAGAGGAACAGAGAACACCCCTTACGGCAAGTGCCTGAAGCTGTCCTCTGCATTCAGTAAATGATAGAGAATTTCAAGGGCAACAAAAGAACAGTTTGCAAGTACTGAGAACTAATGCAAGAAAGAAACTACAAACTGCAACAGACTAATTAGTTATTGGTGGCAGCAGCTCATCGTGGATGGTGCAAGAGCCTCACTGAGGACTTTGAAATAAAATCTGAATATTGGTCTAAAGTGTTTACTCTGATTCAAATAGAATCACAGAACTGAAAGGAGGAATTAAATAATAAAAGTCCAATGACCTGTGTCAATCTCTGACTATAATCACCATAGTCCATTTTGGCTATAAAATTTCTGTGATGCTGGTTTGCATAGTAATATCACAATTAATATTCATTTATCCACAAAACGTGCTAGGCAGACTTATATTTTATTTTACCTCTCTTTTATAGATGATGAGCTGAGAAAAACATAATTGTCAGGGACATACAATCCACTTTAGACCTGTCTAATGCCATAAGTATTCCAGCACCATAATTTTTTTGCGTAGAGACTCCTGTAAAAGTGTGTGCCCTCCCACTGCCAATGCTCTCCCACAGCCTGTAGCTGTGAGAGTGTTACTATATTACATGACTGTCTACCTCCTACGTGAGCACCAAGATTTCTCAGCAATTTTCAGTTAAATGGGTGACTGAGAATAAAAGGATTCAGAGGTAGCAGAAAATGCCTAGGCCCTCTTTGCAAACATGCATGTGGAGATGAGTTTTCACTGTTTGTCATTTTCAGACAAGCAAGTATGCATTAAAAATCCAAAAGCATATAATTTTCATAGCCAAAATATACAATTTCAGCCTAAGAAAGCCAATGTAAAAGGCAAAGCCTGTATTTATTATATAGCTCCTATGGAGATTCACTATGTTTTTTGTGATAAAGCCACTTAAAGGAAATGTATAAGTTCACTGATACTCATCTTCATGAACATTTTCTAACTTTTTTTTTCCTAAACTATGAAAAAATAATTTAAAGAAGTTAGCATATGACAATAGATACTTTTCATAGGCTTCTCTCTGACTAGAATAGCATAGGCTTTCCTTTTAGCATTTCCTCTAGGTTTATAAGATACATCAAAAGGACCATGCATTAGGTTAGATTCTTTCTATGGTTAAACATTTCTTTCTTCAGGGCCTGAGTCAAGGAGGGCAAAAGGTGATGATTCAACATCTTTTTACATACACATTCCAGTTTCGGGGCAGCCTGAGGCTGTTTCAGTTCCTTTCACAATTCAGAACTTTATATTTGACAAGAGGTCCTTCAGACTGCAGTCAGATGCACCCCGAGACCTTAAAAGGTTTTCACTCATTCAACCAGACTATTGAAATCTAGGACTGGATCAAAGAACATGCAGTTTGCAAAAAGGCAGAAAATTCTGCACAGGGAACAAGGATATGATGGAATCGAGCTTATGCAAGTACTTTACAAAGATACACTGCTTTGAACTGCCATGGTCAACACCTTTAGACTGACAGTCATCTGGTCCTAATTTAGCAATTTTTCCTCTGTTTGGAGCCCAGTTCTTCCACAACTGCTGCAGTTGTTGTTTTACTTGAACTGGAAAGCCCAAACGATACTTCCACAACTTTAGTTCCACAACTTTAGCAGGTTACAGTCACGATTTCACTGCCTACTGCCCATTTCAAGCTTGCAGCCATTAGAGGGCACACCACAACAAATTGTTGATGAATGTATTTAGTCTCACCAGTGCTGTTTTTCCAATCAGAAATCTTGAGAGACTCATTTTCAGCTCTGCTCTGAAGTGAATAAGTCACAGCAGCAATGCAAAGACTGGTGAGGAAATTATTTTAGCATTTTTTTGCTAGTCTCATCTAATTCTGACAGTAGAGATTACATCTCCAGGATTTTTTTTTTT
>VZTJ01000322.1:352517-363486 GCA_013397795.1 Orthonyx spaldingii | reverse complement strand
TCCTCCCTTCCTCCCTTCCTCCCTTCCTCCCTTCCTCCCTTCCTCCCTTCCTCCCTTCCTCCCTTCCTCCCTTATTCTGTAGTTCAATTAGGTGATTATCCTACTTTCATTTGACCCTTTAGCATCTTTAGAAACTTCCTTTCTTGTTAGTAAGCAAAGTGCTGAGATCACAGAGGGTTCCCTCACTCGTACTGAATTTTATTTATTCCTTTTGAAATCCATTTCATAATTCTTTTCTGCTGTAGGCAAGTCCTTTATTTCCAGGGTAATTCTTTGCATGAGAACAGATCAGCAGTTTCCTCTGAAGTGAAAAACTTTGCACAGCAATGGGTGAAAGATGCTCTTCCTTTTCCAAGTACTGTCTCTGTTGCTGCAACAACTTTTTGTTTCCAGTTAACCCCACAGAAGCAGACCAGCTGACAGCGGTTTTGCTGTGGGATGGAGAAATAACTGTTTGCTTTTCAAAGCTCTTAATACTTAACTTTAAAACATGCAGTTTTATCCCATACTATTTAATCTTCTGGCAATACATGTTTTTTTCTCTGAATATTTTTAACTTGTTTTTCAGTAGCTCTAAGACTTTTTATTCCATTCTGAAATCTAAGAATAGGCTTAATTGACCCTCAGAAAATATCCCATGTGTAACATTGTAAGGGTTTACAATGCCTCTGCTCTCTCCTGTTAGCTCAGGTCTATCACCAAAGAGCACAGGAGCACTCACTCCACAGAAACTTGCAGGCCATGCAGGGAAACCATAAGAAAAACCTGAAATATATTAAGGGCAGACCTGTACGGAAAGCGTGAGCATAACTTATCACCATGTTTGCCTCTGTTATCCTTATCCAGGGAACAACACTGGCAAGAGCCTGAGCTAAATCTCTGAGCCAGTGTCAAAAGAGCCAACTAGTCAAATCTTGTCTAAAACTTCTCTCCCTTGATGTGAGGGGAGAGAGCATTGAAGGAGTAAGAGTGAGAAAACTTGTGAGTAGAGATAAGGACAGTTCAGCAGGTAAAGAAAAAGCCATGTAGAGAAACAAAGCAAACCAAGGAATTCATTCATCACTTCCCTTGGACAGACAGGTGTTCAGGAACCCCAGGACAGCAGGACACCACACATGATGGTGACAGGGGAAGACAAACCCTATCCCTCTGAATATCCCCCCTTCTTTCTTCTTCCCTCAGCTGTTACTGCTGAGCACAGTTCATGTGGTGTGGGACACACCTTGGGTCAGCTGGGGTCCGCTGTCCCAGCCGTGTCCCCTTCCAGCCTCTGGTGCCCCTCAGTCTCCTTGCTGGTGGGGTGGGCTGGGAGACAGAAAAGGCCTTGGCTCTGTGTCAGCCCTGCTCAGCAGTAACTAAAACATCTCTGTGTTAACCACACTCTTCCTCACAAATCCACAGCATAGCCCCAAACCAGCTACTGTGAAGAGAATTAACTCTATCGCAGCCAAAAACAACACAGCACACTGTGCTAGAAGATTCAGATTTTGTTGGATGGCTGCTGCAATACCTCTGACAGGGGAACCTTTCCCTCTGGATGAGCTAACAAGCTTTTTGCAGTCAAAAATCATTCTTGCATATACCTGCTCACTTTCTGAGCTTGTCTTCAAGAGTCAACACTGCCCTGATCTCCAGGGGTTTTTTTGCCTGTTTATGCCAGCCATTTAGTGGGAATCTTCTCATTTTTCAAGGAATTCTTTATTATATTTGTGTGCAACACCAATTTTTTTATCCCTGCAACAATCTTTTCTCCATGCTTTAGTTCTTGTTATTGCTGTTTATCTAGAAAAATCGAATTCTTAGCTTTCTTTCTTTGGCTTGCAGGAATAAAAACAAGTGTCAAGGAGTGTATTCTGTTTCCTATTTTAATTTCCATTTTTATCTAGATTTCCTTTGACCAGAAATTATATTTTTACTATTTTTTGACTTTTTTCTAATATAGGGAATGTATTAAACTTTCCTTTAGTTTCACTTTGGCTTAGGATCAATATTTCAACTACATTCATAACTTTGATATATAGCATTTGGCTGGCAGAGAGTATAAGAAGCAATATATTATTTTCCTCTGAAGAAGAATGGGAATCTGATCTGGAGATTACGCACTAAGAGCTGGTGAGGATTTATTTCAATTCCCCTAAGAACCTGTTAGTATATAATTTGTTGTGCAGGATTTATTACCCTCCCAAGAGATTTCACTCAATGTGTCGGAACACTTCCCTGGTGTACCCAAGGTGTGGATGGGTTTTCTTGTTAATATGATACAGAATTGCCCCAGCACTTCTTGGGACATTCTCAGCCTTGGCTTTACTTGTCTCCATTAGCTCTTCCAAAGTAAGATCAATATGCTGTAGCCCTTTGCTTTGATTACACTACCACATACAGATTTATCTTTATTAAAAATGGAGCCCAAGTCATCAGTAGTACCTCTCATGGTCACAAATCTTGAAACGTGGCTTCTTTAAAGGATAAAGTCCCAATAGCAAATTCTTAAGACAGGTTGTATTTTCAAAAACTTGATTATTCCCATATCTCTAACTACTGTATAGCTCATTGTTAGCATTCTGTATGGACATTAAAATATTCCTATTTGTATGGTATAATTAATGTAGTTTTAGAAAATAATTATTTAAAAATTGACTTTCTGAATTCACTTTGACTTTCTAACCCAACATATATCTAACTAAACCTCAGGGTAACTTTAGCTGTGCATATACTCAAGACATTCATAACCACGTCCCTTATCTATTGAAATCTGCATAAAAACTCCCTATGAGTTTGGTGAATATCAAATCAAGGAGACCTTTTTCTTTTTTTGGTGATGCTGAAGGAGTTTGTTCTACATGGTCCTATCATTGGCTTAAACTCTTCTTTAGACAGCTTCTTCCCTCTTCTGCAAACAGAGAACATGAAACACCAAGCTCTTTTCACTTTGAAGTAGAACTTGAAATTAAAGAAAAATGATAGGAGATAAAGCTAGGAAAAAAGTAGGTCATGAATGTTGTAGGTATACGGCATCTGTGGTGGATGAGTAAATCATAGTTGGATGGTTGCACAAGGTTTCTTCCAAACCTATTTTTTAATAACTGTTATTATTATTGAAATTATTGAAAGCCCAATACTTTATTATCAAATTCAGTGTCTCAATTCTGTTAGAAGAGCTACATCAGAGGTACAGAGCTTCAATATGTCCTACTTTATATATTCTTTTGTATATACGTACATAAAATGAATTAAAGACTTTGGGCATGAAATCATATAAACACAGGTTACAAGGAACTTCCAGATACCCCCTAGTGCAGCCTGACCTTTCAAGCAGGAGTGTTGCCAACACCAGACTGGTCAGTCACAGGTTTGGCTTAGGAAGCTGGGAGAGCTTCCAAAGATGGAAATTTCAAAGCTCCCTAGAAAGTTCCACTGTTCCAGTGATACAGTTATAATGATTCCTTTCTCCTCGTTTTCAAACTAATCCTCTAAAATCATAGTTTGTGGCCATTTTCAGAATTGTTATAGGATTGAAATTCATATTTAAATATATAATTTGGGGAAATTATTAAATACTCTTTAAAAGCCAAAGTGAAGACTATACATGCAGAAAACATGACCAAAGATGTCCAGGGATGAATGACCACCTTTGACAATGCATCCTTCTCCAGCCACTTTTCTGTTGTCTATGCACGTTATAATGCTGTGCCTTGAAGTTATTCCCTGTCTGATGTTTTTTTTGAAACAGAATCTCATTTTTCCTGCTTTGGTGTGTTTCCTACAAGTATCTTTATTATGAGCAATGGCTTCATATGAGTGACGGAGTTGATTGAAACAGCAAACAGAAATCTCAAGTGTCAGAATAATTAACCTATCTGCAGCCTCAACTGGCCCATTCTTCAGCAAAGAGTAAGAACCAGACGAGTTTGGTTTTGACTCATAATGCCAGAATGAACAAATTCCATGGCAGAGAATAGTTTTGGAAAGGGAATTTGGTCATCACAAAAAAATTCAAGCAGAGATGCAAACAAGAGGTGAAAAATTAGCAGGACATGGTTGGAGCTGGTCTTGGCGTCTTGAGCAGAGCAGAAAGCTGATATAGAAAGGTCTCTGAAGGAAAGCACTGCTATGACTTGCAAAGATTCTTCATACAAGGATACTTATATTGCTCAAATGTATCAGGGCAAAAGGAAAGGCTGCTTAATTTTGCCACAAAAATATTTACCTCAGTGTAATTGCAGTGGCAACTGTTAATGAAATAAAGCTATTCATCCTTGCCATCATAGCCCAGATTAAATGGCCCTAAAATCACTGAAACAGCATTTCTGTGATTAGGTTGATGGGTATTTACAGTCCTTAATGAAACATTATATAGTCATTTGTGCAAAGCATGAGCATATTGTGTGCTGGAATTGTCACATAGCCAAGTTAAAATTATCCAGAATACAGATAGGATCTCAGCAGTATGCCATGCTATGAAAAAAACCCAAAAAACAACAAATCAACCCAAAACAAAATAACCAAAACCCTGCAAGAAAGTAATAATTTTTAAATTTTGTCTCTTTTTTTACCTATAAACTTGTATAATATATTTTAAAGCTTACTTAATAGCAGCCTTACAGAATTTTGTTATTATTTTGTTATTATTTTGTTATTATTATGTTATTATTATGTTGCTGTTTATGTAAAATATTACACTGAAAAGAAAGGAAAAACCACAGTGATTTCCTATATTCAGAGTAGCAGAACTGACTGATCATGTCAGTTTATCCCTGGGACCCCTGGTTTTCCTTTTCCCCAGAGAGTGCACTTTTCATTTTCTAGTTGCTGTAAAATTATTACAAGTTTTATAATTTCTTTGGGACATGACTAAGGCCACTTTTTCTCTACTATATGGAGTGTTCCTACTTTTTTTTTTGCTGAATGCATTGCTGTAACTTTTTCTATAGAGTGACTGAACTGTGGATGTCAAAACACTCAGATTTGGGGACAACAGAGAGTTGTCTGTTGCATTTTTCATTTTATTTTAATTAAAAAAGAGAATGTTGAGATTGTTCATCTGCTTTCCCCATAGCCTTGATTTTCTAATTCTCTTCAGCTGCAGTGCAGTAGCTCTGCTTTCCCTAGTTCTGTCCTGATCCTGCTGTTGATTGTTTGAATTCAAAATTAGGACTCAGATTTGGGTAAAGATACCTAAATGTAAGTGTCAAACTTTGAACTACGTGTCTAAGCTATTACAGTCAAAGGAGACACTGTTGTCAATGGAGCCTGAGTAACGTGTCAGCTCACCCTGGAGTAAGTACCTGATTGATTTATTCAGGGGAATCTCTCCCTCCCCAGCTGTCTGTATCTCCCACTGGCCAAAGTCTGGTATATGCTTTCATGTGTCCAAACTAAGGAGCTTGGGCATTGCCTTTTGACTCCTGATTTTTATCTCTTGAGCTCAAGCTATGGGGACTTGTACATTCAGTGCAAGACGGTCCTATTTCTGTGTTTGGTAACAGCTCAGAAGAGATCATTCTGCCCACAGCTGAACAGAGAAGAGCCAGCTGGCAGCCAATATCTCTCCTTTTGATTTCTGTACAAATTGCCCAACAGAGCAAGGCCACTTCTATTTAGGCTTTCAAATCCTAACTCAGATCCTAAATTTCTGAGGTCTTTTCTATGTATGGATAGTGGATGTTTTGTCACTGTCTTACCTCCCTGGAATAAAATGCTGTCCCTGAAAGCTTTTTGTGTATTACAGATGATAAACATTTGTCTAAAAAGATTCTGGCCATATCTCTATTTGGTTAGTCTTCCCAGATATTCTAAGAATTAGAGACATCATAGTCTGTTTAGTGAGAATAGGAATTACCAGGAAAAACCTTCTGAAATCTTTTGGACAGTTCCAATCAAACCCAACAGGTGTGTAGCTGTATAATGAAATGCCATATTCCACGATTCAAATAAGTCTGTCAGCAAATTTTTAAATCCATAAGAGCTAATTGAAAATATATAACTGTAAAATTCTGAAATGAGTCCTTACCTACTGTAAATCTTTTTTTTGATATTGAGTTCAGCAGTCTACTCTTATGACTGCTGAGGTCTAGCTGGGGGGTAAGACCAAAGCAGTGATCTGAGGTTACAGCTTATTTATTGTCAGAGCACTTTGCAGCCCAAACAGGTTGCTGATGAGTTGCAGAGTTTGCAATAAGCTAATTCCCGGATTGACTCCAGGTTAACAAAGGCAACACTGCTTCAAGTAAAGCACAATAGTCAGCACTTTGTCCCTCAAGTTATTTGACAAGTACTTAAAAAAACCTACAAAAACAACCTATGTGTGATGAGCTGCCTATCTGAGATTTCATAAAAAATCCTAAATAAAAGCTTTGCCAGACCCTTAGATTTGTTAGCATATCAGTGCAAATTAAACCCACTGCTACTCTAGACTGAGTGCTTCAGTGTAGTACTTTGACTTGAACTGCTTGTTTAATGGGCTGTGAGATCTTTCCTGTTTTCTATCCATAGAAAAAATAAAAAGTCTGGGTGTTAAAATTTAAAAAAAAAAAAAAACAACAATGCTAATTCTAGCTAAATCTCTGTCTATGTTGAAATTTGAGAAGTTGTCAGTACAATAATCTGTCTTTAGGAATGTACAAAGGTGAAACACAAGGTATATCAATAGAAGATATGCCCAGGAATAAAGGGGCTTCCTCTCATTAGGAAATAAAACCTTGGCATCATTGCATATCTTATGGGTTTAATACAAGGCAAACAGAATTCCTGGGAACCGAGGTGTAGCATCCATACAAGTCAGGGCAACATGTTTCCTGCTGATTTTGAAGAAAGGCTTCAGGACAGGGAAAAGTGAAAATCAAGGAGAAAGTTCACAAGGAGCCATCAAGACAACCCTGCAAAGCCACATTGGGGTTTTTAAACCCAGTGTTGCAGAATGTACATCATAAAGTAAGGTGACAGAAAGAAATGCCTGGTTAAGCTGTTCCAAGCAGTTCTTTTGCCATTGGCCCTTGTGCCAGAAAAGACTCAGAAGGTGTCTCAGTAGCCCTCAATGTTTGTCCTGCCCATGGATAAATTTCTGTACTAGTACAAGGCAATATGGAGCACATGCCCAGATTAAATCCATGAGTGGCTTATTCTAGTTTTCAGTTTTGTACTCTCCCAACATACTTCTTGGTTGCTGAAGTCTTTTTCCTCTTCCCTGAAATAGCTGCAGCTTCTTTCATGAACCCAACGTGGTTCCAAAAACACGTATTCATCGCTTCACCCTTTAGCACTTTTCTCAGCAGGGCTTCTATATAGTTTGATTGACACCATGGCCATATTCCCATGATCCCAGTCTACCTTTTCCTGGCATACTGTCTCAGCTGTGGGTGTTTTCACTTGGGCAGGTGTTCTGCACATATAATAAATGATAAAGTTGCTAGGTAGGCCAAACATTGTCTTATCATGTTCTGATGGGATGAGCATATGGGTTTAAAGACTGCTTTTGGTCCCACCAGTAAACAACCACGTAGAAAATTAGTCTTTCCATCCCTGGATCATACAGCAGAGCAGAGCATAGCTCCTTGTAGTATGTTCCAGGAAACTGGTAGCGTGTGTGGTTAAATGTTTTTTTAGCACTGTACACATCATGTGCATTTTGTTCTTTGATTAAATAATTGTTATTCTCTATTCTCTTTTCCCCATTTCTTTGAAAATGGTTGAAAATACCAGTTCTCAAAAATTTAATATTTAAAATCTTTTGTTCAAAAAATAGGTCCTTTCTCTTATTAAAGTCTGAATTAGTTCCCCTATTCTCTGGAGAATACAAAAAACCCAAGAGATGCTAGAGTAGAAGCTGAGTCAGTGATTCTGGTCAAGCAGCAAGAATATACTGGGTGTTTTTTTCAATCGTTCTTACTAAAACATGTTTTAAGATGCGATTTTTTGGGGGAAGGGGGATTAACGATGCAGGAGATGGGAATTCCAAGTAGGCCTTAACCTCTGTCACACTGGGAATCAAATTCCAGGTGTAATTTACTGAGCGTGAAGGTCAACTTGAAGTATTCAGTGGTCTGGAGGGTTGCTGTCCGAGACCAGGATCTCCTGTGGCTCAGAGCACATTCTGCAATCCTGCGGAGTCATCGGATCTGTCAAGGGCCATCAGAGACCTTTGTTACATGATAATGGATGAAGGGGAGCCTGAAGGGCCTGGCTGGGTGACAGCATGTGGAAGAGCAATGATTCACTCTGCTCAGGTCACCAGGGGCATAATTTTAATAGGGTCACTCCTGCAATCAATGTCTGGACTCCTTTAAAAACCTGTGCTTTGAGACATCCATATTCACATTACAGTAATGATATCTCTCCCAGAGCTTCATGGAAATGTCCTGCTCCATCCTACCTGGTAACTGCTTGCTGCCCAGTGCAGAAGTGACACACCAGGGGCATACCTGGCATGCTGGGTTCCCTCAGGGATGAATTCTGGCCAGTGGTAAGGGCACAGCAGGGCCAGCATCAGCACGCGTGTCTTTCTGCAGGCACTGGAGGAAGCTGAAGAAGGTTAGCATCAATACACAAGGGTGGGAACAACTCTTCCTGAAAAGGTACTGTAAATCAAACAAAACACTTATTGTGACATTTTTTGAGACATGGGAAAGTAAATGCACTTTAAATAAAAATTTACTCTAGTGCCATGATACATGTAAATGAACCAAAGCCCCTCTAAAACTGACATATTTGCATACTGTGTATCAATAGGCTTTGAACAAACACTGAGGTCAACAAAATAGATTGACCAGCTTTCCATTACTTTAAAATATTAGATCATGGCTCTGTGTTTATCTGGTGAGTTCAGAAATGTGACACAGTGACAAATATCCCATGTTATTTAGAACCTATTTATTGGAGGGTTGTTGGATACTGTCTCTCTCCCTTTGATAGCTTTTCATTCAGTAAAACCCCAAGTTTTGAAGCAGGTGAGGCCCTCAAATACTCTATGAATGTTAGCAAAATAAACCCTAGTGAAAAAAAAATGGCCCTTAGAGGTAGTTACATAACATCACAGATGGCAGAATGGATCTGTAAAGAAGCAATTTGCTCAAAGGCACTTATCAATTTCATGATACTGTGCACAAGTGTTCATTCTTTATTCAAACTGAAAGAACACTGCCAATTTATTGTGTAACCATGTTCTGCCAATGTCCTGTATAATGACATGGTTTCGTTTTGTATTATGGACTTCTCCATTCCTTGCCTTTCCTATTATCCACATGTTGTCTGCCAGTGGCACAGGCAGAGCCAACACTAAGACTGAAGACCATATTTATCTCCCATTTCACATGTTTTTGTTTCTTGATGGCATTTTTTTCCTTAATGTTAATTTTTTTATATAACATACAATATTATTTACCACAGAGTTAAGCAGCTAGGGTTTCAGACTGAGAAAAATGAAAGTAAGAAGAAAGAGTGTTAAATTCCTTTTTCTACCCTGGGAGAGTAGAGCAATTCAAAGTGCTCTCATGGCATCATAATGTTAATTTCCCCCCCAGTGCTTTCTGGCATCTGGCTCTATTCCCTCATGCAAAGGAGCTTTACAGAGTAATTTGTCTCATTAGAATTTTTGCTCCTGAAAAGTGAAAGAAAAATAAATGTTGTACATAGTATCTGGCTAAATATATTGCTGTATACAAATATAACAATAGAGAGATGTAAATTTATTTCATAGAGACAAGTATATCTAAAAAGTATTCATTCCCAAATTTAACCAGAAAGTAAGAAATTTGATCTGCAGTTATCTGTAGGACCTCAATTCAGCCTTCTTGTGTATAACTCTTACAAGTCAGTCCTGCAGAAAGCTGGAGAAATGGTAACAGGGTTTCTTGAAAAATGTAATGTTTTTTTGGATTGGAGGATGAAGGACATCTTGTAGATTGGATATTACTGCCTTTTTCACTTGCTCAGATAAAGTCTGCTGGTGAAAGAGGTTCTTAAATGAGGAGTGGAACTGTTGAAGCTGCTTTAGGTAGAAATTCATCCCAAAAAAACCCAACAAAAAAGCCAAGCTTTTCTGGTTTTTTTTCTTTTGTACAGCAATAGCAGAAAGCTGCTGAAAAATGCTAAATAATTTACTACACCAAGAAAATGTGTAATCCTGCATGCTCTCGAACTGTATTTGATCCACATGATCTGCTGTGATCTGCCAGTATGTGAAGTGCTGCAGGTACTGCTCAATGTGACTGCAGGATTTGCAACAGATGCCAAACGGTGACAGCCACCACTTTTCTGTGTGCTTCAACGTGAAACATGAATGGCTTGCTGAGAATGACTGTCTTGTTTATGTTGGTTTTTTATACATAGTCTATCACATTTTAGAAGTTCCCCCTTGATATTAAATCCTCTGCACTTAAATTATAGTTATTCTATGATTAACAACATTCTGAAACATTTCAAGAAAGTGTGTCTCTGTGTGCATTTTTTTGACAAGGAACCTCCTTTGTACTTCCTTGTACTCTTCAGGTACCATCTGAAAAAAAAAAAAGAAATGATGAAAAATAGTGTACTAGTTCGGTTCGAAACCGGGCGGAAACACTAATTTTGTGTAGTGGTTTGAGTTCGTTCACCTGAGTTTTTTGGTTAAACGCCAGCACACTTACTAGATTTTATTTAATTTTGCTGTGAGATAAGGATTAGGAGTAGGTAAAGCAGGCTCAAACTTTAAAGAATATAAAGAAAGTTTATTAACAGACTTAAAAGGAAGGAAAAAAAATTAAGAACCAGAACAAAACCGTCAGAACACTTCTGCTTTTCTCACCTCTCTATTTTTTCAATGACAATACAAAAAAACAACACTTTGACTTTCAGTCAGTTTACCACTTCTAAATTAGTTTTTCTTCAGTTCATTTAGGGAGAGGAGTTTTCTCCTGCTTTACCACGTTGACTTCTTCACAAGAAATACAGTTCTTATGGTTTTCAGTTTCACAACTAGCAGCCGCCCAGGAGAAAA
>VZTJ01000322.1:276032-352325 GCA_013397795.1 Orthonyx spaldingii | reverse complement strand
TCTTCTCTACTTAAATTTCTCATCAGGCTGCAATTACTTCCGTATTTACTTATGTTTACACAGGTGCCTTGATTCACTGGCTGCACTGGCTGCAGGTAGAACGTCACATCCCCCCTTAGACCATTTGTCATATGTTACAGGGAATATTTTAGTTTGGTTTCAATCATGGTTTCACAGAAGAATTTTTAGCTTTTACTTTGTAGCACTCTTCATGCTCCTTCCTTCTAAGTTTCAGCTCTGCTTCTCTCACTGACTTTGAGTTTTTATGCTGGGTTTTTGTAAGTGTCCTCACTTTTTTTTATCTGTGTAAGAGCAGATCAGTTTTTGCAAGTTTCATCTGGGTAATGAAAGGGTTAATTTCTTTCTCAGGCTTCTGCAACAGTCTCATGATTTCCTCGGGTTGTTTAAAAAGTCTGAGCCGGGCTGCAGAAGCAGTCAAAAGTCTCAATAGCTTCGCTCTGCGAAGCTGGCCCGGCCTGGAGGGAGCCAGCCTGGCCTCTGCCCGGCCTGGAGCAAGGGCCCAGCACTGCGAAGTTGACCCGGCCTGGAGGGAGCCGGCCGGGAGGGAGCCGGCCCGGCTCTGCCCGCTGTAGTTAAAATGTTTTGCCCAGCAGCCGGAGATGTCAGGCCGGGTCCTCCCCCACGTTCAGCTGCACTGCTGCTGCAAACTCCCTCCCAAACCTCCCCCCCTCCCCGCTCTGAGGAGGGGGGTGGGGGGAAGGGCAAGGGCCCAGTCTTACCAGAGAGAGAAGCACAGGATTTGCTTCTCTGGCAGCAACAGGACAGGAAAAAAAGGGTTTTTGTCAGGTGTATCTCTCTTAAATGTGTTTTTTTCCCTGGAGGCGGAAAACTTTTTATTGGATTATATACCCATCAATACTTAAAACTAGCTGGTCACTGGCTCTGTTTCCCAGGAAGCAAGGTGTACTGCTTCCTGCACCATAGGTCACTTGCAAGACTGACTCTTCCTGGGTAAACCCACGACAAATAGGAAGGAAAAAAAGGCAGTATCGCCTTTCTAGTTTTCAAGCAGAGATTTTTTTTTAATATTTCTGACAAATTTGGTTAGAGAAAAAATAGTTCTAAATTATGTTACCTGTTATTTTTTGTAAATCTTGAAACTGCCTTACATCAGAAAGAGTGTTAAAGTTCCCTAGATGTGCTTGATATAATCAGAGCAGAGTTATTTAAAGGTCTCAGTGGACTGCTAGCCTATCTAGATAGAATTATATTTTGCAATCCCTGAAGAACAAAAGTCCGTCAAGTACTTAAAAATCTAGAGATGAAGGACTCTACTTCAGCTAGGGCAAGTGTAAGCTAAAAATGGCTAAATGTAGGCATTTGGGAAATGTGTCAATCCTGACAGCTCAAAAATAGAAATAATTATGTAAATCTTGGCTCCAAACCAGAAAACGGGTGAGTTAGAAAAGTTGTTAAGTATGGTCACATACTTCAGCAAATTAATTCAATCTCCTGTCAGAGATTAGAGATCCCTTATGAAGGTGCTGAAAAGATAGATTGCTGAGTGGCAATTTGGGTCAGACCAACTTAGCTCGTTCAGTGCTGGGAAAGTGCGCGGTAGAACTCTCTGTTCCAAATGTCTCAGCACCCAGGCAGGCAATTACAGCCTCTGAGGAGCACCAAGAGCAGCGAGGCGTGGTTACTTCCCAGACCTGCTCACAGTGAACAAAACGCTCACCCTTAAAACAGCTTGGATTGCACATGAAAAGAGACTGAGTAAATTGGAAAAGGGAAATGGAAGGACTATGATACAGATGCCTATTTTTTCCTGTAACAGTTTAAATTTATTTCATGATTTATGGACAAGTGCTTACTTGTGGGTCTTCCAGTTGTTCCCACCACAGAAAATTAGAACATTAAATCTGAGATCAGTAGGAAAGAAACAAACACATCTCTTTCTGCATTGTATAATTTGATAATTACTGCTTCTTAGGAGCAAACGCTGATTCCACCATTGGGATCCAACACCCACTCACCCAAGGAAAGGTTGAGTGGAGAAAACATCTGTGGCATTTTATAGACATGGCTTATAAACTTCATTCCATCTCTCAGGTGTCTGAAATAAAGCTTTGGTTATGTTCTTCAGAAGAGAACTTTCAATGGAACCGATCCAGTTTCTGAGTAGCTAATGGAGCACTGTGTCAAGTTTTGCATTGTAAGACATTTTCATCTATTGTGATGGTGGCCAAACCTTGGAAGAAATTGCTCAAAGAGGCTATAAATGTCCTTCCATGAAAACATTTGAGACTTGATTGGTACAGGAAAACCTGGTTGGATTTGATCTTTTTTTGAGAAGGTGGTTAGATTAGATGACATCAAGAGGTTCTTTCAGATCAAAATTATCTCTATGCTTCTGTGGTGTACTAGTTTGAGAACAAACCACTGGGAGATTGCAAATCAGAATTATAATTTAATAGGAAAATTAAAATAAATGCAATAATACAAGAAAACACTGTCAGATACAACTTGACACCCTGTTAGTCAGGGTGGTGCTATCAGTCCAAATGAAGTGGTTCTGTTGAAGCGGTGATCCTGTAGAAAGGTCTGGTCTCCACCTGAAGATCCAGTGGTAGCTCTTGTCCTCTAGGAATCCAGTAGGCAGGGGCTGCCTGTGCTGTTTTAAAGCGCAGGCTATATCCAGCTGGGAATGCTTGGCTCCTCCCCCCTGGGCGGAGCACCCCACAATGGGATGAGGTAATTCCATGAGTCCTGAGGTGGGTTCTTGATGGCCCATTAACAGAGACAGCCCCCCGGAGGGAGTTACCAGGGATGAGTCAGGGCAGGCGATAACGAACAGTGCCCCACCTGCTTTAACAGCTTGTGGAGGTGGTAATAGAATACATCTTATATTACAACCTAGGACACATGGTATGCTAGAAATGTATTATTTTTAGAGCTAAAATTGTGATGTGTGTCCTGTGGGTCACCAATACTAGTGAAAGAGGCACTTTGTAAATCTAATCTCAGGTTCTGCTGGCCATGCTGACTACCAGGAGGAGCTACAGAGATGTACCAGGAAGTGACTCTTTCTACAGCTGACAGTTTTGACCCTCCAAAAAGTGGGCTTAAGTATTCATCACAGTTATAAAAAACAGATGAACATACAACTCCCTCAAAAAAATCCTATAAAAATAAATTAGAAGTTAGGATTTTGAATCTGAAAGAATAGGACAACAGCAACTTACACCTTACCTACCTAGGCTATGGCTACTGATAATTTAGAAGGGCATAGTCCTGAGCACTGGTATGTGATTGTCTGCATTGCTAATTCACCTGGGAGGTATAAACTTTTATCACAAAAGCAAGCTCCAGAGTTCAGGCCCTGGAAAACCCCCATATTTAACAATGTTTGCCAAGCAGCTGCGAAGAGGTACTTCTCAGATGCAACAGGATGCATTTTGGAAGTGGAGCATTTAATCACAGGCTTGTCTTTCTATTACTTCCAGACAAATAGCATTAATTTTCACAGGTCTAACAAGTCGTCATTATCTAGCTGGTAAGGACATATCACTCAGAGCTCCCTCAGCAAGAAGAGATGAAGTAGCAAACTCTGCCTCTCTGCCATTAAGTGGAGTTGCTAGCAAATGGCTGCTGTTCTAATGCACAAGAATAACACAAAATAAAGTGATGCCTCGTGGAAGCATTACAAAAATGTTTCATAGAACCACCTGTTAAAATGGCAAACAGATTAAATTTAACAGAAATGGATATAATATGGATGTAATTTTTAAAAATTTCAAAGATTTAATTAAAGCATAAGATTTAAAGATGACTATACAATGTTTCATAATAAAATATAATAACATGATGAAAGTATTCTAATAAATTAAGTTGTAAAAACAATAATTTTTTGTAAATGGTTTCTTTCTGTAGTGCAAAAATGGTGTTCTCACACTGCCAAGTATGGAAATAGTCTAAAATTATAGATAAAAATTATGAGATTTTTTTTTTTGGTTTACAAACACAAGAAATAATGGACATTGGTCTATTAATGTAAAAATATAACTCTTTTTGGAGTCTGGAGACAAAATACAGCATCATCACATCACTCAAATATATTCCTTCCCCAAACCTGGAAATCCTCACATATATTCTTTCCTTTTTGCCTTTTTTTTAAATAACCTCTCTGCTCTTATTTGCTTGCCTCTCACAGGTTACATCTATCAGGCTTTTTAAGTACCAGCCCTAGACAAACTAAATTGGCCCTCCTGTTGATATAGATTAAAGGTAGAGCAGTATGAATTGCTTTGCCTTAATCCTACTATATGCAGAACCAGCTCAGAGCAGAGCAGTTTATGGTTTCAGACTGATCAGAAAATATGACCTGAAAATTGTTCCTGCATTGCTAAGCATCCTAGGACTCCTTATTGGGAACCATGAGAAAACAAAAGTTGTGTTCATTAAAACATTGTTTTTTGAAAATTCATTAGCACTCTGAATTATTCACTGATTTATTAATATGCTAGTGCTACACTGGAAAGTAAAGCAGCTGATGTATATTTTAAAAACCTGAAGGAATGATTTTTTTTTTTTTCTGAAAAAAATGAGAGTGCTCAGAAACAGTGAACAAGGCTATTTTGGGATCAAGCAGGATGGAGGAGAGGCAAAATGGCTGCATAATATTGCTCGTTCAAACTTTGGGGTTTTTCCATAATTTTTGTTCATCTTCCTTTTCAGTTCCTTTCAGTTCCTTCATCTTCATTTTTCAGTTTACTGGCTTCTGCTCTGCTGGCATTGTTTTGCAGACAGATATTTAGAGGTAGTGCTTTGTGAGGAGGTATTGAAAGAAAGAATGGGCCACAGATGAGGTCAAGAAATTTGGAGAGCTGGAGGTGTATGGAAAGAGCATAGATAAGAAACAAAGGATGTGAAGGAAATTGAAGGTAGGGTGAGTGGGTGAAGGAAATAGAAGTAACAGAAAAGAATCAGAGATGAAACTGGTAGGGCATTGAAAAATAAAACAAAACAAAACAATAGGCACACGGAAAAGGGGAAATAGTAGTGGTTTTGAAGAACATTTGGTCATGGAAAGCATCAAGGCATCTGGGTGCTAAATTAGGGCATGTCAAGGGTTATCTATCCCATCATGAAAATCAGCAGGATGAGAAGAGAGAATGTCTCTACAGTTGTTCTTTTTGCCTGGAGGAATTTTGACATTTCCCACTCACAGCATATTTTTTCCTAATGGTATGGCTCTGGTGAAGTGAGAGGAATGATTTCAGAGGAGTTTGTTCTGCATAATGCACAATGGAAACTTCCTTTGGGGAGATCCAGGCAGTCTCCGTGCCTGCATGGTGACAGCAGATGCATCCCTTGTACAATGTCTGCTGTTTCTTTGCATGGGATTTGTCTCAAGTTTCAGTCAGCTGTACAGAGAGTAAAAAAGCCAGGGCTATGACAAAGACATTCCTGTCTGTGCTCTGTGCAAGGACAGGGCTCCTCTGAGGAAATACCTTAGTGGCCCTATCTGTCTTCCTTCATTTTTCTGTCATTAGTTGCAATTCCTAAGAATTCATCTGTATGTAAATATATTTATTCAAGCTGATTTCAATACTGTTATCTTTAGCATAATGAGAGAATCTGAAGAGAAAGGATGCCATGGGGAAACCCCTTAAATTTCAGCAAAGAATGGGTGAATGTCTACAAGAAGTCTCACACAGAGAGTGTACTTACCTGTAGCTTGAGGCCTGATATCTACTCTGGTGATTCAACAATCTTACCCTCTAGCAAAATTTTTCATATTTTTGTATTTTTCTGATTTGTTCTTCTTCCCTTTTTCCCTAAATACAAAATGTTCCTAGGGAAGTTTTTATTTGTTTGTTGGTTTGGTTTCTTTAATCCAAGATAATGTCTACTAGAAGTCCAGAAGCAGCTGCATTAGAGAGCTCAGCAGTTTCAAAACCTAGCTCACAGCTGTATTGGAGGACTTGCCTTAAATCCTTTTACAATTCTATTCACTTAATTCCATATATTTAAGAATGTGCTACACAAGATAATTAGGTAAATAATAGCACATTCAGAAAAGTTAATTTTTCTGTCATTGTTATGTCTTTGCTTTCTCTTTCTACACTAAAATTGGAGCTGTTTCTGTCTAGCCTTGTACAGAAAACTCTTCATGTCACTTATCATTTTCCTTTTTCAGGTCTGGGTAATTTTAATGGTCATGGGCTATTTTCATGATAGGATGGCTTCAGCTGAGCATGGAATTCTAAGTG
This sequence comes from Orthonyx spaldingii, assembly GCA_013397795.1. Classification (NCBI taxonomy): domain Eukaryota; kingdom Metazoa; phylum Chordata; class Aves; order Passeriformes; family Orthonychidae; genus Orthonyx; species Orthonyx spaldingii. Next base: position 346,089 of record VZTJ01000322.1, on the reverse strand, counting down.
AGAGTTCATCATTCTTTTCTCTACTAGGAAAATAATAGATTTCTTACTATTTTGTGTCCTGTTCCCATTATGTTTATTTCTCCTCTCTAAGTTTTTAAGTTCATCTGTAATTCTAAGTTCAGCTGTAATTCAGCAATAATGTCTTCAAATTATTTTATCCAGTGAGCCTTGCTGTGCATTTCTCAACAGAGGTTTTATCTGCCATTATGTTACCCATTCACCTGCCTATGTAGGATTCATCTAAGCATCATTCATCTTTTCCAGCTTCTAGTGAAATGAAATATTTTGTGTTGGGTATCTACTTTCTGATCTTCCTTAGCACTTTAATTAATAGCTAGACAATAAATAATAATAAATAACACAACTGTTAATGTTTCAGTTCTTACTTTCCAGGCAGACTGGAATTTTTGATTTTTACTACTACTTTTAATCTTTATAAGAATTTTTAGAATTAATGGAATAAAGTATGTAAAGCTGTTGTAATGCATTTGAACACTGACGGTGTGCCCCAGCCAAAACCACCTGTAGTTACGCTTATCAAAGCCCTCAAGAATTCGTCAAGGCCACTGAAATGTAAGCTGCGCTAAACTGGGAAAGGAAAAGCTGAAAAACAGAATACCAAGACAGCAAGAAATAGATAAAGAAAGACTGTGCTGCACTGAATCAAGAACCAATTATATTTTCTGAAAAGTGCATGCAAAGCGCGTGGACAAGCTAGAGGGAGCAATCATGTAATGTGTGATGGCGTGTACAGCAGTTGTAAAAGTATAAATAAGAGTGCTTTGTAAACAATAAATGGCTTCTGTGAAATCATATTGATTCGTTGTTCAGAAGTCCTGAGCTCCCGCATAAAGCAACCATTTGTGTGTGTGTGTGTGTTTGCATGGGTTTACATGTGCAAGAATCTCCTTGCTCGAAGTGACTCAGAACCCAACTGGATATGAGCAACCTGCCCAAAATGGCCCTGAGTGGAGCAGGAGGCCAGGCTAGGTGACCTCCAGAAGTCCCTGGTGACATGGACTATTTTACAGAATAGAATCATAGACTCATTTAGTTTGGAAAGGACTCTTAAGATCATTGAGTCCAAATGCAAACCACTCTGTGAATTTCATTGTTTGCCCAAAGTGACTTTCCAATACAAATTTCATACTTATTTTGGCTAGAAGGAGAAACTTTGGTAAAAAGTGGAGTTTGAAATCAAAACATTTCAATTAACCACAAAGTTATTATTGGATTTTCAGACAATGCTATTTTATCACAGATTTTAACTTTATCTTAACACTTTGGCTTGTCTCAAACTTTTTACAAAATCTCAAGACCTATATGAAATCTACATTATTTTCTACACAATTCTCCTTTTTCACTACAAATTACAACTAAAGTAGCTCTTGATAGTTTGTGACTTTCACTGAAATTCTTTTCCCTCTCTGCCTGCAGCTTCTTTCCCAGATCCTTTAAATCTGACAGGGACAACCAGCCTTAGTCCTACAGGGGAATTTTGCAAGTGGCTACTCCTGGCTGAATTATTTAAAGAAATGGAAACAATGCTGAAAAGTTAAAAATAATTTTATATGCAGCTCACTTTCTAATGTTTTATTCTAATATTTTACTCTCATATATATTTTCATTCATCAGATTGACTTAAACTATTACTTTAAATATACTAGAAGGTGATTCTTCTAAGACTTTCACAGAAAAAAACAATTTTGTGGGTCAATCCTGCAAAACAACACCACATAGCCGTTCATTCACCACTCCCCCAGAGGGATGGGGGACAATTTTTGTTATAAATAAAATTAAGCAGTTGACTTTTGCTTGTTTAAGCTCTCATTATAATGTTAATAAAAGTTACTCAAAGTTCCCAGTTAATTATTGAAAGGTTTAGTTGTTAAGAGGAGTAGGTATTAAAGGTTGTATTTATTGTAATGTTTTTTTTTAGTTGTTCCCAAATTCCCTAACAATGATCTAAGTTATGTTTTTTGATTCTCCCTTTTGAATAAGTTGAAAATGATAATTGTTTTGTATTTTCCCTGTATATCAGTGTTTTCTTTGGTTGGAAGATGTATTTTTGTACTGATTTAAGGTGTTAAATGTATGTTTTAAATGTGTTTTACTTTGGAAAAGGGGTTTAGGGCTCCCCAGTTTAACTGAGATCCCTAACTGCCAGTTTCTAAAAATAGTAACTCCACTGTCCCTCTGTCACTGAGCTCCATGGCAACCTTGAATACTAATGAGGCTCCTTTCCGCCAGAAAACTAACCCCTAGACAACGACTCAGCCATTGGTGGGCAGGAGTAACCTCACCGTTTAAAGCCACCAATTGTCAAGGGCCATAGGGGCTGGACAGGGGGCAGGCAGGGGCGTTCCTGGGCGGGGATAGCAGGCCATAAAAAGCCCTGTCTCAGGACAGGAGCTGCCATTTTCCTGTGGACTAGCCTGTGGAAAGCCCGGTGTTGGAGGAAGGCCTCCATTTTCCATCTAAAGCTCAGCTCCAATACTGTAGTCCTCTGCCACTGGGGCATATGCCAATCTTGGGCAACTAGGATCTCCAATCTTGGTAACCTGGGTTTTTCTTTTTCTTTTTTTCGGACAATTTTTTTGTTAATAAACTTCATTTTGCTTCCAATCCTGGACTGAAGGTTGTCCTTATTTCGGACAATTTTCACCTTTGTGTAGAACAAGTCTGTATGGGAAACTGCTCCCTGGGTTAATTGGAACAGATATGTTTGACTCTGTGGTGTGCTGAACTGGGAAAATTCTGATAAGGACTCTGTGCCTGACTGGAATCATGTTGGAAAATTGATCTGGTGTGAGGATGGTGGTGTATGACCATGTCATCAGCCAAAAGCAGAGTGAGCTGAGGTGCTCTCCACCAACCAGGATCTGGAGTGAAGCAGGAGTGACAGACAACACCTGACAGGCAAACAGAAGGGACAGGGAATATTCATGTAATGTTAACAAAAACATCTCAGTGCATATGTTATCCATAATTATGTCCTTTTTTGCTGCACTGAGGGATTCTGCTGCTGAGATGGTGCTGGATGCCTCTGGATGCTGCTGATACTTGAACATAAAATGTGACATACCAGTATGGATTGATGAAACCTGTCCAAAGCGCTGTCTTGCCAGTAGGCTGCCTTTTGTCCTATTATTTAGGATCAGCATTATTATGATTGATTATGATCATTTCACTTGAAGTGTGGAACTAAATTTTGTGTGAGTAAAGGTGTCACAATAATACCCTGCAGCAACAGACTTGGATCTAGTGAAACAAATAGAAGGCTTCCTTCTACTGCCATCCAAGCAGGAAAGAAAAGTAATTTTTAATCATCTTATGTAGGAAGAATAAGAAGAAGAAATGAAACAATGAAATTCAGTTCACAAATGCCCTATTAGAATCAATGGACTGGATTCAAAAGTCACTTACCTGGACTTAGTGGCTTCAAATTTCTTTCAAATCACTGATTTCCCAGAGTAGATGTAGGTAGGGTACCACTAACCAAAAAGATCACCTATTTCATAGTGATGTAATGCTACAGAAGCAGTCACTGAGCTGTCTGAGATGAGGGCAATCTCTGACAGAGAACAGAGTGTTTTGTACTGGGGTCTTCAGCAATCCCAAGGAAAACAAGCTACATCCCCAGCCCCCAATCAGGTCAGGAGAGCAGGCAGAACTAGGCGCTGGCAGTGGTAACTGGTTGTGAACCAGCTTTGGTTATTAATAAGATTACAGCTGTATTACTTGTTTTGGTACAAGGGAAAAGATGGGCCTATTTGATATTATCCAATCACTGGAAAAAAGACACAAATATGTTTTGCATATGCAGCAAAAAAGGACCAAATGGAGTAAATGTCTTTTCCTTCAGTAGCACAACTTAATAGGGATTCACAAGCAGAACAACAGGTTCTTGACAGACCAAACCAGCCCCAAGACACATTCCATGACATCATCTTTTATTTCCACCTCTCTGGTGACTGATCTCCTGTGTGTCAAACTGAATGCCATTGCCTGGACACAGAATATTGTAAGCAATTATTTGGTAATAAAACCCTCCCTTCCTAATTTTATGAATAATGGCAAGACAGAGCCGTGACAAAAACTGAACAATTTCATGCACTGTAGTTATGGCTGCCTGTAAATTCTTGATGTGGATTCCCTCCCTGTGTTTTAGGGAGTTAACCTTGTGTTCCTCAAGAGAGAAAATAAAAGAGAAGGAAAATCCCACCCCTAATTAAATAGTGAGAGGATTTTATAAATAGACATAGCTACAATTATGTTCACTGAGATGTTCACAGAGCTGCTGCACTAACAGTAATAGCCTCACCTTAAACTGCACATGCAGTTACCACTAATGTACACGTTCCAAAAGGTCCACAGAGTGGGAGAGGGATTAGCCTAATTGGTGATAAGAGAAATTGTAGAAGGCTCTGTAGTTTTCATGTAAGTCTCAGAAGTATTAATGAACTCGTTGGTTAAAATTAGGTAGAATGTGGATCTTCATACAGGCTAAATTACTTTTGGGAATTCAGTGGTTCATAATTGAAGCCAAAAGTCCCCATTTTACACATTATTACCATAATAATTCTCCTATGTATAACAAAACCAAAATGGAGTCCATCAACTTTATTCTATACTGCACAGAGTGTGTTCCCCATATATAATTTGTTAATATCAGGATTTTGTGTTTCTTTGAAATGATGATAGTGACAGCACATGAAAACACAGCTAATAAATACGTTGGGTTCTACTTCCAATCCTATTAATAAAACATTTTGAAAATCATAAACTGGGACTTTGTGACCTACTGATTTACACACAGAGATGTGTTGTGCCTGGATGTGCTTCTTGCTCTGCTTTTACAGCTTGATGCACTTTTGTACGTTTGATACCACTGCTCAGGGAACTCAGACTGGAGCAAGGTGTGGAGGAATGGATGGTGGATTGAATCAGTGGGATTCAACCCCAAATTAAGCAGAGACCAAATAAATGATAATGAGCTGTAGAGTCTAGGAATAAAACCTTTGCAAACAAATTTCACAGGACAAGGGATAAAACTGAAAGAGATTAAACTTAAACTAGATATAAGGAAAAAAATTTTTCCAATGAGAGTGTGGAACACTGGCACAGATTGCCCAGGGGTGGTAATGGCCCATCTCTGAAAATGCGGAGCTCTGAGAAACCTGATCAAGTTAACTGCAGGAGGTGTTGAACTAGGTAATGTCTCAAGAGTTCCTCCAACCCAAACTATTCTGTGATTCCATGAAAATCTTCTTTAGATGATATTTGAGATCACAGGAGTCCCCAGTAGCTCAGTTACTTCTACTTCACAAAGGTGACTTAATACTAAAAGTTTTTGTTAGTAACTATAATTTTTATATGAGAACATAAAATATCTTCAAAGCCTAACTTGGTATATTCATGAAATTCCCAAGCCTCTATTTTTTTTTTTTTCAGTAATACTCCCTAAGTTTGTCTTGGAAAGAAGCAAGAAATCACATCTTGATGTTGCTAAACTTTCTGCATCTGAGGATGAATAATTAAATTAAAAATATCTGTATTTTGCCAAGAGATCCGGACCTGGTAGAAGCACTCAGAGCACATTTCAAAGATTAGTCATCTGAAAAACGTAAAATAAAATTGTGGTTATCTGTTATCTCCACTAGTGGTGGAGTTTGATATGAAAGTCCAGGACTTGATTTCTTTAACATGTTGGGGAAAGAGTTCAAATCATGGTCTCTTAGGATATCACTATATTACAAAATAAAAAGGCTCAGGAGGCAATCATTGCTTCCAAGAGACAAGACCAAACAGCAGGGAGTGACTATACTGCTAAAAGGATAGTTGTATCTAGAGCAGACTGGATTTATCCACCCTGTGTGTCCCTTGGCTTTGCTCACCCCCAGCCTTGTAGACTGGTCCTAAGATGTTAATATTGGTTTTACACGTTTTCAGTTCAAAGGGTCAGAAATAACAGGAAGCTGTGTTGCAACATTCCAGAATGGTGTTTTGATAACACGGCGCTGAAGGGGTTGTACCCCCTGGGATACAGCAGGCTGGTGCTGTAGGTGTTTGAGGATGTCATGCTGTTAACATGGCACTGGGAAACGGTGTGAAACAGAGAAAGCCAGACTGGCTATATCATTTAGACAGACTTTTGCCTGAAGATAGACTCTGGGCAAGGGTGAAGGTCTGCATTTCAGCTCTGGGAGTTCTAACTCAGATGAATGATTAACTGTTTAGAAGGTAATCCCCTGGACAAGAATGATTGCAGAAATTTTTCAGAGGACAGTTTTGTGTCTGCTTGGTCCTTTGTCCTTTGTTGTTCTTTCCAAAACTTACAGTCTCTGCCCAGACACTAATAAGGAAGTCAACTGCCAAAGTTCAAGGGAATGATAGTGAATAACAAAACTGCAATGAGTAAATTTCCCCTCTGGAAGGCGAAATAAAAATAATTAAATGTTTTTTAAATATATGCTTTTTAAAATTTTGGATAGTCTTAATTTTTAAAGGAATTTTACGAAACACTATTTATCAAATTCTCTGGTCACCTCTGTCAGGGAGGTGGACTGACAGCACTCAGCCCCTTTAGGAAAGAGTTCAGGATCTGCCTCTCCAACTACTTTAGGTTCCCAGAATGCTCCTGACATAGAACCAAACAAATTCTGCAATTCTTAATTTCTTGCTGTGTTGTACAGCTGCTGAAGAAGGCTGGCTATTCATAAAGGAAATTGCAGACCCCAGACAAACTCCCAGTGCAATCCCTTTCATTTAAGCAAAATTGAAAAATATCACTAATGAGGTGCCAAATTAAGGCAGCAAGTGCTCATATACATTCCAGGCAGCTGATTATCTCTCATCAAGGTGCCTAAGTAATACAGTCCTCATAATGAACTAATGGATTTGCAGGTCCAGTTAACACAAAAGTTCAACCTCAGACAAGTTAAAGTTAATCAAGTACAAAAAGGATTAAATTAGTACATTTAAATTCAACTGACAGAGGCATTAGTGCTGTGCTGCGTTCCCTTATTTTCTGCTTTGGTGTTAAGTGTTGGGAAGAGAATGGCAGTTGAAGTATCCCACTCTTTGGGGACTTCATGCTTCAGTTCTTTACCACCCATGCATATGGAGTCGCTAATGACAGAGCAGCTACCCATCAGGGAATGCAATTCCACGTAGACATTTTCACCAAAATGGATTATTTCAGCCTCGTTGGTCACAGATTCTGTAGTTTTCCAGTGATTCATCTTACTATTAATAATGTCAGAGAATTTTAGGCCCTTGAATTAAATAATGATAAATAGGAGCCACTGAGCGAGCTCAGCAGAGGCAGTGCTGTTTATTTCAGTGTGAAGCTCTGTCAGGCCTGATAAATCGGATCCCTGAAATAGTTTATAAAGTACTGAATTGATGTGGCGGTTGGTGAGGGAGAGAATTAATGTTACGAAATAAGCCTGCAACCTAGATTTGATGAAAGCTGAGGAAAGCCTTTTATATAAATTCTGTGTCTGTGTAAGAAATGGTTGCAGTGAGAGGTGAAAGAGCTGCACAGGGAAATAATGTGCTTCTGTAATCTCAGTGGGTACAGGTCAGGGAAGAAGGCACTCTGCGGATGCCGGCAGTGCCAGAGCTCTGCGACGCTACACGAGAGCTGTGCCAAGAGGAGGGGTGGTCACGGGCTGCTCATTTATAACACCAAACACTAAGGACACATGCACAAAAGAAAAATGAAAGGCTTTTTAAAGATGCAGAAGAGGTTTTCGAGTTCCACAGGGCTGTCTGTGCCAGGCTGCTGGGAAGGAAGGGATCGTGGATGTTGCCCTCAGTAGTGGTACAGTTGCTATTGCTAATCTCTGGCTGAATTAATGGTTTCCTCTTCAGATCACTTCATAAAAATCCACTAGAAAATGCATATTAAAATCATCTTCCATGCAATTCATAATTCTAGGTGGGTGCTTTCCAATTGCAGCAGACAGGATTGCTAGGAACGATAACCAGTAGCAGATCTGTCTGTGCTGGGAGACACTCAGCTTTCAGGAAAAACATGCTACCCACAGAAATGGGAACTTTTCAAAGCTGCTTACTGATGAAATTGGGCACATAATTGCGGTTAAAGTTAGTGAGACCTGGTAAAACCAGATTTTCCAAGCGTTTATCAATGCAGGTGCAGTATTTCTAGACCATCACACCAAGTTGAGGGGAAAGATGACAAAAGGTTTATTCAGCTATTCCAGTTGTGGCAACACCCAGCGATGAACACCTTACTTACATGTTTTACTTATTACTAGGGGTTTATATTTTTATTTAAGTCTTTAAATAGGAAATTCCCTTCTGAGATCCTGACGCATGGTGAATCATTGAATCGTAGAAAATACTGAATTGGAAGGAACACATCAGGATCATTAAGTCCAACTCCTAGCCCTGTGCAGGACACCCCAAGAGTCACACCATGTGCCTGAGAGCGTTGTCCAAACTCTTCTTGAACTCTGTCAGGCTTGGTGCTGTGACCACTTCCCTGGGGAGCCTGCTCCAGTGCCCAACCACCCCCTGAGTGAAGAACCTTTTCCTGATATCCAACCTAACCCTGACTCAGTTTTGTGCCATTTCCTCAAATCCTTTCACTGGTCATGAGAGTGAAGAAATTAGTACCTGCCCTTACATTTTCCCTAATGAGGAAGCTGTAACTGCAATGAGGTCCGCCCTCAGTCCCCTCTTCTCAGGCTGAACAAAGCAAGTGACCTCAGCCACTCCTCATGTGGCTTCTCCTCAAGGCCCTTCACCAACCTTGTGCCCTCCTTTGGAAGCTCTCTAATTGCTTAATTGTCTTTTTCTATAATGAGGTGCCCAAAGCTGCCCCCAGCACTCGAGGTGAGGCTGCCCCAGCCCAGAGCAGAGCGGGACAATCCCCTCCCTTGCCCAGCTGGCAATGCTGTCCCTGATGCCCCCAGGACAGGGTTGGCCCTCCTGGCTGCCAGGGCACTGCTGGCTCATGTTCAACTTTCCATCAACCAGGACCCCCAGGTCCCTTTCTTCCGGGCTGCTTTCATGCCTCTTGTTAGCTACAGGATGAGGCTGTCAGACTGGGGATGATAGTTTTAAAAATTCTATGTTTGCTTCTTCCTACAAGATAGTAAAGGGAGAGAAATATGGTGGATATTTATCACCCCCAAAATGCAGGTTCTAGGTCTCGTTGCTAGTCCTTTCCCTTTTTTTCCCATTAAATGGGTCATTCTTCATACAGGTATTAACCAATCATGTTTTACAGAGCTACATCATGGTCAAGATCTGAAAACAAGAGCCATAGCTACTCTTATACAGCTCAGTCAGCAGAATCTGATCAATCTAACAGGGAATCAGTGGGTTAAGATCTAAAGGATAATACTTTCAAGCAGTTGAAATGTATACTATCAGAACACTATAAATAGTTAGATAATATCCAGCATTTAGACTGAGTTTTGGGAAGAGCTTTGGTGTTCCCTTTTTTGTCCCATCAGGTTTCTCTCATCTCTGCTAACAACCATAAAATTACTCTGTAAATTGCATAAGTGCATGCAGTATCAAAACAATGAGAACACTGCCATGACAGAAAAATAAATATACCTGTCCCTTAAATGTATTATTTACCAGCGATATGTCTGGAAATTACTTGGTACCTGTTTTCTGACTGCTTAGTCTTTTTTCCTTCCTTGGTCTCTGTAAAGCACAGGTCTGATTGCAAGTACCTTAAGCAAGGAGGAAAAATGTAATGGGCTCAATTAAACAGTATTCTGATTACCTCAATATGGAAAATTTAACCTCTTAATCTTCAGTATGACAAGATTAGGAGGAGATTGGAAAATATAAAGTAAAAACAAGGGAAGACTTTCAGAAAGTTTGCCTTAGTACTGACACAAAAATATGTATTTAGAAATGAGACAATAATACAATTTTTCTACAACTTAATATTTTTGTTCCCATCTAATTCTGTTTGAAATAAGAAAGAATTTTTGACTTTGAAATAACTTGTAGAAGCCTAAAGAAATCTTCTGAAAACAGTGAAAAACTCCCAGACACTCAGCTCACCTTATTTCTATATTTGCAATAGAGATACCAGCAGCTGGGCTAATTGTTCTGGTCTGTCTTTACAGTCAGCAGAGAGAAACAACCACTTTTACTGCCCTATGTTAGCATGAGAAGGATTTATTCTTTTCAGTACATCTCTAATCTCTTCCTTGATCCCACCCCAATATATAGCAGTGCATTCCAGCAACTGGAAAGTGGTGTTTGCTCGTGGATGGGAATGCCAGATGTAGTCCCTCCATAGTCCTTAGTTCCCTGTCTTATTTTAAATAAAAAGTGTTTTATTCCATTCCCTCAAAATGTGTTTCAGTGAGTTATTTATAGAAAAGTCCAGCTCTATTTCTGGTGTTTTACTTTTTTTTTTTTTTTTTTTTTTTTTTTTTTTTTTTTTTTTTTTTTTTTTTTTTTTTTTGTATATTTGCTTTTAATCTGTTTCAGTCTTTGTGTTGCATAAGGGTTCCATATTACAATCCTCCTATTTCCCTGCCTCCACCTGATTTAAGTTGTAGTAAATCTTTAGAGCATATCTTTCACAGCATAGCCTAGGTCCACCTAGGGTCTAGTCTGAAGAAAGATTTGTTATGAGATGCAGCTCCTTTAGAGAGAGGTGTTGGTGGGAACAAAGCAAATTGAAAAATCAGCTGGGAAGTGATTCAGGATAACAACAGCTGAAGCTCTTCTCAAGGAAAAGAGAGGTAGCAGAGAATTCTCTTTGAGAGGCTGGGATGGCTGGAGGAGAAATTAGGATGAAAAACTGTATAAAAAAAATCAGAGAGAAATATCTTTTATGGAATCTGCTTGGAAAGTATCTGGAAGGGAAAGTGTATGTGAATTTCTTGATTTTTAGACTGACAAGTCTATCATACAGTGAATGATATCCTAACAAAAGGCTCTAAACCAGGCTCCAGATGTCACAGACAAGTTTTTCTGTAGGGGGAAAGCTTAGTGACACTCTCCCATTCAAGGATATTTAATAGTTTTTTTAGTAATTACAATGAACATTAAAAAGGAATGTGGGTAGCTCTGTGAATGCTGATGAAGCATCAGCTTCAAAATTGTTTGTGATGCATTAGGACTGGTAAATAAATTAAACTAAAGGAAAGTTTAAAAAATTTAAGGTCTTTTTTGTAATTTTTTTATATTATATGTATATGTATACTATATGTAAACTGACAAAATTAAACTATCTGAAGTTCATCCAATGTGAATTTTAAATAAAATTTCTGTGCTCTATATTTATTTTTCTGCTGGATAGCTAAACCTGATAGTTGAGTTTCTGGACACTAAAAATCCATTACAGGTCTGTCCTTCAGGATGAGGACCTAAATTTCTGTTTTAATCAAAGCAACATTTGTATCAGTAAAGTTGGTATTTTTGGGGCCCAGCCTTCAATTTGTATAGCTGTGTATCATACCAGTGCTGTACTGTAGCTCTATGATATAAAGCAGTATGAAGCAGAACATATGCTCTTCAAAGTCTTTTTCTCATTCCCATTTTTGCCTCACAAGATTACTCATCTGAACTCGGGAGCGTTAAGACCCAGGAATTTTCGAGCTGTAAAATATACTCTGTGGAAGAGACAATGAGAGTTTCTGTGACTACTGGAAATCAATATTCTTGGTTCCCTAAAACCGTCTTTCACAGCCTTTCTTCATTGGAAATTGCAGATATCTTGAGATTGCATATGACCTCCCTTCAGAGAGAAAAATATTTATCCCCTGCTAGAAGTGAACTAGATGTACTTGATAATATCATATCTATCCAACAGTTTAACCTGCTCCATGCCATAACCTGACATCAGGACAGAAGTTCATTGAAAGTTGCTCTCTCTTAATGCAAATGAAATGAAAGGCTGGAACCCTTTTTAACCTATTTAATCAAATACATATTCATATTAGGCAATTTCCCCAGCCTAATCTCTCAGTGTCCTCAATGAATCCTGATAGCACAGGAAAATCTCCAGTAGGTGTCTCTGATAGTGAGTATATTCCATTCTGTCTGCTCAAATCCCAAAAGAATTTAGGTTTTATAATGCTTGTTACAAACATTTGTGATATCCTACCAAGGAGTAGAACTAACATCTCTAAAACAAGTGCCAAGTCCTAATAGCTGAAGCATTGATGCAGAGGTGGGTGAAATGAAGGTAATCAGTGGGAAATAAAGAGGAGAAGGATTTTAGCAGTGTCTGTGGCACTATTTTCCTGTAGTATAGGTTACATCTTGTGATTCACAACCCTAAAGAGTCAGGCTAGGTCTGCAGCTCAGTGGACAAGCCAACATTCTCCCACAGATCAGTCTGGGAAGAACTGGACAATAAGCATTTAGGAGATGTTTCTGTCCATTTTTATATGCAGTTATTCAGGTTCTGTGGCTCGTGACTGGAAAGGAAACATTAATTTCATTACTGAGCTCAAATATCTCAGACTTCATGTTAAACTGTAGGGTTTTTTAGGCTTTCACAGTTTCTCCTTTGAAAACTGTTTGTTCAGACCAATCAAGTATTAAGCAATCCTCTGAGCTGCGGCAAGTGAGTATAACACTGCAGTGTAGCACTCACCTGTAAGAGGTACAGCTGGTCTCTAGACATCAGCTGGAAATAACCTAAGCATTGTATGGGAAAAACACCTGTTGGAGCACTATCTCTGCCCCTCTTTCTTCAAACTCAAGCACTCAGTAGTGCTTTCTCCTCACTCAGGTTGGGTGTTGCAGCATTGATTTCACCTGCAAAAAATAAAATGAGGTCCTTCAATAGTCTAATATTGCTGGTAGAGGACTATCATCCTCTTTATCTTCTTTTTTTTGGATGTAAACAACGGAAACATAGTTTCCCTGAAACAGGGTGTGTCTTTGCTTGTGTTGTAGATATGAATGCATGGTGAAAGATGGAAAAACACCACCTTTAAAAATTGTATTTCCTGGCCTCCAGGTCTTTGGTTTGATATCAGCAAAAGGTTTGCTACCTGGGATAGGAATTGATATGCGGGTGTCTTTGTCCACATAAATTGAAATCAATTTAGTTCCCTATAGGGTTAGGCAGATTCAGGCTAGTTATTACAGACTTAAACAAAATCTTTTGAAGATTAAGACATAAATGTTTGCTTTTGAATCAGTACATAAAAATGTTACCAGTTCCTGCTTTTCCTATCATTGATCTGTCCCCTGGATCACTTCAATTTTAATGCTCTTATTCAACCAAGTTTAATAACGTCCCATAATTAACTTCAAGGTAAAAGTTTGTACAGAAGGGTTATATCAAGTACAGCGTTTCAAATTCGCCTGTAGCTTCCCATATACTGTGGTTAAGAATGTCCTGATTTAGTCTATTGTCATGGAAACACAGGAAATACAAAGAAATTTGTGGGACTCCAAAAGTGTCATGTCATTTTTACAAAACAGCAATAGCATATGAACAACAGGCATGAAGAAAACTCAGCAGTATTTTTTAAAAATATCTTTATAATTTAAAGAGAGAACAGTTAAAAATCTCAATAAAGCCTGCAATTTAATAATAGTAATAATCAAGTTACCTGAGGGAATACTCTGAAATTAGAATGTACGGTTTGCTATCAATATCCACAGCACTAAATGTTATCATATTAACCTTTTCACTTTAGCACTGGAACCATAAGTCTAATTAAGAGCTTTTTATAAAATAAATAATTTTCTTTGAAAACAGATTTTTTTAAAATAGGGAGAATCCTAACTGTTCTCTTCTTAGCTGTCCAGAGTCTATTGTCAGAATCTTCAAAGCGTCACCCTTTTCCTATCACCATAGAAACACCAATACTGCAATTTATTAGCCAAATCCCTTCACAGTAAGCAAAAAAAACCTCCAAACTGTTTTTTGTGTCCATCAGTGGATGACATTCATGTCAATTTTCATCTTTCTTTCTTTCCCAGTGCTGTTTTAGCTCTCCCTGGGGAGAGCAAATACACGTACATGTGATGGCAAGAATGGAGGTTCTACTGGATGGGATAAGACCATTCCCACATATTAATATGCTGATCTTTATGAGTTTCATGAATACAGACTTGGAGACACATTTGCTTCTCTCTTGCTGGCTCATCTTGCTCACATAATCACAGAATCACAAAGTAAGCTGAATTGGACCAGACCCACAAGGATCATGGAGTCCAACTCCTGGCCCTGCACAGGACAGACCCAAGAGTCACACCGTGTGCCTGAGAGCGTTGTCCAAACACTTCTTGAGCTCTGTCAGGCTGGAGCTGTGACCACTTCCCTTGGGAGCCTGTTCCAGTGCTCAAACACCCTCTGGGGGAAGAACTTTTTTCTAATATCCAACCTGAACCTTCCCTGACACAACTTCAGGCCATTCCTTTGGATCCTGTCACTGGTCGTCACAAAGAAGAGATCAGTGTCAGGCACCTTACTCCAGCTTGAGTTACAGCTGGAAGGCAAGGTCCCAGCGTGCAAAGGGCAGGTTGGGACAGTCAGAGAAGAGCCAGAAAATGTGGCTGTTTCCTACACTGCAACTTCCTGAAAGGAGAGTTTCCCAGGAAACTTTCCCTGCATCTGTGCATGACCCTGACACACTGAGCATCTTCCATCTTCTTCACGTGTGGATACCTTGCTGGGGCTTTAGGTAGCATCTTGTAGATTTTCTCTTTGAAAGAAATTGGAGTTAATTTTCTTATTAGTGAAGGGGCTTAGATAACTTGTTAATGAACTGCACTGGATTTTGGCCTTTAAACTACCTTCCAGTAGTTTAAAGTACAGTAAAAACCTGTAGAAAAATGTAATTAATTAAATTGTATAGAAACCTTAGTAATTATCAAAAATCATAAACGTCTCTCTATATTACTCTCCCTTTTAAAAAAAATAGATATTACCCTTGAGAGCTAACATTTATGAGGACTTTCTTGGGTTTTTTCAGATGTAATGTTGAATTTTTTCTACAAATATTTATGATCAAACAGAATATTGCCACACTTGGCATCCAAAGTTAGACATTTGAATGATAATAGATGTCACACTGAAGTTTTTTGTTCCCTGGTTATGTAAGGTGTATAATTTTAGAATCTGAACTGTATTGCTAAGTAGTTCGCCATCTCAAACATGCTTCTCTAAATTCTCCTTAGTAGTCTCATAATTTTTTGGCTTCAACAAAATTGTTTGACTGAATATTTAAAGGAACCAAAACAAAAGGGATTCCAAAGTATCAACCTGTAACCTCAGACATGGCTGTGTAGTCTGGTAAACATACTATTAACCTGAAGGCATGTATGAAGAAGCAGAATTTTCAGTATAAATGGTGGCTTACAATCCTTAACTTTAGGCAGGCATTGGTGATATCATTCACCAGTGTCTTTCATCAATATAATTGAAGTCGTGATGTTACAAGGTATGGAACTAATCTAAATGTCTTTCATTTCCATCTGAAACTTACATTTATTTACATTTTAGTGTCATATATATATATATAAAGAAACAAAGAGGTAGATTAAATTAAAAAAAAATAGTGAGCAGGCAAATTAAGCTATGAAATATTAAGAAGTCTTGAATCAGCTGACCAATCCCACTTCAGCCCATTTAGTGTATCATGAGACAATCAAGCTGCAATTAGATGCTCACTTGATTTTTTTTCAGAGAATGCTTGCTTGGCACCTCCCACTGGATGTACTCTTCATACTCTTCACTACTTTGTTTTTTCCTCTTTGATTGATGGGATAACCCTGCCATAATGTCACACTTCCTTTATTATATGCTGCTTACCCACAGCTAGTATAGTATCTACACTTTTCCCATAGAAAATTTTGAAATATCTGAGAGATTCACAAGTCCTTATTAATTAATTTTTACAGCACATTTAAAATAGGGAGAAATATTCAAATTTTTAGAACTGAAGAATCGAAATACTTAGATAAGAAGGTCAAAATTGCATGCTCAATTTTGACACAATCTATGTGCTTTAAACATTTTACCAGGTCCCACAATTTTCCTACTAATTAAACTGTAAATGATAAACCATTATTCAAACCAGTTGCCAAAAATCTCAGGCCAGACACCAAGTGACCACTCATGAGAACATTCTGGTCATGCTTGGTTGTGGAGTTACAGGATGTAGGTAGCAGGGCAACAGGCCTTGAGAGCCAGAGTGACCTTCTGTCTTGGGTCCGGAAGAAGCCCTGGGACCCATGAAAATTATTCCTTGGTTTCACAAATTTAACTATCCAATGAAAGCTAAGAGCCCTCCTTTCTTTTTCCATAATCCTCAGCTCAGCCCTTGCTTGCCTTCCGACATCTTCAACATTAACAGTAACATGAGATGTCTTCATTAGATGGGTTCCTGTAAATTGGCTCCTTGAGCAAGGTCCTCTGTACTGAATGGGACCAGAGCTGTGGAAACGTACCCTTTGACCACACACCTATGACTGCCAAATCCATTCAGAGTGTCTGCTATTCTGGCCTGCGGATCTACTTTAAAAACATCAATTCAAGTCAAATGTGGTCAATTTTCAGAAGGGAGAACATTTGAGCAAAGGAATGAAATTTGGTATCATTCTCTACATCATTGGAAATGGTTTGTGTCAGTGGGGCAAAGTGAATTGTGCATGCTGGTGGCCAGACATGACCCATTGTGAGGGTAATGTGAGTATAAGGAGTGTTATCAATCCTACCTCTAATTAACAGAACGAAAGGGCATTATTTCAGTGGTGATGGGAATGATTGTGATTCCTCAAAGTGGAACCAAAGCAAATCAATCTGAGCCCATTGGACCCAATCCAATTAAAAAGGAGCTAATCTGTTTTACGAGAGAGAAACATGGCCTACAAAGAAGACATGATGATAACTAAAAGAGAGGGAAGAATTATGATTAATTCAGCTTTCATTTTGCATAGTTGCTCTGATAATTTTTTCAGTGTATTTAATAGTTCCTATTTACATGCAATCAAAATTGATGAAGTTTATCACTAACATCACTTGTATCAACAGTGTTAATCTAAAGTCCAGAGAATAAAAAATTATTTTTTACCTCACAGTCTTGTAGTTCAGACTACCTTTCACATTCCAGCTATTCACTAGCTGGAGGCTATGCTAAATAGTTAAATTAGGAATAGATAAGCTGTTTAATTAATAAAAAACCAAAGTAGATATTTATCACTTCTTGATTTTTTATCATTTGATATAATGTTGTTTTAAAACAGCTTTGCTTTGAAAGCCAGAAACACTGTGATGGTTTAGAAGCAAGTACATAGATAGCTGCAAAGTGACTATGAACTACTACCAACAGTAATGAATAACATACCCCATTATTATTGAATCTATTCTGTGATTTCATGAAAAATATGAGCTCGGAGTATCTGCAGCAGGAGAAAAGGATCATTATGTCTTATGTCACCAAGTCTTCCAGTTCAGATCTGTCTCAAGAGACTTTGAAGAGTTCTGCTAGAGAGTTTTGGAACCAAGAAATGTCAAAAAGATTATTCAAAGTAAAACAGTGAATTGCTTGAGTATGCAGATTTCCAGAGAGCAGGCTTTTTGCTCTTGGCACTGACTGTTGTAGTACAGACTGGAGAGTGAATGTCATAGACTAATGTTCCTCAGTAAAAAACTTGAAAATGGACCAAGATTCACTCTCTTTGAAGCCTATCTGGTATGAATAAGCCAGCAGTAGGGATTCACCTTACACCTCCACTTGATCAGATCCTCTGGGCTACCCTTGCAGTCAGGAGAGAGCAATAAACCCCCTAAAGCACAGGCCAGCTGATCCTAAAAAGGACAGACAAAAGGAATCACTGCCTTTTCCTCCTTACTCTTTATAAAGGAAGAAGCAGGTGACTTACTGCAGACACCTGAAATGAGGTGAGATGAAACTCCTGCCCCACTACACAGGGCAAGATATGGGATTTTCAGGTTTTGTGGTGCACATTTTGAATGCATCTGAATATCTTTACTAACATTTCTTTCTATACTTCTCTTGTCTTTTGTATAGGATAGGGGATAGTAGTTCTTCATCTTCAGAGTGAAAGGTAAGGCTTAAATGTGTGCTATCCAAATATCATGATTCACTGGACAATATTCTAGATGAATGGGTGGAAAGAGAAAGACAGATGCATATATGAGATTAATTTTTGTTAAATTCTTTGGGCTCTTTTGATTTATAAGGCTATGTGTCTTCAATATATTTCTGTTTTAGTATTTTACTTGAACTGGTTTATTCATCCATAGTTTAGAGGATTTTAAGTATATCCCAGGTTCCTGTCAGATAAATCTCCTCTGTGTTGCAGCTGAAAAAGGAACTGAACTAGATTTATGACTGTAAATACCTTTTTTTCTTTTAAGGGGTAAATTGATAGACACCTTCCCAAGAGAATCCCTACAGATATGGTGACTACCTTAATGACTATTCCATATCAAGCCCACTCTGCTAAAGAGCTACTAAATTAAAAGGCTGCTGTTTGAAGCAATAGCTACAAACTGAATTTCAAACACCTCATAAGATACTGAAAATTACCTCTAGCTTTTAAATGTCACATACTGTAAAAATATAAATTAGACTGTAAAATTCAGCCTAGCTGTAATTAACACTATGATGTGTTCAAATAATCAAACATTATTGTCAGAGGAGTCTATAGAAGGAGATTATTATGAGCAGTAGTTCACTAATCATTATATGACAACTATTTTTATGTCATTGATCTAGACTGCCTTGTCTATTTTGTCAGTGTCACTCGGCATCTTTTAAAAAAGGTGATATTTTCCCCCACACAGAGACAGCTCATCCTACAGCTTCAATTGATGTCAACCTTTGCTCACAGTTATCATCTGCACACAGCCAGGCTTCATTTTAAATCAGAGAAGCAGGGATAAATAAAACTGGATAGCTTTCAATTCTAATCACATCCTGTTTTACCTCGCATCAGCCAAAAAGTTATCATGAAATGGTGGGCTTTTTTTCCATTCAAGTTAAAAAGTAAGTTTAAGATTTTCAAATTTTCTTAAAAATAGTCTCTTAGATCTCTTATCTGTTTTGAAGAAAGAGATCTTTTTTCTTGGAGGATGAAAAAGTCGGAAAGATTTTATTGTTTTTAATAATCGAAAGGAATTATTTGAGGAAGAGAAAAAATCAGATGTCTTTTGCAGAAATTGAAAATGAGACAGTCACTATATTTCGTATTATTAGAAAGTCAGCACAGATTCCCAAATTTTGCAAAGCATAGGAATTGAATTTCACAGCTCCACTCCTCATCTTCACACTTGCAAAATTTTCTCCAATCCATAAAGCATGACACAGATGTAAACTCAAAGGAGCTGAAGGGTTCAACCTTCTTGTATATTCCTCTTTAGTACTGAGTATCTATGTAAAAAAAAAAAAGTGAAGCTTCTGCAATTTAACCTTTTTTTAAATGTGTTTCTCCATTGCATATCTCCAAGCACAGGAGTATGAAAGAGAATAAAAATTCTTACCTACCCTCTATGCGTGGTTTAGCCTAATCCTTGAAAATAAAAATAAAAAGCCATGCATAAGAACTGGGGCTAGCCAAGTGTGTAATATGCTGCACTAACAACACTCACTAGAGAGTAAATCACCTATGACTTAGCTTCCAGAACACACAGACTATTAAGGAAAAAATTTACACCATGTGATATCCTTATGCAATATAATGCAGTAATAGTCAACTCTAACCTTAGCTTGGAACTCAAACAGAACTGCTCCAGAATTATTTATAAGGTTAAGCAGAGTTGCACTTGGCTTGTTAAAAGTATTCCTGTTGATTTTACTAGAGTCGAAGGAGAGCATGCAAAAACATCATTGGAGAGGATGTTCTTAAAAGCTGTAAGTTTAGCTGCACTTCTCTGAGAACTTCAAACAGATTGTGTCTGGTTAGAAAAAAAAAGTACTCTAAGGTTCAACTCTTTAAAAAAAAAAACATAGTATGTGTCTATACCAAGAGTATGTATTGGGTTCCCACTTCTACCTTGAATGACTGCTCAGTTTTGGCAACATTGTTCAGTCTCTGTAATTCCATGTCTATAAAGGAGAGGTAATTAATTTTGATTTGTATTTTTTTTTAAATTTCTTTTCTTTACTTCAGAAAATGGGCTGTCTTTTCCATATTACATTGACAGTGTAGCCACAAAAACCAAAGCAGTAGAAATATCACCAGGAAATAAAGTCCAGAGTCTGATATTCTGATGACCTTGAATAATGGCAGTAAATAGCCTATCCTGTAAATATTGAAGCACATTGAATGTAACTTCATTATGACAAGCTGGGGTGCAATAGTTAAGTGTTTTCATAATTGGGAATTAAAAATACTGGGGACTCAAACTGTGAAGCTCCCCTAGAATATTTCAAAATCGTGTGCCATATGACAGAAATGTAATTCTCTAGGGAGATTTTTGCTCCTTTTTCTCTATCTATCCTTCCTTTGAGTAGTTTGGCTCGTTTTTTAAGGAGAAAATTAGTTTAAAGGGCAAGAGAAAATTACATTGGCCAAGCCCCTGAAAGGAAAAAACAGTGCCCCCCTCAACAATTAAAAACTTCCTGGGCTGTAGAAAGGGCGATATTCTTTTGGTGTCTTTAGCAACCTGCACACGGGTGAGGAGAAGGATTTTGGCACAGAGGGGCTGAAGCAGACAGAAAGCTGCCTCTGGCAGCCGTTTTTCCTGTGCCTTCAGTCCAGGCTGTCGTGGTGTGAGTGTCTGGCGGGTGTTCTGGGCGCGGGGCTGGCGCTGCCGTGGCTGCGTTGCATCGCGACGCTGCCGAAGGAGTGGGAGCTTGGCCAGCGCCAACTGGGAAGGTTGAGCTGCACCTTCTGGGCAGGAAAAAAGAAGAATCTGTTAAGTAGCAGAGAGAAGGTATCAGAAGTGACACTTTTTGAAGAGCTGTTAAGAAAAAAAAAAAAAAAGTCGTTTGCTTCTTTTGAGGAACATTTTTATCAGGGGGTTTTGAGACCTGGACAACTTCTGGAAACTGGTGGAAAGCATCCCATCATGAGGAATGGAAAAGAAGGCAAAACACAGGATGCAGTAATTTTAATTTTTTTTTTCCTAATTGAAATGAAAATACATGGTAGTGAGGATTTCTGTTCACTGAATATTTCACACTAACATTTGGTACAGTACTTGTACAGAAGCACGTTAAATTCCAGAAGTTGAGTTTTGCAATCTGCCATCAGAACTTCAGTCAGCAAAGGACAAACTTCCCGTGTCTTGATTATTTTCACATGTTTTTTTGGTATTCAGGGATAATTATGTTCCTTGTTTCAAGTTATCTTCAATGATGGTTTCTTTTTTTGGTTTGTCAAAGAAGTTATCTTTTTGTATGAAATATGGCACATGATTATGCAACAGTCTTTTACATTTTAACTTCATTTCTATCTTTCTTTCTTGGCTATTTTAGAAATAAAGACATTTTTGAATCTCTTACATCTTAATTTGTTATAAAATGAGCCCATTTGGCACCTTTAGAAGGCCTTTGCTCTTGAAAGAATTCATAAACTTTTTTATTAGCTTAGATTTTTTAAACTTCCACATACATATTGTATATGTCACGTCTGAATTAAGGGTTTATAGAATGATCACTCATTTTGCAGTTTATAAAATGACATTTTACAGCGGGTGAATGCAGAAGCAGCATAATCCATTTTGAATTCTTTTTCTCTCAGCATTCTCATTTTTTCCCTCTTACAAATAATTAGCTAAATTTCCATAAGTGCTGTTGGGTCAGTTTACGGTCATGGAGCTATTCAGTGCCTGCACTGTATCTGTCCTCCCTTATTTTTGTGCCAGGCCTTGCCTAGCCAGTTTAGCCATTCATTCAAGTCTACTTTAATTTTCCCTCAGCAAACAGTAAACTGATATCAGTTGACAGTGACATTTTCCACTGACACTCTACAGCCACAACATTCCACAGCACACTTGTGTGGAAAATCTTACCTTTATGTGTGATCATTACCAGTTATCTGTTTGATTATCCTTGGAGTGAATACTGGCCAGTTAGTGATTTCCATTGCAAAACACTGCAACTGTTCAATGATGGAAGTGGGTACCTCCTGAATTTCCCCTGAGGTTTTTCTCAGTGGCTCAATCATACTGCCATATTGTAAATCCAGAAAGATTTTCTAAAAGAACATGACTAAGAGATTTGGACATTTTAAGTAATGGTGGTAGCACAAAGTTCTGAGCATCTACTAGTCTTTAATATTTTTACTATAATACATCCTCATGATAAGGGAAAAAATGTTATCTTTGGGACAGGAAATATGCATAGAAAATTTACCCTAAATCAGGCTCAGGGAGAGGAGTCCTTCCCCTGGTCCAAGGTGGGTCCCCCATGGGGTCACAAGTCCTACCAGGAAACCTGCTCTAGTGTGGGCTCCTCTCTCCACAGGTCTCCAGGTCCCTGTCAGGACCCTCTTCTGGCATGGGTCGTGCAGTGGTTCACAGCCTCCTCTCAGCATCCACCCACTCGGGTGTTGATCTCCTCCACGGGCTGTAGGTGGATCTCTGCATCCCCATGACCTCCATGGGCTGCAGGGCACAGCTGCCTGACCATGGTCTGCACCATGAGCTGCAGGGGAACCTCAGCTCTGGTGTCTGGAGCTCCTGCCCCTCATTCTCCACTGGCCTTGGTGCCTGCAGAGTTATTCAAGATCTGCTTCTCTTTTCTCTGTCATGTTGGAGACCAAATCCCCCTTGTGCCATTCCTCTCCACTGAGAAAAGTTGTGTTTGTTCTGAGTCTGAAGTGGATTAAAATAAAAACTTTCTGAAGTTTTCAAGTTACTGCACAGGTTGTTCCAAATATTAAATGAATTATGAAAGAGTTTCCATATATTTTTATGAACCATATCTTAAGCCAAAACTGATGGGCTGGAAGAAAGAGAAAAAAAAAAAAACCCTGAGAAAGAGAGGCAGAAAACTTGTCTGTACTTGGAGACCAAGTTAACAATTCACTTGGAAGCAAAACTTGAGATGAGCTCTTTTAGATGCTTCCAAAGCTTCATAAAATCGTTATATTGTATTGTCTGCTATAATTTTTATTGCATGGTTGCAGCTTACTTGAATTTCTAATATGCACTCTGCTAAACCTCTTCATCATGCCTATCCTAGTCCAGCTTCCAAAGCAATATAGTAGAGTCTGAGAGCTCATAAGCTTCTCATATATCCCTTAAATCTGCAATATCCAAAAGCTAGTAATTTTCCTTGCTGTGCATACACTGAAAATCTTATTTTTCTTTGTGTTCAAACACAAGTTCTGTGCTACATGCAGGGGCTTTTTGTAAAAGGATGAAGAAAATTGACTAGATTTTCTACTGGTTTAAACTCAGTGCAGTTCATTTGAAATTAGGATGATACTGATTTAGCTCAGTTGAGTGTACAGCCTTATATAACATAATATTCTAGAAAATACCTCTGAGCAAAGTAGCAATGAAGTAAATATCAGGGAACATTTATTTTAAAGCACAATTCAATGTATGCATCAATATTTAGTAAAAGGTACATGATTCTAGTATATGTGCTTTATTTTTATACTCTGTATTAGTCTGCAATCCCTAGCCATTACAAACTTCAGATAGTTAATATCTTTAAAACATCTTTAAAGATCATTGTGTGACTGGTGCTGCTTAGGTACACCTAATTGTTTTCTGTCTTGTTTTTTTTTTTAATACATTTTTCCTCCAGGGGTTTGGAAATTCTCTTTGATCTTTTGCCATGGAAGCCATGCAGCTCATGGCAAGGCTACATGGACAATTGTAATGCAGAAGTGAGAGACGACTGGCAGGCACACAAAGATGCACTCAGCCTCTAAAGATGCAATGAAACAGGTGGCAATTTTTTGGGCAAATTTTGAAATAAACTTTCAGAAATTTTATTCTTCTTGGCCAATGCTCATCCTTTTCCTACACTTAAGTTTTGAAGCAAATCACAGCTTTGTGCACAGACATTTGAAAACAGCTTTCTTTTGCCTTGTCAACTCCATGACTTTCTTCAGAGTAACTAAACTTACTGTAAAGACAGTTTCAAATTTCCAAAGAAAGGTAATTGTTATGTTTTCAAAATTTCATTTATTTATTAATGTTATACTTATCTTGCTATCCTGCATTTGAGGGTGAGGTTTGCAGGACAAGGTACAACTAGATGAAGGATATAACATCCAGATTTACCTGTAAGAATTTTTCAAAGTTCCAGCAAGTAAGGTTGAAATGAAACCCAAGTGGAGTATAGAAAAGATATTCAGTCAGTGAATATTTTAACTACATCACAGTTTTTCTGTGAAAAGGACTTTTTAGTGAGTGAGCTTGTAGACATTAAGATTGTGAATGGAATTCATTAACATATCTCTTTTTTTTCCTTTTTCTTAAATAAGGAGATTTAATCTTTGAAATAAAAGACTTCACAGACTAATTTACACAAATATCCATCAAGAAGAGCTTGGAAAGAGGTGGTTTGGGGTTGGATCATGGGTGTGGATTAGGCTGCCTAGTGAGGTCTATTCCAACTGTGTTTTCTGCTGTTATATTTCTTGGACTGATGAAGACTGGTAAAAACCCTCAAATTTCTGTACTAAATTAAGTGATGGTAGGACTGAGAGTAAATAATTGCCTCAAATTCTGGATTTCTAGTTCCTACATTACTGCAATTTAAAGACTACTTTTGGGTTATCCGAAGTGTTAAACTTTTGGAGTTTACTTTTTTGTAGAATTATAATTGAACCAAAATTATGATTCCAAGTTCTGAATAAATTCCATACTAGCATTCAGTTCTGTTTCTTGTTAGCAGACAGAAAATTGCACCTGTAAAGGTAAAAATTCACTGATGTATCTGACTTCTGCTGGGGTCATAAACCATTGGGAAATGCTGAGCGATTTACTGAGCCATTGTATTAGTTTTTCAGAGTATGTGGTCTACAGCTAAAGAGGAAAGTGTCAGCATTCACATTTGAGCAACTTCCAACTACAGATTAAATACCTCACTGTTTTTCTGCTTTTTTTTTTCTCCCACACAACTACCTCTTTGGAAGCATAAGTGTCATTTAATACCTGTGTTTTACTAATAATAGGTTTTGTGAAAACCAAAAATTGTCAAGGTAAAGAGTATGACCACCTCCATTGTGTCTTTAGTCCTGTGTTGTAGCACTGTACCTCATTTGTTACCTTACTGCACTTCACTGCAACAGCTAATTACAATTAAACTCTATAGAGTGTGTCCTGCCACCTTTTAGCTGCTAGACACAAAGAGGCTGATTCCTGTGTATTCACCTCTTGTTTAGAAGATTCATGTTTATCTAATGTGAAGTCAATATTATTGTCCTGAAAAGAGTTAGAGTATTGCTAACAATCCATCAGGGAGTGCTGCTTTATAGCACTGACGCTATGCTCTAGTGGCTCAGAAACCATTTAACAGTGCTAAGATTCTGATCTACCTTGGTGTATTAACATTCAAACCATCATTTATCTCTTCTTAAATGCTTAACAATAAAATAGTTCATAGTGTTTAACAGTCAGGTGTTTTGTAAGTGGAAGGAAGGAGAGAATGAGCTACCAATGGAAGCAATGGAAAAATACATAGAAACCTGAACCAAACTCTCTAGGTCTCCCTCTATGCAATACACAGCACTATATTATATATAGCATAGGAATCAGGACATCTGGGTGGGTCTGTACCACTTCAAGAATATAAATTTGTCTATGGATGAACTGAAGTACTATGCTAACTTTATATTGGATGGAGAGAATTAAACCTCCAGAACACGACTAATTTTAGGATGAGATGAAAGGTGCTTTAATTGATCTTTTATCTCCATTGTCTCTAAGAGGAACATAGGCTGAGTAGCTGTGATTCCAGAATTGAAACTTTGAGGTATCTAGGTTAGGGTAGGCAAATTGAAGTGTGGATGTCTCTTGCTTCCTCTGGTTTTGTGAGTATGGAAAAATCACTGAATTTTCTTTCTGTAATATATAATCTGGTTTATCATTAGAATATCTTTGTATTATTCTGTCAATGACATTGATATTCTCCTCTCTAAACCATTTATGATATCCCATATGTATGTGGTTACAGATATATATTTGCAAAAAATAAAAAAAACAGTAGGGAGGGAAACAGTAACACATGGTGTACTGGAAGAAGAATTTTATATTAATCCTCATATGCTTGCATACAGAAGAAGAACTACAGAAAAGTTTTCTGTGTTTTGTTGCACATAATAGAGGAGGTAGGGCTGAAAGTTTAAGATGTATTTCAAAGGATGAGTCTGTGCTGCAGAGTTTCAGAGTGCATGAGGTACCCGTGCTGGGCCCAGGAGTTTGTTCCTCCCACAGCACAGCAAGGTGTCATTATGGCCTCTTGGAGCAGCCATGTCCTGACCCACCCTTCCCATAACTTCTGCCACCTGCTGTGGTCACCAGTCCTTTGAAGAAACCTTTGAAACACAGAGATAATCCTCGAGTGGTGACCAACACAATTCTGCCTCTTTACAGAAGCTCAGTTTTTCCACAACCACAGATGTTGTCCATCTGTGAGGGCAGCCTGTATTAAAAACCTACTGCAAGTAAAATATGCAGATGTTTTAAAATTAACTCTGTGTAAATTTCTTATTAGTTCTGTCTCTATGATACCATTTTGTTACTATATTTATGGTGGGATGGGCAAGAGGGAGTATATTGAGTGGTTGGTTTTAAAACACTTTTTATTCCTTGCTGTCCCAGTTCCAGTACAAGAAACATAAGAAGCAATGAGGAAACAAGGCTTCAACTGTGTTCTCATTCTCCCACTGTACCTCCTTCAAGATCATTAGAATTGCTCCTGCTTTACTGGAAATGCTTTGTGTGAGATTAGAGTCAGGCTTCACTGCTTTGTTTTAGGCTGTCTTTTTTTTAGAGATTTTAACTTTACACTGTTTATTTTTGCTGCTACCCCATTTGTTTGTTCATCTTTCAACCTACTGTTTAAAGGATTTAACTAGAGCAGGACAAGAAAAAATTACAATGATCACACAGGCTGCTAATGCTCTGCTAAGGAACAAAAAGCAAGATTATTTTTGGTAGCAAAAGAACTGTTACGAATAGAGAGATATTTTGTCTTTTTGCTGTTAACCATGTATTAGCTTTTCTTTTAGTAGATAATACTGTTGCATTTATTCTTTGATTTTAACAATGTCACATTCACGCCACAAGGTCATTTAACCTGTGTTTGGTAGGCAAACACATAAAGCTGCAAGATAGCATGTAATGCAAACTATTTTCAAATTGCGTCTGGGAATTAGAATGACAGAATGAGTGAACTCCAGATTTGAAGAGCAAACATTTAATGTGGCATGTTCAGCATTGGCCAACTTGATTAGATTAAATGCCATATTTTCATGCAAGGTGTAAATATTGAACTACAGCTCTATGCTGTAGATCAAAGCTGTTTGCTTGGCTGAGATGATTAAATAAGGGTTAATAAATATAACCTCTGTTAAATCTTCTATAACCAAATTCATCTCCCAGCTTCACCTACCATAGAATTAATAACTAAAGCTGGTAATTGTGAGCCAGAACATTTAGGCACAATATCTCTTGAGCGGAGTCTTTGATATTTGCTCAGAGCACGAGTTGTAATTGACTGACAGTCACAACAAATGAACTGGTTGTCATTTGCTCGTCTGGACAGAGAAAGGGGCAAAGGTGATCTGACCATCTTCTTCTTGGTGTGCCAAAATGTGATATGACAATTACCAGGTGTGTGTGTCTTCTGCTATGATGCATTGTGTAAAAAGGTTCAGGGCTTTGGCAGATACTGCAGTCTTCGACCGAGCAGTACTTGCAGAGGGAGACCCCCACCTTTCCCAGAGCTGAAGACCCAGTGAAGATTAGGGTGAGAGAAAAAGGAGAAAGGCAAAATAACTTTGTGAACCCCCATGGGCGTATCCATGGGGCAAGGCACAATTCAATTCAGGACCAATAGACTGGGATTTTTTCTGTGATCATAGAGGACGTTTCAGTTGACAAATATGACTAAAATTACACTGTGTATCACATCACACCTAATGATGGGTTTACCTCTTATTTAAAACCATTTGACCTGAAATGGAAAAGTTGACTGCGTCTTACTAAGGAAGTTTTGTTTTGAGCTTGTTCTTATTCTTGAATTTTGACTGTTTAAGTTGCCTCATTTAGCAAGCAATAGATATCAATAGGCAGGGAGTGACAAAGCTGAAAAATTCACGTCAGTGTCCCTGGCAACTTTTCTACTCTGTGCCCAGCTATCTTATTGTGGTGAGTTTGACCCTCTTTGCCTTCAATACACAGCATGAGATTTCTGGAATTTCTTCTTACCTATCAGCAGGCTTTAAAGATATCTTTCTGTCTCTATTTTAGAGTTTGAAAAACTAATCATACTCTACCAATCTTGACAGAATTTATCATAAGACAAATAATGACATTAGGATGATGGATGGACTTTATCAAGGAAGATGATAAGCAAGTGCATACTAGTGCTGGCTGAGATAGGCAAAGATGGAGCATATACTGCATGGCAGCTCAGCCCCAGACTACAGGATAAAAGAAAGATGAATTATACAGTGCTAACCAGCATGCCCAGAATTTTACAAAGTTTTCTCAGAATTTGCATTTCACTGCTTTGACTGGTGTCTGGCACTAACAAATTTTATGAAAAATCACATGCAAGCTATTTTTCATCCTTGAGAAGGGGAAAAATAAAACAATCCAAGAAGATTTGTTTTATCCAAAAACCTCTTTCTTGAAGACAGTCCTTAACCTGAAAAAATCCACAGAATATCAGACTCTTTCTGCACATGGTAGATCTTCTGGCTTTACTTGGGAATGGTATTAGAACAATTATGACGACTAATAATTGTTATAGTCTCAGATATAAAGTATGGGAAAAGAAGTGTAACTGTGAGAAAAGTGAATCCTGTTATTATAGCAATCTTATTATTTCATCCTGCTGCTGCTTTTGATGACTTTGAAGACAGTGTTAGGGATAGGTTGCTTTGTTTGCTCAGGTTGAGTTTAGGTTATAAACCCTACACTCCGTGAGTAAAAAATAATTTATTGGGTTTTAGATAGGGAGAATATACTCTATGTCTTTCTTCTCCTTTCTCCATGAAACCCTATTTTGGAATACTCTCTGTGCACGTGCTGTGTGATTCAGCTATGACAAGCCTGGAAGGGCTTGGAAGGGAGAGATGAGGTACAAAGATTTAACGCCTCTGCAGGAACTCAGCAGCTTGTTAAGGCAGTGATGTGTAGCATGGGCAAGAAAAGGCAGCCAGGCAGGGCACAAAGCATGCTTTGCAAAGCCAGAATTTTTATTGCAAAGATCTGGCATTCAAGACGTGACATTATTCCCAGAAAGACAAGCAATTACAATGTGAAAGATCTGCAACAAAAGCTGGATTTGCTGCAGCCAGGACAGCCAGTTTGGATTTTGACAAATGAACTGACGTGCACGGGCCTGAGCCTGCATGAGGCACAGGACAGTGATACTGCAGGGATAGCTGGCACTGAGGGCCTGGAGCTGCAGGACTGCAAGAGAGCAAGAAGGAGCAAGTGGAAAGAACTGAGGGACCTAAGTAAAGGAAATGCATTCAAAGCAGTGCACACAGGAACCAAAATATGTGGTAAAATTGCTTGAGTGACAGACTGACACCTCCGTACAGGCAAACAAGGTGCAAGTTCAGTACTAACAGTACTTCTGATCCACCATAACTAAACCAACAGATGTGACAAAAAGATCAGGAGTGGGAAAGATTTATGTTAACATAAAAAGGGAGAGAATGGTCAAAAGAATACCCAACATAACTACAGTTCTTTAGGTTTTAGGAAGTTTTTCATAAGAATTTTTATCCTAAAAGAACGACTTGCAGAATGGCACAGTATTTCTTTATGCATAAGAAGGAAATATTAAAGAAATAGGAAGAGGTAATATCTTTTTTTTTAATTCTTTTAACAAAAGAGGATAATGATTATATTTACAAAAGGACTGTTTTCAGCGCACATAAATTCAAAGGACAGGATAGAAGTTTTGGCAATAGGGTCTGTGTTATTTTAATGGAATGCAAATGACTATTTTTAACACATGCACCTAATAATTCAGATGGTGTTGTCTTTGATGAGGCCTTCAGGGCAATTATATTTGCAAAAAATAATATTCACATAAGAGATTCTGTCATTCTGTCACATAAGAGAACTTCATCTGCACTTCATTCACTGAAAAATAGAAAGATGAAAAACTATCCTTCAATCAAAGAAGGGAAGATAAAAGATTTAGATAATGGAACTAAAGCTGTGTGTTGCCAAAGAGACTGTATTCTTTATGAAAAGGATTGTAGTTAATTCCTCCAGGCACACACAGTGCATATTTCTGGCAAGACAGGCAGACGTGCTGGGTGCATGAGTAAGTGAAAATACTACTGGGTGTTACAGACACACACACGTGGCCACACACACACAGACATGAGTACTTGTGACAAACAGACCATACAAACACTGGTGTAACAATGTGATAATTTTAGCACGTTTTTGCTAAATTTTGAGAACAGTTCAAAGCCGTCATAGAGGATTATCACAGAGTATTATCATAGAGGATTAGGGGCGCTGGTGGATGAGAGGCTTGACATGAGCTGACACTGTGCGCTTGCAGTTCAGAAAGCCAAACGTGCCCTAGGGTGCATGACAAGCAGTGTGGCGTGTGGGGGATTCTCCCCTCTGCTCTCTCTGGTGACACCCCATCTGGAACACTGTGTCCAGCTCTGGGATCCTCAGCACAGAAAGGACCTTGTACTGCTGGAGTGAGTCCAAAAGAGACCATGAAGATCATGAGAGGTGTGGAGCCCCTCTCCTATCAGGGAAGGGTGAGAGAATTTGGATTGTTTAGCCTAGAGAAGAGAAGGCTGTGGGGTGACCTAGTTGTAGCCTTTCAGGACCTGAAGAGAGTCTACAAGAAGGATGGGAAAGAATTTTTTTCAGGGGTATGAAGTGACAGAACAAGGGGGAAAGGCCCTAAACTCAAAGAGGGTAGGCAGGGGGCTTAGAACCAGATGATATTTAAGCTCCATTCCAACCCAAAGCATTCTGTAATTCTATGACTGACTCTTTGACTGATTCTGTGACTGGTTCTATGAATCCATGATAATTAACATTATTCTTATTCTTTCTTGCAACAACATATGTTCTGTATTCACTGCCTAAGTTAAAAATTAATATTATGGTATTGTGTTCATGCAGAAATTTAACACAAGGTAAGAGGATCTGTGAAAAGACAAGTTTCCTGAAGCCATTTACCCTCTGTTTCCAAGAGATCATGCAGATAAAGTTCATCAGGATTGAATCTTTTGTGAATCCTAATATTTTACACTGCTGACCCTGTTAGCAGAGCCAGCCTGACCCGGTATAGCCTGACACAGAAGGACTGTCCTCTAGAGTCTCCAGGTTTAGGTACCCTGAAGGATGTCACTGCCTTGTTTTCTTTGCATTTTTACCTGTGACCAGGAAGAGTTTCCCTCCGCTTGAGGTATGTTTGCATCATTTTAAAAGCAGGAAATAAAACCACATTTAATCTAGCAAAGCAAAGGGTTGAGATTTTATTTCATAGATACAATTTTCAAGCCTATATCTGACAGGGAGACCTTGTCATTAATGCAGGGTTGCTTCTGAGGTATCCTTCAGAGCTGGAAGCTGTGGAGCCAGTTCTGCTGCTGGTGCCTCTGCTGTGAAGATGAGATATTCATGGACAGATCTCTGACTCAGAGCTAGGGATACCACAATTTTTCTGCATCTTTCCATCCACACCAGAACCTTTTGTCTTTATATTTTTTATTTACAGGGACACACATTACTGTGTCTTTGATTAGGACTGCACATTTCTGAGACTGCAGATGAAAGATTTAGGGGGGATTGTGTATGTTTTTTTAAAAAAGTGAAAAGTCTTTGATGTGTGGATTCTTCTTTTGAAGTTTCCTTTCTATCTGTGCAGCAAACCAAACTACAGAGTAACCTCACTCCTCTGCCTTCCAAGAGGGTGTCATGTGCTCCACATTTTCTCATAGCTTAATTCTACCTTAGAATTATAATAAGTAGCAACTCTACAGCATCGACTCAGCCACTTGTTATTTACTCTCTGCAGAAGGCAGGGCTGGAATATGAGAAAGCAAATGACAAATTTGACATTTAGAACATTTTTTCCAAATCGGATCACTTGTTTGCCCTTTGCCAGCTTGGGGTATTCTGACTGTCACAGGCCAGCTGAAGAGATAAGCGAATCCTTCACTTCTAATTAAAAAAAAAAAAAAAAAAGACACTGATAGCAAGTATAACAGATAGTATCATATTTTATTATTAAATTAGAAGCAGCACAATTTGAATCAATTCCACACTGTTACTCCCTTCATGCTGTATATGACCTTTAGCTTCAAGAGAAGGAAAATAAATTGATAAAGAAATCCATGTTGCATATTTAATGGACTCAAAATTTGCTAAGTGATGACTATTATAAAAAGGTTTATTATAAAAAGTCATATAATAATATAAATGTAAATAGAGAATTGTTAATAAGCAGTGAATTCTCAGAGACTTGTTTTTCACCTTGTTCAAATTTTATCTGATTTAGGAGGAAACATGAAAACAGTTTGCACAAACAAGTATATAACAAATATATAACAAAATGTAAGCAAATAAGAAAAAAAACCTCATGCTGATGTATGGGGAGGTGGTCACAGGCAGAAGCCTGTCAGAGTTCAAGGAATGTCTGGGTGATGCTCTTAGTGATACAGCTTAGTGTTGGACACTCCTGTGAGAGCAGGGGGTAGCACTCGATGATCCTTATGGGCTCCTTTCAGTGTGAGATTTTCTGTGATTCTACAATTCGTGCTCTTTTCAAAGACAAATATTTGAATGAGGATGGGAGGTAGAAGGCTTGGGAGGTACCCAGAACAGCAGAACAACTTTTTAAGGTACAAGAGGTTGAAAGTAAGTGCAAATACCTTCTTATGACTACTTTTCAAAGAGAATTTGCTACAGAATTCTGTTATCGAGCTTTGTACCTAAACACCTTCCCCACCAAGTATTACATAAGAAAAAACAGGAACTATGGAAACTGGTTAATGAGCAGAGAGTGAGATTCCTCAGGCACCTAGGTCTGCAGATGCTGTATGAGGGCTGTGTAGAGGACTCCCTAGAAAAGAGCATTTAATTCTAACATCCTGGTCTTATGACATTACACAGAGTAAAAGCAATCTGGGCTTGTTACTGGAGCTGTTGAACTTTGTTATTTTCTCAGCCAGCACTAACTGCTGTTCAGCTGAGTTGCATCCTTCCTATTTCTTATGTTCAGGACAGGGATGAATTACTTAAAGCTTACAAATCCATACATTTTAGGACAGGGGAGGAAAAATGGAAGAAGAAAGGAAACAACAGTCTCATTCTATTCTGTGTGGTGTAATTTTCTGTATTAATTCCCTCTCTACCTCTCTCCCCAGTTCTTTAAAACACATGGTTAGGGCCATCACCAAGCATGAAAACCACTTAAATGGTATATTTGGTACAACATTCTAGCACAATGCTGTGCAGAACACAGGTTTTCTAAATGGCAGCATTATGAACTGTACTCTGCAGCTTATCACAGATTGATTTCATTTGTTATCTTTCCAAGATTCTCTTCTATAAGAAATAAAATCTTAGAAGCATTACCGGTAATTGCTATTTAAGATTTTCAATTGACACTATACCCTTAGCCGAGTTAATCAGCTATGTGGAGTAAAACTTCAGTAGGTGTAAATGTAATTCCATTGGCGTCACTGGAGTTGAAATAGTGATAACTAGATGAAGATCTGTCTCAAAAATCAATAAAATTTCAAATAATTATTTTTATGAGTTCTGTGTTGAAGTTTATCCACGTTTGTTTTACCAGAGAAGTTCTTCTACTGCTGCTAATTTCTCATGTATCTTATACATGTTTCTGTATGTCTCTGTGGATAAGGTGATGAAGTATTTGCTTAAAGGTAAGTCAGTAAATACAGGTTTCAAGGCTGAATATGTGCAGTTCTGTATAATAAACACATTAATAAAAATATTTTAGTCATTGAAACTGTGTGGATATTCAAAAAAGTAAAGGTATGTATTAACTCAGTGATAGTGTAGCTTTTTGTCAAGTTTTTGACAAGTTTTATTCAACTTTATCTAATTTGTTATTCACCCTAGTCCAGTGCAGCCTCTGGTGCCATCAAAAGACACAGGATTATGAAAGCTTTAACAGGAAGGTCTGGGAAAAAATGACAACAGAATAAATCCGATATTTTTCAGAGGCCTTGAAAGGCCAGTACAGACTCTCGTCTTGTAGCCCAGGCAATACAATGGTGCCATTGCTTATAGTAGGAATGGAAATAACACCAGAGAAAGGAGAAGATATTGGAAAGTTTGTGCACACCTTGCTTTAAGGGCATGAGTTTTGAACTGTAAGCATTCTTATCATTGTTAATGGATTAAGTTATTTAGTGAGCTAGATAGGGCTAATAGTAAATTTTTGGCTTTGCACATCAAGTTTGTTCCTTTTGCCTACTGCAAGATATTGAGTAAAAAAATTAAATTAGGCAACCTATCTTCTAACTTAAATGCAATAAATTGAGAGTAAAATGCACTGAGTAGGCCAGGTTTGGGTTTTTAAAGTTTGTTTCCCTCAAATAGTTAAGTTTAATGTTCCTTTAGTTTGCACTGGAAAATATGCAGAGTTAGTACAATAGTTCCAGATTTGTTAAGGAACAGAGGACAATTACCAAGTCATAAAAGTAACACACATTGCATGGAATAAATATTTTGCATACATTGTAAAGAGAGGAAACTCAGGGTCTTAAATTATTTCTTCACTTACCTCAAGCTCACATTTGTGTAAATCTTTTATGACTCTAGCACCTAAAATATTCACCAAACACTGTAGTTACCCTGCTCATATATAATTATTGATGGTAAATCCCAAGAGATACTATTAAACATATGTTTAGCACTTTGTACTCTGAACTATTCTGCAACTTTCTTGTACCTGACAGGTTGATCTCCAGTACCACTGAAATGCCACCTTCAGTGCTCTTTTCACTCAGTGTTTTTACCTTTCCATTTCTATTTTCCCTTTTGAAACCTTGAGCCGCTAATTGTTTCTCTCTCAATAAAGGCATTTTTGCCTGTGTCTTTTCTCCTTTTGTGGGGATCCAGCTCACACGCTTTCTCACACCTTGGCAACAGTATTGGTGGTTTCCCCCAGTCTCCTGTACTTCCCTGGACCCTGGAGCACAGGTAGTTCAGCCCCTGGGCTGAGGGTTAGTGGACACTGTCCTTCAATCCATTCATGCTGAACTCCAAGGTGTGGGCTCAAATATCTGCTTTGCTTTGTTAGACTTGAGACTATGCCTTCTTGCCTCTTCTGTGAGACGTACATATTGATGAAGCAGCTCTGTAAAAATAACTCCTCCTGCTTTGGCTTTTGAAGCTCCACAGTTGTGAATCCTGGCCGCAGGCAGCACCTCTCTTCACAGCTCAGCACATTTTTATCTGTGGGATGTGAGCTTTTTGGCATTTCCTGCTTTTGAGCTCAGGCCACTCTTTGCCTGACTCACTGAGAGTCACCCCAGGGGCTGGCACAAGCACGTTGTGGGCAGAGCCGTGATGCCCAGCCTGCCTTGGGATCCCCGTAGGCAGCAACACCCAACAGCACTGAGCACAGCAACCCACCATCCTTCCCCTGAGAGTCTAACCCTGAACTGATACATAATTAACTAAATGAGCATGTTAGTAATCATCTGGGTATGGAGCAGTCTCACTTTCAGCATGCAAATACAGGAAATATATATACATGTGTTTTGATATGCATTTTATGGCATTTGTGCCTACAGCCTTAATGATTTTGGTCCAGTGTTAGCTGTGCTATATCACAGAGATAATAGAGAAATATCTCAGGAAATAGCAGGAGGTTTCCAATTCAAACTCAATTAAAATTATAAGTCTGCCATGATCTTTGTGGAGCTTTGGCTGCTTTATTAAGTACCCACTTAAACTTACACCAGACTAATAATGTATTTGCTCAGCTTGAGAGTCTCCACAATGAGCAAAAAACGTATTGCAAAAATCTTTGTTTTAATTTACTCTAACAATTTTCAGAAACTGCTGGAATCTCACAGGTATGATCCTGAATAAATTGCTGTGGCTGCCACTGCTAATAATGCAATGGAAATGCTTTTAAATATAGATTTAATTTAGGGTCTCAGTTGGCCACTATGCCAATTCTTTGGGTTAAAAAGAAGGACTAAGTTCCATACTGTAACTGAAAAGAGATGTGTGAGCAGCTTATTCTGTGTTCATTAGGACTTATCCATGGGAAGAAATAAAACTCTGTCACTGGACTGACGGAGATGGGAAGGGCTGCCATAGCCTGATGTGTTGGGCAATGAAAACAAATCTTCTTCCAGAGCTTCCACCTCTGTGCTATATTTTTTGGAAGAAACTATATTTGTCTTTGTTGACAAGCCAAAATGCTTTTGGGTAAGACTTCAGTGAAAATGTGAAAACAGTTGTGTGAAAGCTCTGAAAATTCCAAGAAGAATGATATAATTGCTAGGCTTGGGGAAAATACTTCAGTCTTTTTATCATAATATTCTTTTAGTCTGGTCATACAGGATAAATGTACAACTTCAGTACAAATAAGATTAAATTGAAAATAAAAAATTGAATGTTTAAAAAATGTTTTGGATTTATTTGATTTGATTTGTATTTCTTTTGGATTTCTTAATTCACAATATTTTCAGAGTTTTAAATCTTTTGTTCTGTCTTGGGATAGTAGATTATTTTAGAATCCCACAATTTTCTCTATGATTTCTCTTTTATCTGTTGCTCCTGTGGCCTGTGAACATATATCCTCTTTTATTAGAGTGTGTTTTCTATTTAATAGGAGTTTAGTGGATGGTCATCTGATTTCTGTTCCATTAAAAGTCTTTCTTCATGAGGACTTTCTTCTAGAGAAGGATTTATTACACTCAGATATATAAACAATGATATTACAAGCTTCTTGATAAGGCACCTGGAGGAGCAAAAATAAGTGGGAAACAAGGCAAGGACAAAATTAAATGCAATAACTAAGAGTACAAAGCCAAGAATTTAGGGACAAAAGAAATTACTGCTGTAAGATGGTAGGTTATTTTTTGGAAACAATATAAAAAGAGACAATGAGTTGATCAGTGGATCATTGTATAGAGATATAGGTGTATTAAAGTTATTGTTCAAGGCACCAGTGCGACCTCAAACTGATGTTGGGTCCAACCACCCCCGCTGGCATTCAGGAAGGATGAGTACCAGCCTAAGAGTCTGAGGGACTATGAAGGTGATCAGAATAGACATGTCACTGAAATACCTTTTTTTTTTAATTTAGCAAAAGGAAAAATATACAGGGGCTAGAGCTTGATATTATTTGGTTTATCAAAGAAGTGAGCACTATATAACAAAAATGGCTCTTTGAGATAAAAGACATAAGAACAAACGTACCTGAACTCTCTATGGATAAATTTAATTTGGACTTCTGAAAGCTTTCTCATCATCAAGGCACTAAAGGCCTGGAATAATGTTTCTCTGTGTTGGCCTGAATTGTAGTTCAGTGTAAGGAACATTGTGCAATTTTGTCACTTGAAAATTAAATTTGACCCAGGATGTTTTTTGTCTCTTTCCAGTCTCACCACTTTTGTCCTACAACATGGCATGCTTTGGTCTGTTATTGTGTTGCAGTAACAACACATATACTTCCTGCTTGCAGTGACCACGTATATATGTGTGTGTGTTTCTCTTGAAGTCACATAATCTTCTCAGTGCTTGGCAGCTGCAGAGAAAAGTATCATCAATTTTCTTTTTTTTTGGCCAGGAGGAGACCAGGAATGAAAGAGACTGTCCTCTCTGTCTGCAGTGTTTAGTGAAGTCTACAGAAGGTCCTCTCTCTCTGCTGACTGTGCACATCATTGTGTAGCAACAGAGGATTTCCAAGCTCTTTTCCCCAGAAACTCAAGCAGCCACGACTCAGCCCCCTCCAGCCTTCTGGGTGTGTGTTGCTTGTCTATAAGTTTTTTCAGAGAAAGAGAAAATGAGGGTGGAAAGTGGCATGGCTCATTTTTGCTAGTAAATGTACTTGACATGAAATGGTGAAATGTAGGCTGGTGTCCCCAGCTTGAACATGTTGATTATTTGTAGACTTCAAAACACTTAATGATACTTCTTTTTTCATGAAAGACTTCTTTTGGTACATTTGGTGAGGTGAATTTTAGAGAAAGTTTGTTTCTGAATCTCATCATTCAGGGCAAAAAAAAAAAAGAAAAAGAAGGATGTTAATAGTACTTAAGAGACTAAAGTACTACTTGGCACACGTGTCTGTTCTACCTAAAGTTTTTAAAAATTTTAAAGCCAAATGGATAATTTTTAACTTGAATGCTCTGTGCAACTTGCATTCTACTGTGCTAAGAAAGCAGGCTCCACTGGTCCATGGAGGAAACAAATGAGAATAGAAATGTACAAGCGTGTTTTAAAATGCAGCCCATGTAAGGGAAGAGTTCCTTCCTGTGTTTACCATAAGTGACACAAACAGCTCAAGATAGAAGAACATCTGGAGGCTGTCTCCAGTAATCAGGTGTTCAGT
Source organism: Orthonyx spaldingii (assembly GCA_013397795.1). Classification (NCBI taxonomy): domain Eukaryota; kingdom Metazoa; phylum Chordata; class Aves; order Passeriformes; family Orthonychidae; genus Orthonyx; species Orthonyx spaldingii. The sequence goes on along the minus strand of VZTJ01000322.1, from coordinate 307,402 downwards.
GGCAGCTGGTAACTCTCACTGAGAAACAAATGAAAACCATGCCAGGCACATATACTTGGCAATTAATATCACAGGATTAGATTGCAAGAATTACTGATCTTGCTTCCTTTCTTTCACAGCAGCAGTATCCAAAAGTGAATAATGCCTACCTCCATAGCATTGTGGCAAGATAATTGCAAGCTGAGTATTCATTTGGTTCGGCCACATGAAGAGTTGTTAAATACTACTGAGAATGTAACATTTCCTACTGACACTCCAATGTTTTTATTTCTTGATATAATGAACTTCTGAAAGTTCAGACTGTGTTTAACTAAACAGTTTTGCATTTTTCACCTGTAACTCGTTTTGAGAAGAATTACTACCTCCATACTTACAAATGTGCTAGAAGGAGTTATACACTTGGTAAAATCGTGTGTTACTCATACTTTGATGATTTATGACAGGAAATGCCATGAAACAAGTAGTCTAAAGCAGCCCTGTTAATTTGGTAGTTATGCATTGAACATCACCACATCATAAAATAATTTAGATTGGAAGGGAACTCAGGTGGTCTCCACCTCACCCAGCATTCAATGGAGGCTGCTCAGGGTTTTATTCTTTTGCTCAAGGAAAATTGTCAGGACTGGAGGAAGCACAGGCTGTTCCACAGCCTAACCATCTTGACCATGGTTCTTCCACTCATTTCCTCATATTTTTGTTTTTAAAACCTTGGATTCTTTAGATGAATACCAGTGCATAAAATCACACAATGTTTAAGGTTGAAATTCTCTGAAAATATTTTTGTGTTCTTCAATAAAGCAAAATATATTGACATGAATCAAACAACACACTATATAAAAATATTTTTATGGTTTATGGAGATGTTTTTTTAATCTGTAGCTGAATTAGAATGCAATATTTTCTTCAATTTTGGACACCTTTGACAAAGTGTATACATTTCTGTACCAGAATCAACTGCTTTTGACCCAACTCCTTTGGATTGAGTATTTAGGAAAAATATCACAGAGGTACTTCATGACAAAAACTCCATGTGTCCAGACCCCCTCAATGGGTTTGAGAATTTAAGTAGCTGAAAAATATAGTGAGTCAGCAATTTGGACTACTGGAGTCTCATTTTACCCACTCTGCTTTCTTTTTTTTTTTATTTTTTAGCATGATAAAACTTGCTTTTTTAAACATTTCTAAATTTTTTAACCACTTTTCTGTGATATGAGGTTGCTGCTGAAGTAGTACAGCTGCAAGCTGAAGTAGTACAGAAACAAAACACTACCTCCGAATGGAACCAAGAAAATAATCCTTCACTCTGAAATGGGCTTAATTTTAAGAAATATAATAATTTATTGATTGTTCCATTTTTGAGGAGATATAATCAATGGATGTCATTTTGCAGAAAGGGTACAAGACTTTTTTTTGTATACAATGTATTTAGTTGCAATCCATTGAAAACCATCTCAGGAAGACAGTATTTCAAGTCTTGTGCAGCATATAATCATTATTTTAAAAAGGATTCATCATACTGCTTGGATGAAAAATTCACACCAAACAGACAGTATTTAATGAGTAAATCAATAATGCTCATTTCAGGAAAAAATTAGGTATGGAATATAGCTAGGGAAGATAATAAAGCAAGATCAAATACTAAACCTCAGAACTGATGACCCATTAGGGATAATACAATTTACCTCAGTATCAAGCTGAAGTATATTAGGAAAGTTACATCATAAAATTTGCTGTGTAAATGCAAATTCAATCTAATTTCTCATATGATTAAAACTCAGAGAGAAAGGAATTCTACTATAGTGTTAAATAACAGTACATCAGCAAGTTACACTGGATAAGGATAAGCATAAAAGGTTGGTGCTCATTATTAATAAACTGCTATATAAATATATCCTATTGGTTCAGGGACAAATATATAGGTGTGTTCTCAAACACAGTTCTGCTGTTCAAAGATATGCTTGGTTTGATGCAGTTTAGAAATGCACTTGGTTGCAAATGCCAGCTTTTTTGGTTAGGTGTTTATCTGTTTTTTTCCTCATCTGTGTTGCAGTAAATAATCCTTAGAAAAGTGTAATTTGGGAAAGTGGGAAATGGAAGTTTCATTTCACAGGGGATTCTTCCCAGACGGCCTAAACTGCTAAAACCCTGCCACCTCATGAAAACAAAAACCTCCAGAAGTAAAGAGCTGTGAAACTTCCTGGGTCCTTTAATTAAATCCCATTAAAATCACTGGGTAACAGGGGAAATTTGGTATGGGAAGAAAGCTGTTTTATCCTTCTAGTCATAAAGAAGACTTGTCCTGACAGAAAAACTATTCAATATACAGCTTGGCTGTGCAGGGCATGATAGACAGGACTGACTGCTATACTTCCATATTCATACTTCCTGTGCTTTATATGTGATTTCTTAAATAGCGCCAAGCGAAATCTCATTTTAATTTATATGGTTGTACACCTATCTGCTGCTTCTTTGTGCTATCACTTGAGGGTCAGCTGAGAGATAGAGTTAGAAAAATCTATGTAGTGAAAAAATTCCCCAATCTGTACACGAGTAGGGAAGAATTTGAATCTCTTCTGAATCCCTGGAGATTCATACAGCTTGAGAAATACAAGAATATACTGATATGTCTCATAGGGAACATAATAAATGCTGCCAGCATAATTCATAAAAAAAAAAAAAAAAAGTTATGTAAATCACACTCTGTGTTTGGCAGCATTATCAGCTGCTGTTGAAGCACAAGGGTTCAAATGGTATATACCTGTAACCGTGTTCCCTGAGCACAGTAAATATTTATGAGTATCCCAGTTTTAGACCATCTGCATTTTTTCCACCGCTGCATTAATATGTAGATGTCCCAGCTAAAGTCATTGATCCACTTGTGATTTTTCTATTTCCATTACTATTCTTCAGAAGTTGCCCACAAAGGTAAGATACATGCAGGGGTGTCATCCTTCTGCATATGTATGTATTCAGGTGTTTGACCCTTCATGTTGGGTACCCCCAAACCTTTTTGTCATTGCCCTGTGGTTGGGGACAGCTGTTGTTGAAGGCTGCCTTAGATTGTGGTTCCATTTTCAGAGGTGAGAGCTAACTTTAAAACGGCAAAGGAGAGAGGAATACTATCACACTAGGAAATTAAGTGTAAGAAAGGTGGTTTTTTTTCATAAAAACTCCTTGGGTTAGAAGGAAATCCAGTGTGGCCCTAATTGTTGGAAATCAAATGCTGTCTGATGTTGTAAGTCTTCAAGGACTTAAGGTGTTGTTGGTAGCATGACTGTCTTTTAGGGAAGGCAAAATTAAGTTACTCAGAGAACTGTGAATATCTGTGGTGGAGCTGGTACCTCAACACAAGCCACAGCTGGGGAGGATAAAGAAAAGGTGTTGCTCAAATACTCAAAATATTAGTCCATTTTCAATTAAAACAGTAGCCCTTGAATGTTAGACAAGAATAATAGTTTTGTTTTCTGTTGTTCTCCTCTTTCTGTCTGTTATGAAATACCCAAAACCTGTAAGAAGAGTAAAAGAAAGATTGCAAAATTCCAGGTGCAATTAAATGAGTTGGTGGGAATCAAAACATAGAGGATAAACCCATTTACTCTTCTGTACATATTACAGCTGTATCCAACATTTATAAACAAATGTAATAGCAAATATTTTTCTCTTGTATCTCAGATATACAATTTATTTATATTCTCCCATCATCTGTTGTTGCTCCAAGCTAATCTGGTTATCGCAGTTTTGTGTAAAGTACTGCATTTTCTATTTTGGCACACCTCAAATGATCTTTCTGCTATCATTTATACTGAAATATTTGTTTATTTGAAGAACCTTGGAATAAATTATGCTCTTTTTTAGCAGGATGTGATACTATGCAGATAATTTTGATATGGAAAAGAAGTAATACAAGTATGGGGTTTGAGTGACAATGCAAAATTCACACAATAACTAGCAAATGTACTTGACAAATAACAGTACAGAGTTGTCCTGGTAATTTTTCTAGGTATGAATTTTTGTAATAATTGCTCACCTGCAGAAGCCATTAGGTGATGGACAACCTGTAGTTATGTTGTACAACCATGACAGGGGAGCCTGAAAGGATTAATTACAGCATGCTATACAAGCAATGGCATCTTGAATATTGCAGAAAAATGTGATCATGTTTATAGCTGGTTCTTTTCCTTTTTGCTTGTATTTTTCTATCTTGTGTAAGTTTATTCTCTGCAAAATATGAAGAAAAATCCCTTTTTTAGTAAAACAGACTTTTAAGCCTTTCAACCTGTAAGCTCCCTTTAGTTAGTGTTAAAATAATTACCTGTGTCTATGCATCCCCTGCTAATGCTTTCAAAGCTGCCTCTCGTGTGATCATTTCAGATGTCAAGTGTCCTCCATGACTGAGCTCAGCTCTGTCTTTTGGTGTAACTGCAGCGGATCCTTCCTTACGGCTCCAGGGATTGAAGAGGTCCTGGGAAAGCCCTATCTGAAGGCAGCCAAGCCATGAATGTGGGTGAAAAGCAGTACAGATCATTTATGCTAGAAATATGGAGGCTGGAATATTTATGATCCTCCTTCTTTTGAGAATTTTATGGTGATCAAACAGAAGAGGCCCCAGTTAGAAACAAAAAGATTTTTGCTCATAAATTGCATAAATCTATTCTGAACATTTTCAGTTCACAATGTTCATGCTCTTTTTGTGATATTTTAAAAGATCTGACTGTTGATATTATATTGATCATGTGAAACTAAGGGCTGGACTCTCCAATTTAACTTCTTATGGCTCCTGTAAATATCAGTGACACTCTTTGTGGCACAGAAAAATGAAAGACAGGAGGTTTTCATCATGGTTTGGAGAAGTCTGGAACTATTTTTCTCAAACCCAGTGTCCAGCTCAGATGTCTCTAGGAGCCTGTACTAATGAAAGTGAGTCCTTGTCCATCATACATGGTAAGAGGAGCCTCATTTGTAACACATGGTAAGGGGTAGAAGGTCAAATTGCTCAAGAACACTTTCATCTTTGTTCTGCTTGATGTAACTTTTTTTCACTGATTAAAAATAGTATCAGTCCAACGAGAGATGTGCTTGGGTTTTTTTTATGTCTAAATTGATTTTCAATTTTAACATGCTATTTTTAAGAGTGAAATTTCCTTAAAAACAAGTGGAACATGACAATTGTACCTGTCATTCATGGCTATCAATGATTTACATGTTTGCATGTGGATTGATATAAATGCATGCTTAAAATTTAGCTTTTCTTTAATTCATAACAAAGCAAAAGACTTGAAAATTTAATTCAAATAAAGAACTTACTAAGTGCTTTTCAATATTATTTTTGCTTCCTAAGAGCATTTCCACAGTTCATTACATCTTCTCTTTGATTTTTAAATGAACATCTATCAGAGGCCTACTATGCTTAACTCAGAATTTATGGAGGTCCTCATTAAAGGATATGACTCTGCATAGTCATTTAAGAGTAACAAGTAATCATCTGAAATAAAGATCACTTATTTGGGTTAAAAAGATGGTTACCACTTAGTTATTTACAAGCTGTTAAAATCAATCTACTCATGAGAAAGGTTTCCTCTCTTTCTCAACAAATATATTAGTCAAAACAATTCCATCTTACAATTTTTGAAAGTTTCTATTTTCAGCACAAAGTGCAAACTTTTTGTTCATAAAGATGAAAGAAATGGCAAAGTGACCATTCTGAAATATCTTCTCTGCTTCCCCATATGTTGTCCATAACCTGGAAATTGGAATATTAGTTTAGGAAGTTCAACATTTTTATTAATTTTCTGCTTTGCATTTAGCTCAATTCCAGGCATAAAATGATGCACCATTTTAGCCTTGTAGTGGTAGGAAAATATGCTAAGACTCATAAGCTGCATTTTTATTTGCACAGATAAAATCTTAATGACATAATCAACATTCAGCTGTCTGTTAGCAGCAGGAGATTTCATATACCTCTTCCCATCCTTTAAGTGAGACCCCATCCAATGAACTAGTGAGATCAGTAATAAGACAGAGTCAGAAAGGTTAGCTGAATGTTCCTCAAAGTCACATACACACAGAGACCACAGTCTTTAATTAATTAAAATCTTAATGAAGGTTTTGGAAGTACATGTACAGATTTCTGCTTTTTATGTCTTCACTTGGCTTGATAACTTGTTGTTACGGAATGGCAGCTCAATGCTTCAAATAAGGAAGTATTGACATTTTGTACTGCAAGTATGGCAAAATAATAAAATAAAGCCACCATGCTAATTATTACTTTAACTGACACACCCAGCTGATAAACCATAAACTGTGTCATATTCCACCACATTTATACAGCATGATTTCTTCAAATCAAGAAAGAAAGAAATAGTTGGAATAGAACAATGTGCTGTTTCTTCTATTCTCTGTTTGTTCTGGATAAAGTGATCCTTTAATTTTCTGTTACTCATAAAACAGAATTTCTAATAAATGTGAAGAGAGTTTCCCTCTTTTTGTTCCACTCAGATTTTTAAGCTTCAATCACACAAGTAGTCACATAAATATTCAATAAAGATTAATCTTCTAATAAAACTGCATATTTTTACCAACATTCTGAAATAATTTGCTATTCTTTGTGTAAAAACTTTGAGAACTAACGAGCTCATTTACTATTGTTCATATTCTATCAGAATCCTATTGTAATTGGGCATTAAATAATGTGCTATTAAAATAATATTTTTTACAGATTCATATGCCCACTGTAGAAAAGCTTCTTTTAATGGATAATGTCTTCCTATCAATGTTAAAAGAAGTTAAATAATCTGATTTTCCTATTTTCTGATTGCTTCCAGAAATTAATTTTAGCGCGTGCCATAAGTAAATGGAATATTTATAGCTTCTTGCTGGGACTATGTCCCCCCAGGATGAATGTGTGTGAGAACGTGGGAGGAGAAGATGAGAAGATTGATATAAAGACTTTCCAATAATCTAAAAATGAATGAGTGCATGCACTGTTCATTTACTTCCATTCTGTACCTGTGGAAAGAAGATTCAAAGCTACAAAGGTGGGCATGTGGTTTAAAACACGCTGAGTAAGGTGAAATGGCAGTTGGGGGAGCTCTGTCACAGAGCAAGGTCAGGGCCTTGGGATGGTGAGAAAAGGAGCTGTGGATGATGGAAAGGAGTGTCGCTGTTGAGCCGATGTTGAAACAAGAGCCACACGAGAGGGATTGCCGAGAAAAGGGAATTATTTATTTAAATGCAGCTTTATATACAAAATGAATGCTGACTGGGATTGGCCACAGCCCTCTGCTCCCTGGGGCTGGTTGGCCACAGGCATTCACCGCCTGTTCCCAAAAGAACTCTGAACACTTATCTTGTTTACCATAAACAGATAGATTTTCCCATGAGAGAAGAGGCTCTGTGCTCTCACAAAGGAGAGGTTCAGGTCAGTGCCTGGGTTCTTTTTCAAGTAGGGGAAGATCTGACATGAGAGCAGGGATAAAAAACATACTGGTAATGTGTACTCTCATTTCTAAGTTTTGTCACTTACCCTGTTATTATTTCATGTAATTATTAAATAAAACCCCACCCTGACAATTATCTGCCCTTCAGTTTCTCCAACCGTAAAATGGGACAAATATGTGCTTCCATTCTTAATTCACCCATGTTGACAGAGTAAGTTGCTGCCAACTGTCCATTGTGATGATCTCAAACACAAGGTAACATGAGATCTAATTCTGCATGTCATTTTTTACCAACACACTTTTAAGAATGCCCCTTTATTCTTTGTCTCTTGCACACTGTAAATTTAATGTCTCACAGCTTTCTTGGTGGTATAGAAGTGAGAGATCCTCCAGAAATCTAAATTTCTGAATAACATTGACAGTCTTTATCCTGATCCTTGAGGAGAACAAATTAATTTTGTACTTATTTTCCCATCCCATAAATCCACACAGTCTAGCTTGGTTATTGGATCAGATACAGAAGTATACTTAATTATTGTATCATAGCTTGGGGATGGGGTGCAGTGTGATAGTATCATGTACTTCTAAGTACAGTTAGAGTAGAAGGATAAATTATTGATCAGTGTATGCCACTATTGTAAAGAACAAATTATTACTGGGAGGGGACAGGTCACCACATGGTGCCATTGTCGTGAGGCAAACATACAGAATTCTTTATTTGTTTATTTATTTAAATCTCTCAGGGATTTTTGCTTCAATGAAAAACAGGATTCTTCAAGAAATTAGGACTGGATCTCACAGACAGAACTGTGTGACTCCAGCTTCTGATTACCTGTGTGCCAGTACTTGTACCAGTACACAATTATCAATTTAGAACTTAACCACATACTGATTTCTCTTCTCTTTAGGGGCTCTTTGGTAATGTGATAATGTTACTGTTATAAAAGGAAAACACTATTAATAAATGCATAAGGCCCTAGAACCCATTTTTCTGGACATACTGAAGACAGTCCAGTAAGACCTTGAGAAACCTTAGCTTAGAGGAACTTTCATCTTTATGGGTTATGGGTGCACAGGGTTATGCCAAGTGCAAACATTGGGGACACAGGAAGAAGATAAGAAAGAATGGTGCCAGAACTAGACAAGATTGTAAAGCAGTAAAAGCCCCAGTCCTGGCCATTACAGTGAAAGCACACACATATATGAGGGGACCTGATTTCAAAACTGTCATGTTGCCTTTTGACAGCCACACAAGGATGACCTGCATGTTGAAGAAATGCTGTGAGCCATATTTTTACCCCTTCAGGGTACCAGAATTGGAGAAAGCCCTTTTCTGCCTTTGTCTGTCCATGGCCTATTTGGAATGTCACAAGTTCATGTGTTCCCCATGTCTCCTCACCGACTCTATGCTCACCATCTCTATGGGGGCTTGTCAAACTTTGAGTCCCACCAGGTGCCCCACAGAAAGGCAGGTTAGGGTGAGCCCACTCACTGCTTTCCTTGGCTTTTCTATATACGTAAAGATGATAAAACATCTTCAACTTCCCAGTTTAACTCTGATTAAAACATAATGATAAAAATATAAAATATTTTATTAAGTGAGCCTTAAGGCCAGGTTTTGAACTGAAATAGGAGAAACGAAGAGCTTCAAGCACACAAGATTTGTGATTTGAATGTACACTGGACAGTTTCTCTGGAGACTAGTTCCCCAAATTCCTGGGTGTTGTAACTAAGGGTGTGAGTTTGCAGCAGCTCTTCTCTGTTTGAGAGATGCACTCCACTCTGGACTGCATTGATCTCTCCCTAGATTCTTCTCCATAATGTGGCAATTTACAGGTAGGAAGATTTAAATGATCTGTCATGACTCCCATGTCCACTTCCTGGGGATGGATTAGGGAAGTCAAACTACAGATGTATCCAGGCATCACAACTGATTTTAAACCTTTTCCTGCACCTATTCCATAAACCAGTTTCTGCAGGCAGAGGCATGCTTCATCTCCATGTCACAGGCTGCCTGTCACACTGCAGTAGGTGATTGTCTGCTAGCAGCTTTGGGCTGCAGAATATGGAGCCTAAAAGCTGTTTCCATGATGCACATAAGCCTAACTGAACAGAAAATATTTTTTACTTTCCTATTAAAGCCAATGTAATAGTTTTATTTATTTAGCAGAGAGACTTATTCAAACATCAGTTCAACATTTGACTGTAATTTATTTGTTTTAGCAGCTAGAGAACTTCATTTACTTTAACCCAAATAGCTGACCCTGTACTCTTCAGAGATGAGCAAAGATTGTTGAATCTCTGAGACTTTCAAAGTTCACTAGGATAACAACATCCATAAAATGACATTTACAGGCTAGATAAGCATAAGTCTTTTAAAAGCAGTCACTAAGAAAGCAATGTTTAAATACGAGTTTGTTAAAGAGTGTAACAGCAATTCTAAAATTCAGGGAACATAAAAAAATACAAAAGTAATTTATGATGCCATTCAATTAGCAAATAAAGTTTGGTTTTTCAAATTTCTGTAAAAAAATAACTTGTACTTTGATTCCTATGGACAGCGACTTCTAAAAACAACAAAGGCCATAGGCATTTCAGTGAATTCACAATCACAGATCCCTTGCATATCACAGACCCATAAAAGGTTTGTATTTTTTTTTCTTAGCAGTGATGTGATGTTTAAAATTTCCAATTAATCTTAGAATCTGCATCATTGTTGGTCTTCTATAGAGAATTAATGATGGAAAAACCCTTGTCTACCTGTCAGTGAGTAGAGATTCACTACATTTGGTGCAATTTGCCTGTAATAAACATCGTAAAGAACTACGAGAGGTCCTTATTATTGATCAGTGGTGTTATTGCTGGTGTTAATACCCTACTGCAATGGTATATAAATATCATGCAAACATTTACAAGCAAATGACCTTTCTCTAGTGAACTTTCCTTCTTCATCCTTGTTTCTTTTGCTTTCTCCTTCAATTCACACATTACTCTGTGCCCTCACTTCTTGTTCACTATAACCACGTGTTTCCCTGTACAAGTCATTCTGCCCGGTGTTGTCCTTTCCTGATTCTTCATCTCCCTCACACACATTTCCTACATTCCTTAATCTTGCTCTTTCTCTCCTAGCCCTCAAGCCTTCTGGCTTCTTAACTTGTCTTTTTAATGTAGGACATAAATGAGGAAAAGTCAAGTGAGAACAATTATCACAATTGTCCGTATATTACTGAGCTCATTATCAAAAGGCTGTGTCTAGTTCTTACATGCACATGGAAAAGATAGGAATGAGAATCGGGAAAACCAAACCATTAGAAGGTTCCTTATCCCTGCCTATCATAGAGAGAATTTATCTTCAGGTGTAAATGATTCTATATAATAGCAGAGGTTCAACAGATGGAAATAAAAATCTGGAGCCAGAGCATCCATTTCACTGGTGAGGGTGGTTAGCTGCTCAGGAAACTCACTTTTTGTAATCTCTCACTAATACATCAAGTTGATATAAATTAGATTTCTCTTACACTGATGATCACTCAAAGATGAAATAGTGAGAGGCAAACTCTGTCAGAGGGATTTGGTAGGGAGACTTTATAATATGATGGAGTGTCCTTTAATAACCAAGTGACTATACTTGAATTCCCTTTTCATGTCATGTTCAGTGACTTGCAATAGAAATAGCAAAACCCTCTGTTATTGTAATTAAAACATTAAATATGTGGTTTAAAAAATATTCATTTACAATCAAAGCAACAGAGGCCAAATTTTTCCACCAGTTACAAAATAATTTTGGAATGCTGCAATAGGGAAAAGGACTTCACATTTGAGTAACAGACAGTGAGATCAGCACTAACTGATCAAATTTTTCCTGACCTTAAAATAAGGCAAAAAAGTTATGTTTGTTCTTAGCCCGTTTTGAGGCAATTTAAAAAAAAATATATAATTTGAAAAAACCCTCAAACATATAAAACTAGAATTAAGATATTTACATCTTAAAAGTTAAGTCTTACACATCGTGTAAATAAAAAACAATGGATCAAGCCTGTCAGACCCCAATCAGAATTCAGTTTTCTTTAACTGACAGGTCACTGAGAAGGTAGGCTCTAGATTAGTGAGTTTTAATACATCTGTGTTAATTCAGTGACAGAAAATGTGCTTAAGTACCTTCTATAAGCCAAATCAACAAATTCCTTAACCAAACACTTCATTTTGAGCATGGCTATAGCTCTTATTGATTATATTGGGACTTAGGCATATAAATGATACTTAGAATGTGTTTAATTAACTCGCGAATGTTCGAGTCTTTTTATCCATTTCTTTGCTAAAGTCAACAAGTGTTGCCTCTAATTTTGTCTGCTTGTTTTAATTTCAAATATTGATAAATGTCTCTAGTCTAAGAAAACATCATGATATATGAAAACCTTAAAGGCTTAGGATCCTTATTTTATTTTAAATTATTAGAAAATACAAAATTTTTAGAAAGTGTCTTGCATTTTTTTTTAATTTAAAAGAGATTATAAAAGTAAAAAAAACCCCAGTTTTACTCAAAACCAATTTGTTTTGCTAGAGATTTTGCTAGAGATATTCACAAGATTAATTTACTTTTCAAAACAGACAAATTTACATATTAAAAAGAAATGGAAAGCATGTTGTCATCATTAAGAGTCTGATATTGGATGATGACTGAATTTTTTCACACAAGCTTTCAGTGGCAAAGAATTCCATCAACTTGATGATGATCACAGGGCTGAAGCACTGCTCCTGTGAAGATACGCTCAGAAAACTGGGATGTTTCAGCTTGGAGAAGACTGCACAGTGGCCTTCCAGTACATAAAGGGGGACAACAAGAAAGCTGGAGAGGGACTTTTTAACTTGTGCATGTAGCGATAGGACAAGGAGAGATGGCCTTAAATTGAGAGAAGATAGGTTTAGAATAGATCTCAGGAAGAAATTCTTCACTGAGAGGGTGGTGAGACACTGGCACAGGTTTCCCAGAGAAAGCTGTGGCTGCTCCATCCCTGGAAGTGTTCAAGGCCAGGTTGGATGGGGCTCTGAACAACCTGGTCTAGTGAGGGGTGTCCTGGCTATGGCAGGAGGGCTGGAACTAATGATATTTAAGGTCTCTCCTGACCCAAACCCTTCTATGATGTAATGATGTATCCATATTTTATCCTTTTCTTATAATTGGCTCTCCAGAGCACCCAGTACAGGTGACACTACAGCAGTGTCACCTTCCTGTGCTGCGGAGGGCACCATCTACTCTTTGGTGACAAAGACAAGCTGTATGACCTGCTCCTGTGAGTTGATTGCTAATCAGTTTAGCTGTTTAATGCTGTAGTTTAATCAATACCCTTCAGCCACAATCAGACTCTACAGTCATATATTTAATAAAAAGCAGCTATTCATTACTACTTTGCTTCATGTTTTTAGTCTTTTGTGAAAAATATTAACCTCTTGCTGCTTTTATTCTTTCTGAACAAGATCTTAATCCCAGTTTAATCCTCAAGTCTATAGGTTTACATACACAAGTTAAAATGTTAAGTTAAATGTGTCATTAGGTCCAGTGAAGAAAGAAGGGTTATTCAAAGGAAGTGTGTTCCAACTCCTGTAGTATGGTAGATATTGTCCTTCAAGGAGTTCTTCTCCAAAGAGGTCAGATGAATTCCTAGAGTCTGGTGAAAACACTTATGAAACAACTTTTAAAAACTCACTAAGAGGTTGAGAAATCTTGTGCTAATGTATCCTGCCTGCTGGGAAGGGGATAAAAGTTATGCAGTGTGTTAATTTGTTATGTAGAAGAGAAATGACACAGTGAAAATTGGAAGTCTTTTTATGTCAAGTGAAATGTGGGCTTTGTTCAAAGATACATTACAGCTACCCGCTGAGTACAGGGAGATATCTTACTGCATGAAATTTTGTGCAATATGTTGATTTCTGAATATCTTGCCACAAACTACTAATTAATATAAAATGAAAGTCTCTCTCAATCTGTAATAGACTAAAAAAAAACCCACTAAAATTACTGCTGAATGGCATTTCAAAGATGATAATTTATTTTTGCCCTGAACAAGACACTTAAAACATTTTCAAGGACATCACGTCTTTAGCCTTTAAAATATCAACTAATTATCAAATCAATGATCATTTGGGGGAAAGTAATGAAGTATGGAAAATAACCACTTGAAATTATATAAGTCATTACTGCAAAGTATTTAAAATGGGTAAGTCATTAGCAAAGAGATTTAATATGTGAGTATTAAATGCCTTAAAATTTGATAAAAAAGGCAAATTGCATTTTAATTGTCGTAATTTCCTATAAAATAAGCAACTTGCCCTTTAAGCTCTTTATGCTTATCTAATGCTTGTTTATTTTTCTAAGGAAATATTAATTCATTTATTCAAATTATTTTCAGCTTTTTAAAAAAGTTCACACCACTTCATGTTAATGTCAAATATAGGGAGGTTTTTGAAATAGCAGTGAGCAGAATGACTCAAAGTTCGAGTGGCAATACACAATTATATGCTTAACTTTAAACTCATGAGTAATCAGTCCTTTGGAGTTCAATAAGTGCATAAGTATTTCCAGGATTGGGAACTTGTTTATTGTATTTTAATACTTTTATTTGTTTAATAAACCATGGATTTACTGTATCAATGACTTCAAACCTTGCCACACATCTCAAAACAACTTTCCTCTTGCTCCTTTGTGCAAATAATTTATCCATGTTTTCTCACAAATACACAGATTTGGAGATAGGGAATGAGGGGGAGAAGGCAGAGACAAAACAGTTTCTAGGGCTTTACTTTGATATGGTCTTCTTTTTCTTTGACCTTCAAGGAATTTGTCACTGATAGAATCTCTGGGTAATGTGATCAGTGCTAACACCTCGGGGATTTGCCTGAAGTCCAGTCTATTTGCTGTGCTTCTAGAAGTGTAAAAACTGAGTTAAACACTTGCCAAAGTCAAATAGGGACTCCTTTGTGCTCTGTGTCACTTTATCAGTAGAAAAAATAATAATTACATTCTACAGTCTCCCAATTTGTCTATTTCCTATGCTGTGGAGAAACCCTTTCCTTTTTTTGTAAATTACAGGAAGTTAAAATTCTTCTCATGGGACATGACACTCACTGACACAAGCAACTTTCAGGGCCTTATGAAAGAGATACTTCATCCAAGATCTTATCATGATTTGGGTAGAAAAGTTTTTCTCAAACCCCAACTGAGTTCTGTACAACAGCTGTACACCACTGAATATATCCTCCATATTTTATATGTAATAGGTGTTTGATAGATAAAGTATCTTATAAGAGAGTTTAAATTGCATACTATGCATAATCCAAACTTTTACCAACTCTGATAGAAATTTTGAGAGTGGAGATGATAAAGAAAAATCTGATTTAACTTTTAGACAAGAGAAACAAGTGGGGTACTGGTAAAATTTGCTGTCATATTACAACAAAACGTCCTTTCTCTCTCAGAATGAAATGGGGAAACAAAGTTTTTCTCTAAACTTCCCTGCCTCTTTATCCAGCACTGCTAGTTTTCTGTTTCCCATGCTGGTATTGTAGCTTTGACTTGATTGACGCATTCTATTTTCCTCTGTTATCCACTAAACTGTAAAGATCTCTTACAATCTTACTTCATATCTTGACCTCTAGTTAAGACCCATGGGAGAGATAGATGTTTAAAATATCTAAATTAAAATACATATTCTGTGTGTCTTGCATGTGGGGAGAAGACTTTGTGTGATTTCTCCAGACAACCTGACCATAACACCGTAGTTGAAGCTTCCCAAAGTATCATTAATAAATTTCTCTATGCATGTGTGAAGAACCAATGAAAGAAATCATAGGTGCAGAAAAACCAAAAATCTGGATTGTGTCAAGATGACACAGGGTAAAACTTACACTTGTTGCAGGAAATGATTGAGCAATGCACACCCAGGTATTCCTGCAGTGCATAGATGTCTGTTCCCTTTCACCTCCTGCTGTCTTACTCCTCCTACCAAACACCTGCTATTCTCCTGTTGCTCTGATGAGATAATAAGCAAATAATCCCCTTTATTCCGTCAGATATTGGCTAAGGTGGGCAATAAAAGGGGTTATAATCACCTGTTGAGAATTAAAGGGCTTGCTCCAGAAATGTGTCACAAACATAATGTGAATCCACATCTCTCACTGCCATCCATGTGCTTTAGAGTTCCTAACAAAAAATTGTAAGGAAAACTTTTATGATGGTGTGCTGGTCACATTCACAACATCCTTAGTAACAGTTCTAGGACTTTCTGGTAGCTATTCCTGAAAGGAAGATACACCATGATTTCCCTGACAGACTGAAAACAAATCAAGCAACACAAAATTTTTCCTTCCACAGTGTCAAAAGGTTTATTTACAAGAGGAAATGTCTAGCTTCACCCAGTGAATTGCTTGTTGCATGTTCACTGATTCTGTAATTAAAATTAAAAAATCAATTTAAATTGTATTTTATTCTATTATGTAGTAAAAAACACATTAAAACTGTAGCTCCAAACTCAAATATCACAATGAAAACACCTACTATAAAAAAGCAGTTCCTGGGTTTGCCTTGTCTGAAGTTTGCTATTTATATTTATGTTGAGTACCTCTACTGGTGGTAAGAAAAACATTCAGATAAATTGCTCATCCATACCTACTGGCACTCCTTTAATTTGATCTTTTCTGGTTCCTAAACATAATGTTACTTCCCTAGTCAGCCTCAAATTACTTCTAATTAATTTTAATTTCTCTGAGTAAAATCCTTCTGTAGTAGCCAAGTAGATGCATTGTGAGTGAATGGAAAGCTTCCATCAAAGCTAGTCTAGTTTAGTCTAGTCTAGTCTATTTTATTCTATGAAATACAGCACTTGTGATTTCATTCAATGTGCTCTTTGGCTTTGAGGTTGGACAAAGTAAATTTTTAGGCACCATAAATATTATATTGCCTGTTCAACTTTCTAGCTGTACTACTAAAACCTGTAGGACTGTAAAACAACAATCAGAAACTAACAGAGCTTTATCCCCCTCAGCCACTTCTGTAATAGCCCTGAGTTTGTCAAAACTCTCATGTGCAGATTTTTTTCTGATAAAAGAAATTTTTGCCTTCTGCACTGTGATGGTGTTTACAACCAAAATGTAGGCAAATATTCATTTGGTTTCATTGCCTAACCTGAGGAGAAATTTGTGGCTTTTCCACACTGGTGTTGAAGGCAGTTCTCACAGCACTACTGCAGGACCAGTGGCATGGCCTGATATTCCTTCATTTTCAGCCTAGTCTTTTGAAAAACACTTACTGATGAGATACCTTGTGGACAACCCCTACAGAGCAGTGTTTTCCTCCCATAATTTTTCTCCCACCCTGATATGCACTATTGATATGTTTCCTGCCCACTGCTCCAAAGATGAGGCACACTGCACACTGTTCCTCTTGGACACCACAGACAGATCAGTTATGTCACATGTAAATGAAAATATTTTTGAAAAACAAAACTGAGCTATGCTATAAACTACTACAGCCACAACTACCTCTCCTTGCTTCTATCACACTAGAATAGATCCTAAATTGCGTGCTAAACTTAGAAAAATGTTCCATTTCATGCCTTGCCTTACAAAGCAACTCTTAAGTGGCTATTTAAGAGAGTGGTGACTGATAGCTGGTTTCAAGATAGTCTTCTGAGTGGGAAAACAAGTAGTGGCCCTCTGAAGATCCCAAGGGATTTTAGAGTAGGTGCTGCAGGGATCAATGTCACTTTCATTACTCTCTTCGTGCTTAATCGATGAACCACATACTGTGACTTACTTGCAGTTCTGAACACATGCAGCACAACCCTCAAGGAAACAGGACTACAATGCTCCAGGGTGTTCCTGTTCCCTGCACCCAAAGACTGATCTACTGAGTCAGAGAAACCATCTGTTATTACTTAGCAAATTTGCTCCTAAAGAAACATGTGCTTCAGCAGATTTCTTTACTTCACTGCTCTGGGAAGATTAAAGCAAGCACAACTGTTTATAGGACAAACACTCCAATATCCTGGTGCAGTGTTTCTGAGTTATGAAAATTATATGTTCTAATAAAAGGTTTTGGGAGATAGTTTCTCATCTGTGTGGTGATGGCTTTTGGTTGGGTTTTTTGTTGGTTCCCCACCCCCTTCCCCCCGGTATTTTAAGGTTAATAAAGACCCAACTCTAGGAAAAAAAAAAAAGAACAGTTATTTTAGGGAAAAGAGCTTCAGTCAGACTGCAGTAATTCAGAAACAGGTCACTAACTTCTGTTGCACAGATTTAACATAAATTAAAGATGATTGTAGCACAGTGTTTTTCCTATTGTTTTGCCAATTAAGAAAAAAGTGATGAAATACAGGAAAAAAGTTTTGAATAAATAGCCTTTCAAAATGGCTACACCTGGAGCTATAGATGCTTAGATGGTTACATGCTGCTGATGTCTTTCATTATTTAGTAAAATGACAACTGGTTAGAAAATCAGGAACTAAACTTTGTCTGCTTTCTAATGTGTAGCAGTATTTTGTACCTTGTTATTCTATAAAACGGATAACTGACATTAAATTTAAGTCATATTGTAAATATAATTGGTCAGCTGTAAATTAAATGCAGTGTGGAAACATCAAGTACTATTAATGCTGTAAAATAGATTTGATTAACTTTGTAATTAAGGCAGAATTTTTCTTATGGCAGCACATTTTGACATCAGATCTCTGGTAAAGAGTTCTGACTTCTTCTTCAAGATGTCTTCCTGACAAAATTGCATTCTGCTTTCTGCTCTCAGACTCATTATTCCTGGTGGTGGTTTGTGAGGATGTGACAAGGACCAAAGGACACTTGCTGATTTCTAGATTCTAGATTCTGGCCCTGAGGAAATTTCATTTTGATTCATAAAATAAATGAATCTGATATGAAAGTTACTGCTGGAGAATTATTATGTATCTCTACCATATCTAATTTACCTTATTCCTTTTGTGTCATACTAGAACTCTGTAGTAAAAATTAAAGTCAAAGCATTTCCCATATCTTGAACTGAACTACTGTGTACCTCTAGGAACAAACACCTCTGAGATGGAAAATTGTGACAGACAATAAGATTTGGATTTTATCTAAAGATATGGTAGCCTTACCAACCTTAACTAACTGATAAGATAACCTCATAAACTTACACATGCTCAGTATCCAGTGTCTTCTCTTTTATGCCCGTTACAGATAATTGATTCTACGTGAACAAATCAGTGTAACAAGATGATCTCTACTTTCTATGGACACAAAAGTCTGAGGCTATATATTGGTAGCCATAGGTTGTATATCAAAATCATAATTCCCTCAAAAAGGGGATACAGTCTTTTAAAATGCAGCCATTCTAGTCATGGGCACTGAAAAACAGCTAATAAATAAGTTTTAATGGTGACAATGAAAAGCTTCACTCGGTGCTCTGCCATGAATTGTGCATAAAAGAAAGATCCCTTCATCAACAAAGTTCATTTCTCTTTTTATTGAAAAGGTATAACAAAAAGAAAAATCAAATCATTTCTAAGACTCAAATCCCACATGCTTTACATACTTATTAAAGAAATGAACACAACTGATATAAACTGCAGAATACATAGAAAAGGTCATCCACAAAAAACCAATCATACAAATGTAAACTATGTTTCCTCTGTGTTGCAATGAAGAAGACTATGGATCTGTTATGTGAGACTGAGAAAAAAAGTAAAAACAGCCTGGGGAAATTCTTGTCTGAACTGAGAATTTGTATATCCTTCCTGAATGTTCACTGAATGTATTTTTTAACAAGCTGAATAAGAAATAATCCCTTCTGAGCATCACTTTTAGCTGCAAGCAAAGCAAAACAAAACAAGCCTGTATAAAAAGTGTAAATGCTAAGAGCTTCCTACAAAGAACCATGTTCAAGAAGGAAAAGATTTTTCTCTGCAGACTCATATCTGAGCTTCTCCCCTTCAAGCTGAGCACGCTGACAAGCAACTAAAGGAATCTGAGTTACCAATAGCCTATTGCAATTGCAACACATTAATGAGGATCTGGTGTCATTCTCCTAGTCCTGCTGTGAGCTCAATGTCTCAAACACAGCCCACGATGGTATTTCTTTTCCATTTGGCATCACAGTATCCAGTGGAATGTCAGCATCAGAATTTCTGATTTGGTTTCCAAGTGTTATTAATGAAAAAATGATAACTATTTTGCCTTTGTCTTATTAAGGACATTAAAGGACAGAAATATGAATTCTGGTAAAGTTAATCAACATTTAGAGCACCAACCTGAAGTGGACTAGCATACTTACAGTTATTTTTGTGTATTTATATAATCTATTCTTTAAATGTCCATCAACATTCCTGCAGCAATGTTACCTCTGAAAATGTTTCCATGGTGAATTCAGGAAAAGCATCCTATGAGAAATATTTGCTTTTATGATATGATATAGAAAACAAGTGGTTAAAAAATAGTCAATGGGTACTGCATTCTGGGGATTATAGTAATGAGTTAGAAGGTTTCAACGTGCAATTAAATTAAAGAAGGATATTTCACCTGACAATGTGTTAGGCTCAAAATTTTGTTTATGGTCAAAGTGGAAGCACACTTATTACTTATTATAAATTACAGAATTTATTTATTTTAACTTGTATCTTAAGAATCTGTTTACTATTATTTTCAATTTAAATGTAGCAGAAAAAGAAAGAATAATAATTTAGTTAACATTTTAAAACATATGCTTTTTATGTTCTATCCTTTTCCTGGTTGTTATGGTAATCCATGCCTTGCTCTTTCGACCCCCAAGGCCAGTGCATATCTTCATGTGTGAAATAGTGACTTCAGTGTTCTGTGCATTAATAGCTTCATATTTAAATCTATGAAATTCCTTAGAATTGTCCTGTGTTACACACGTATTGTTGATTTTGACTTTATGTTAAAACTACAAGACAAAAAAATGTGTTATTATTAATCATTTGAGCTCCAGTAACAGAAACAGAAAGTTCATAGTTGAAAATAATAATAATTATTTGTCTTTTTTCTGCTAGATCATACATATTTTGCTTAGGGCTGTGTTGTGTGGCTTTAAGCATGCTGAAATCAGCAAAAGTAAAAAATTCTAATAATGCTACATGCACGATTATAGAAATATGCTGCCTTCTAACCTGCAAACTGAAAATTAATGAACTGTATTAAAAATATGTGGCAGTGTTTCAATAACTTAAAATAGCACAATAGTACAATAAGAATTGACTTTCTGAAGCAAACTTTTTTTTTTCAAAGTCAGAGATTAAATAAACATGATGTGTTACCTGATGTAAACAAACATTAAAATAATTTTGTAAAGGATTTTAACTTTATAATTTATTGCAGCATAGCTTAGTAAAAACTGTAGTTTTCTATGTAGTTTATAATTAATGTAAAGAGTTAAAAGTAGCATAATACTACTGCTGTCAGCAGATTTGAACCTGGAAAGAATGTAATCCGTTAATTTTAACTATAATTTTTTCTGCAAAAATTATTTAGGGAAAACATGTACAGTTTTTTCACTAATAAACAGGCCAGTTGGATTAAACTCTTTAAATACTTCTGCTAAGCTATCAGAATATATGTTCACAATGCCATTGCTTAGTCATTACCGTGTGGCTACTGACTAACAACTAAAAAAAATTTTCCAAGTTTGATATGAGTCTTAAGAGGCTCGATATCAGGAATACTTTGGTTTTTTTCTCTTAACCTAATCTAAGGATTTTAGCAGAGGATTCCTGCAGAAGAAATAATCTTTTGCAAGATATAAGAGATGTAAAATACATTTTAGAAGCATCTTACAGATACCTAGAGTATTTTAGTGGACAACAGCAGAGAGGAGTGAAAATCATAGTATATTAGTCAAAATATTATCCAAACCATTAGGAATACTGTAGAAATAATGTGGGATAGAATTGTGAGGGAAGTGGTTTTTTGCAATTTTATATACAGTGAAAATTTTCGCAACTATTAAAACATGTCATGTATCTTCTTCTTCTGACTAGATACTTCAGGCTAAATATAACAGTGTACAAAGTTAAGAAGAAAATTTTTTATTGCAAAACTACAAATTGCCTAACAGGAGGCTAAAATTACTTCAGATTGCTTTCCTTGTATGTTCTGCTTAGAGGCATAGTATACATAATATGAAACATGACCAGTGCTTTGATATACTTGTTAAGAATATCACATAACCATTTTGTGAAACTGCTGTTACCGGGAGACCAAAAGCAGAATTTATCTGGACAATTTCAACCTCAACAGTTTATGAATCAGAGGTTTTGAGCATCCCCTACTCAAAAATGTAGCAAGATGAATATGAAAGTTAAAAGCAAGAATTGATTTTAAAAAAATCTCAATTCAAAGTCCAGGCTAATCAGCCAGGGAAGAATTTGTCTCATAACTATGGTTGTGTGAGCTAACCATCACCTAGATTCACTTTAGGAACAAACCAGAAAATTCATCACTTCAGAGCACTGTTTTGCTAGACCTGTTTTGACATTTTCTTTAGGATGAGTTGTGTCCTAGATTTCATATGTTGGACTCTTTCCATTTAATGCACAAGAATTTAGGTCTCTCTATAAGTGAGCAAAAGGTTCAAGCTCTCGTTACTGTCACTGGACACCCAGCCAATTCAACAATGGAGTCTGTGGTGTCTAATGAGCCTTTCTGACTGAGGTAGACAATTATACCAGCACTGACCAGCACTCTGGGTATTTTTTACTGAATGGCATATCCAGCACACATGCAGACACCTCCATGTCAGCCCCTAAAGTGAGCGGTCCTTGATATGTTGAATGTCACTAAATTAATAGTCGTAGGTATGAAAGGAATCCACTGCAAGTAGTTCATTTGTACAAGCTGCACTGCAGATACTGAACCAAACAAGTTGCATCACTGGCGGGCAAGTAAATTTTATGCAACAGTCTACATTATGGTTTCCAAATAATGCCAACATTTCCATCCTGAATGCATGTCTAGTACCATCTCAGCTTCATATGCTCTCTATAGTTTTGGATGATAACTCTACATTATAAACAATGTTTCATTATCTGTTCTTCTGTGGTGTCTGTTCAAAATGAAACAGTAAACAAAAATTACCTTAAGATATAACTTCATGCAATTTTGACAAAAAGATGCAAGCGTACAAAGCACTTCAGTTCCTGCAACGCCAAGAAGATTTTTCTTCTCTCTGAATCGTGAATTAATGGGTCATGCTTTGTCTACAGGCCATTGACTTTTCATGCAATTCCTTCTGTATCTCATTTTTTACAGTATATCTTAATGGAAGTTGAAGATGCTGTAAGAACATTTGAAAATAAAATCTTCTTTATGTAAGCAAAGTTGCCCAGGTACAAGCTGTCTACAACTAGTCAAAGGGTCTACTTTGTTGCCAAAATCAGTCACCGGGCAAATAAATTCATATTAAGGTAGAATCATCCCATTGTCATTCTGTCATTTCAAGAAAAGTGTATAAGTGGAAACTTGAAAAAATGCATTATATTAGGCATAAATTAGTAAATTAACTTTTTTTTTTTTTTNATTTATTAGGTCAAAATATGTAAATTTTATTTTTTTTTTTTTTTTTTTTTTTTTTTTTTTTTTTAAGGAAACCACAGCTGCATAATGGACTTCAAGAAAGGAATCAACGTTGTTGGTTTTTGAATAAGGTTAAATACCTGTACTGGATCTGTCTGAGACAGGGTTAATTTTCCTCATAGCAGCTCTATGGTTCTGTGCTTTTGACTTGTGACCAAAACTGTGTTGATAATTCACAGATTTTTAGTAATTGCTGAGCAGTGCTTACACAGCCTCAAGGTCTATCCTACTGCTCATGCTGCCATCCCATGAGTAGGCTGGGAGTGCGCTAGAAATTGGGAAGGGACAATGACCCCAGGTGAGCAAAGGAACATCCCCTATCACATGACTTCATGCTCAAGAATAAAAGCTGTTTTATCTATAATAACAATAGTTGTCATTTTTCAAGTTTGTCTTTTCAACTAATTCCAAACTATTCAGCAGGATTTCACTTTGGATATGGATGCAATTTCATCAATTTGCATATGGTGCCTATGGCCAATTTGAGCTGCATTTGAGCTGAACAAAATTTATGACTGTTAAGATTGCTTAAAAGAATAATTTCCTGTATGCTTTCTAGTTTGCAAGAGAGTGTGTACAGTTATAATATTTGATGCCCTGACTGATAGTGTAAATTCATTATACCAAGTGTTTTGTAGTCATACAGTAAAGGATAATTTCTCAAAAGAATTTTTAAGCCAATACACAAGGATACTTATTTAATAGGCAGAAAAACTGAATATAGAGTTTCTAATGGAAACTGGCCATTCTTAAGTTGATTATTAAGGGTCTGCAATTTGGGTGTTTCCTCAAGATCATAGGACTAAGTCTGTGTACTAAATTCCACTCTCCTGAAGGAGTGATCAAGATCTTAATTGGGCCATCATGATTCCTTAGTGTGTGTGAAAGGGAGATGAATATAATCTCTACACATATTCCTCCTGGTCAAGGGTTACTGTTACCATGACAGCTCATGTCACTAATTTCACCTGCACGTCCAAGAGAAGGAAGAAGGTAACAGGTTTTTCAGGTTATCAATTTATTTCCTTCTGTTATTCTTTATCACTATCTTGGCAACATCTGTTACATTTACATTGGCTAGTCCTTCAGCATTTTTTCCATATAAAATATAATTATTCTCTACGTGTATCTGGTTTTAACTATAAGTCAGTTATCCTTCTATGCCTGAAAGATTTAGAAGCATTTATTCCCTTACAAATCAAAATTCCTTCTGTTATTTGCCTATGCAAATATTCAGAACATGCCAAATACAAAGCTATGCAAAGTGAGGTTATACAAAGGGAAATTATCAACAGAAACTGTTTATAAACTCAGATCAAACTGAACAAAAAAACAAAAAAAACTTCTATTAGAAGCAACTTCTATTTTGTAAACTAATAATCACTGACTTATAACAAAATAGCCAATTTTTCAGAAGTCTTCAGGTTCAATTAAAAAGGGAAAGGAATCTCAACTAATAATACCTTTAAGCATTCATGAAAGCCTGTCTTTCATGGTACTTGTAAAAATCTGGTCTTGCTTACTTAAGATTTGAGGATCCTTCACCATCCCATCAAAGATAAAATCGTGTTGCTAAAAAGAATGACAAAAACCCCACATCATTTCCTAGCAGTTTACAATCAAGGGGAATCGGGAGCTGTAATATAAATACCCCAGACAATGCTTCACAGAAGTTAATTGTTAATTATCATCACCTGTTTATAATTTCAGTTAACAGTGTGCTCTGACTAAAGATGTTGCCTTTCAGAGAGTGCTCATACTTCCTGCTGAAGACAAAAATAATGGCATAAACTCTGATATTAGGACAGGACTGTCTTTGCTTAAAAAAAGGCAATGAAACTGGTTTCTCTAGGTTTCCACGTATGGGGAGAAATCAACGTATCCCAAAAATAATAGAAATCTGACTTTTTTTCCTACCTCACAGGGGTAGGTGATATCTATCCCATTCCTAGCTGAAGCACTTGGGTCCTGCTTGAATAAATGTTACCCACTTAGGGTCTTCACTTTACTGCTGTGCCAGATCTTTTGCTGATCAGGATCTCCTCTATATAAAAGATTTCAGTGTTTTATAAAACACATCTATATAGTTCAGCTGTTTTTGAAGGTCGAAATTTAACTTTATAAAATCTGCTTGTAAAGGTGGGAATCCATATTAGCAAACCATTTTAAACACTGGTGAACCGAGACATGAAATTTCATTTGTTGGTTTGATTTGAAATAAAAGCCTGCTGAAATGTAATTTGGTCTTTAAAACTGCCTGTTCTTTTTCTCTTTCAGTCCCTCCATATACAAGAAGAAAATTTATTCTAGAGGTCTTAACTCTGATCTTGCAACAATAATACTAAACAGCTTTTCCATTGCCATGCAATAGCACTGGATAAAGCACATAAAAGGCAACTTGGTCATGAGTGAAAAAGAAAGGTTATGAGCCTTCAATCATAGACCAGACTGCTATTAGTTTAAAAGGGTATTTATGGATAAGATGTTCAACAGGAAGACTGCCTTTTTCTTTATATATTTAAGCACAAGTGTGATTTGCTTTGAGATACATTGATGTAGAATAAAATGAAAAAAAAAAAAAAATTAATGTGGCTATTTTTAAATACAATACAGTTAGAGATTCAGCATAAATCTAAGGAAAGGCTTTAGGCTATCCTCAGATTCATCTAATGCTGCAACAGCCTGAAAGGAGAGTTCAGGAAATGTTCATATTAAGCTGAAAGTGAAATGCATTAAAGAAGAGAGTGGCAATGCAGGTTGAATGAAAGATCCCAGGAACTTCTGCTGTTATTTGCACAGACAGTCTTTAAAATCAATAGCTTTGCTCAGACAGAGTTAGAGTAAAAAGAAGAGTCCTCAAAATAAGGCCACCAAGGTAGAGATGATGTAAATACAGTCTGTCAGTGTGGTGGGGTTTTTTTATTCAGTGAAATTCCTTCACTGTGCATTCTGTTTTTAACATATGAGTAGTTTTGTGAAGTCTGTTGCAAACAGAACTGTGCACCAGAATGTTGGCATGTATATTAAGGTTTACTCAGTGGTAGATAGGAACCACTTGCAAGAGGAACCCATGGTTTGATATATATGTATTTTGAAAATGTAAAAAAAACCTTAAAATAGCAAGGAAGAACTGACTAAATGAGAGCAATTCACCTGAAATATAATTCATCTTGATGCCATGTTTAAAGTGTTTGAGGCTCTTTAACAATTTGTGAGAAAAGAAATACTACTAATGTTACTGAATTATATGGATAATGTACATATATGCAGAATAGAAGATAATAAAATATACTGATGAAGAATTCAACAACTTGTGTAGTGAGCTTACTTTTATCTTGTTTGTCAAGTTTTATTTCAGCAGATGCTTTCTTTCATTATTTTTTCTGCCTTTTCAGTTTATCTTGCCATAAACATCACTTAACACTATAAAGTATATAGTGCTCATTTTCAGCTAGAATTTTTCCTTAGTTAATTTTTCCATTTGTTTTGGGAAGAGAGAGACATGGGAAAGGAGAACAGGAGGGAGGCTTCCATTTTTAATTATTTGCTTATTTAGCCAATTAATTTTTTAGTGATTAAGATGTTTTGGAGCATTTGAGGCTCACACAGGGATTTAACCTCCTCCAGCAGCAGGTATTTTGCCTTTATTTGAAAGAGCATGTTTAGGAGTCTGCAGCACTGTGTTGAAGCACACAAAATATTTTTGTTCTACCATTACAGAATTGCACTAGAATAACAAGACCCTTTCACAAAGGCCCTTTTTATGTGCTCTTTTGAAATAGCATACAGTATTATGTTACTAATGCATGGTGTAAGGTTGTTGTTTTTTTTTTAAATTGTCAGAGAAATGAATGTAAAAACCCCTTTGTGGCGGTGGAAATAAACATTATGCTAAATAAAAACTTAGGGTATTTTGTCTTCCTTTGCTGTGCAAACAAAATAGGCAAGCCTGGTGTTGTTTGCTGAATGTTTTTACTGTATGTATTCTTTGCAGGAGGACATAAAAAGCTAAGGAAAAAATCATTGACTGCAAAATATGCCATTTGAAACAGAACGCGACAAGGTATGTAGACTTGTACACATTTAGGAACAGTCTTATGAATTATGAGTTATAGAAATGGCCTAGTTGCTAATACAAAATTATGATTATTTAATAATTTTTAACATGGTAGCTAATAGGCATCTATGTATATCCCCAAGACTGTAATACAGTTGAAAATTTGATTAGGAAGAAAATATGTACCATATATATTTTTTTTTAATAAAAACCTCTCAGTTACACAAGTAAAACCTAGAATACTTTTACTCTTTAGTGACATGAAACAGAATCCAGACTGTAGTGTGATGTTGTAAATACTTGACATACTGTGAGATAGTTATTTCTATAACATTTTGTCAGCTCTTCTTTTCAGTACTGTATAATTGTCTTTCAAACCATAGAATCAGAGACTGGTTTGGGAGACAGAGACATTAGAGAAGCATTAGAGAGACATAGAAGAGACATGAAAGTCCCAAACCCCTGTCACGAACAGGGACACCTTCCAGGACCAGGCTGCTCAAAGTTCCATCCAGCCTGGCCTTGAACACCTCCAGGGATGGGTCACCCACAACTTCTCTGGGCAATGTTTCAGTGCCTCACCATCCTCACAGTTAAGAATTTCTTTCTAATATCTAATCTAAAACTGCCGTCTTTCAGTACAAAGCCATGACACCTTTACCTATCACTACACGACCCTGTCAAAAGTCCTTCTCCAGCTTTCCTGTTGGCTCCCTTTTAAGTTCTGGGAGGTGTTATAAGGCGCCCTCAGAGCCTTCTCTTCTCCAGGCTGAAAAGTGCCAACTCTTCCAGCCTCTCTCCATAGGGGAGTTGCTCCCGTCCTCTGATCATCTTCATGGCTTCCTCTGGACTCACTTCAGCAGGTCCATCTCCATCTTATGTTGGTTGTCGCAGAACTGGATGCAGCTCTCCAGGTGGAGTCTCAAGAGAACAGAATCCAGAGGCAGAATCATCCCACTCAATGTTCTATCCACGTTACTTTTGGTGCAGCCCGGGACACAGCTGGTTTTCTGGGCTGCGACTGTACACTGCTGGATCATTGAGCTTCTTGTCGACCAAGACCCTGAAGTCTTTTCCTGGGCTGCTCTGAGTCATTTCTCTGCTCAGCCTGTATTTATGCTTGGTGTTGTCCTTACCCAGGTGCAGGACCTGGTACTTGTCCATGTTGAACTTCATGAAGTTCACATGTGCCCACCTCTCCAGCCTGCCCATGCCCCTCTGGATGGCTTCCCCTCCTTCAAGTGTGTGGAAAAGCTGCTCCAAAAAGCTTGGTGTCATTGGCAAATTCTCTGAGGGTGCCCTCAATCCCACTGTGCATGTCACTGACAAAGATGTTAAACAGTGCCACTCCTAATACTGACCCCTGAAGAACGTCACTTGCCTCTGGTCTCCACCAGTGACATCACTGATCTCCAGGAATACACCGGACATCAGCAAAAGAACTGAACACCAATGTGGTGACATGTTCCAACATAATCTTCATTATGACCTGTTGCAGCCAACTCACCCACACAATGACATATTTCTCATTTTCTATGTTTTTATCAGAGGTGTACATGATTATATGGAGAATATTAGCTCAACACAGATCACAAGGGGCTATTATAGTATTTAGTGATTCATAAGTCCTTTCAAAAGGCTTTTTGTTTCAGATGTTATGAGACAACTTTAAAAGTATATATCCAAGGCTGTTAAATTATATGTTAAAGAAATGCTGCTACTCCTTAAAACATTTCATGGGGAATCAATGTTTGTCCTCTTATTATCAACAAGAAAAATAGGTGATTTTACAGAGAGACTTTTAAAAACATTGTTTGAATTAGCATATGCATTATTGCGTTTTCCATGCTACAATATAAATTATAACTGATGTTACTCTGTTAAGTGATGATTCTCCTTGACATTAAACCACAGTTTATTATGCAGAAAGGCTTCTGGATTCTTAAGTATTGATATTTATTTATTATACAAAGACTAATTCTTAGTTGAAGACATATTAACTTTTAGTAGTCTTCATTGTTTAACCTATTTTGTATTATGATGTCATGCTCTGCCAGGTGAAAATTTAGCTGTGTAACAAAACCTAGCTCATCTTCAGATGAATACCTATTTCAACCAGATACTTAAAAACACTCACCATTTTGATGATCTTGATCCAAACGCAGAACTTTTATTCAAAACACATGTGACAGTTTCACCCCAGAAAAAGTATTCTTAAATACTAAAAGTAAAATAAATTCATATAGTAATAAATTTGTAATACAAAGCAGCTTGAAGTTTCTGATTGCAAAAGTCCTTGAAAATTTAATTAATCCTATTTAAATTGTTCTCAGCCCTATCGATCCCAATAATATTTTTCAATTAGAGCCGTTTCATTGTAAAAATATATTACAAACTTCCTTCTGCGTGATTTCTGCTTGTTCTTTTTGAAGTGCATTTTTTTTCTTTTATTATTTGAAAATAATACCAACAATAATAGAATTAGTTACCTCTGAAACAGGGATCAGGGAACCACATGGATAAAGCAATCTGGATATGTGTTTGGAGTTATAATTATATTGCTGATGCTGCCCATGAATGAAAATAGCTTTTCAGTAGGTGTATATGGTACATTACTCACCAAAGCAAACAGATTTAATTGACTCAAATGTCCATGACTCATTCACAGCAAATTTGGTCATAAAAGGGGTCAGCAGATGAGTTTTGAAAAAGGTTTAAGCTCCTTATATTCAAATCTCTTTTACATAAAGTTAAACAGATTTTTTTTTTTTCCAACGTCATGCCTTCACTTTTGACATTTGATTGATCCTTCAGTGAAAGAATATCTAGGGGTAAACACTAAATATTATTTTTGCATGAACCTGCAGATCTACTTAACTGTGTGGGGTTGTTCCCATTCCCATTCCACACACATACAGATATCTCTCCTCTGCTACAGCCTCACTTTTCTTTCTCACACTTACGTATATAACTTTACCCTCTAATTTATTTCTCAGTCTTGTGCATGTTAAAAAGATCATCCTGTTTCCACTCAAGGGACACAAAATATTGACCTCATTTAAGCCAGATATTTCAAATCAGAAGGATCATATACAGATGGCCTGTTGTAAATTTGGGGAAGGTTGCTAACTAGGCATAAAAGAAAGTTGGTTTTTGTAAAATTTCTCATTAACTGAGGATTTTATAGAATAGATGAAGTTATAGTCTTCAGTCTAGGAATCTTTAATCAGCTTTTTCTAGGAGAAAAGGGATGGTTTGACAATTTTGGAAGAAATTGAAACATTCATTCTCTGTGAAAATTATTTTTTGAAATTTTACTAAGAAATATAACAGAAAGTTACTCAAAATGGAGATAGGATAGGCTTCTAACTAGCAATTAGTTGTAACAGCTTTTATTTGAAAGCACATTCATTTTAAATACAGGGTGCTTTACAGCAAACAAAGTTCTTTTTTGTATTGGTTTCTTTTTCTTTTTACATGGAAAGCTATGACCTTGGATCATATTTAATACATTTTTTACTTGGAGCTTCCAAAGGCACCATCAATTTTACATCATTTCTCTCACCAGCTGCACTTTTGTTCACAGAGTTTACCACATATGCATGGACAGTTGCATTCTTTATTCTAAACAGGATAGCTTGTCCTTTTAAATTTTGATGGTTATTTTGACAAGAGCAAAGTGACAAGCAATCCCCATTAAAAAAAAAACAAACCACAACATCTCTTACAAGAGCAAATTCAGAAGCATTGCTAGCCCCTACATTCACATTTACAAGACAACTCGACTCACTGGTTTGGGGAGCACTCTCCTTTCCCAAACTGGTAGTTAAAGCACTGTTGTAAGGAGAATGACTTTTAGGTTCTACCACTGAGGAGCACTTAAAATAATTTTACCTACTATTGAGTTTTTAAATATGTGTTTTCAGATTTAAAATTAGAATCTTTTTTAGCTAGTAATACCTTTGACAGTGAATCATATTTCAGATTCACTAAAAAAAACCCCCAAGAAACAGCATTCACTTTTTTCAAGTATAGTTTTGCTTGGTGCATTTGCAAACACTTTGGTCCCTCCTCGCAGAAATATGCAGGCAGTATCATAGGAAGTATAAGTTGTTTGTCACATTCACTTCTTTCAGCTCTGTGGCACCAGGAATAAACCTCTCATTTCCTGAGTTGTTAGACAAGAAACATCTCCTGGATTTGACTTTCCGTCTAGAGAAAGGAATTTTTTTCCCTATAGTCTAAGTCAG
>VZTJ01000322.1:250851-275981 GCA_013397795.1 Orthonyx spaldingii | reverse complement strand
AAAAAAAAAAAAAAGACTTGTGATAAGATGTACCTGTCCTTGCTTAAGTTTAGCCAATTGATACCTCATCTCATCCCAAGGCAGATGTCTCAGATACCTTTCTGCCACCTTTGACCTCTCATCAAATCTTAAAAAGTGACTTCAATTAGATGTCATTTCACTGACAGGTAAATGTGAGACAAATCCTAACCTCTAACTCTTAAAACACATCAGTGCCTGTCCTTATTGAGACCTCATAGTGAAGTATAGTTTGTGGGGGCAGGCGGGCCTGCCCCTGCAAACCACAAGAAAGTCCATTGGTGGGACAAGTACACCTTTGCCGACTCCCCGTAGCCTCATGGCGAGGAAAAGGCCTCCCACAATCCTTTGAGGTTCTGTTATAATACTTTACCCCAGTTCTCTTCCCTCAGTTGGCTGTTGCTGTCCCACCTCTTACTACGTTGTTCACTCCCAGTTACCAGAAGGATCTCCTTTCCCTGCTACCCCGTTGGTTTGCTAGCTGTCAATATTCCCCCAGTTCCTGCCCATTGGCTCCCTTATCCTAGTCTCGCCTACACTCCGCCCCTTTGCCCTCTACCCATTGGTTACTAGACCTTACTGCCCTCTGTATAAAACCTGCTGTTATCCCTTTGTTCCCCGTCTTTGTCCCTGAACCCCTTTGTGTGTATGCCTTCCACATTCCTGTTCCTTGGACCCTCCATAATAAATTTACCCCACGGAACTCCACATGAACACTCTTCTTGTTCCTTGCCGATTGAGCCTCCGGGTACGCTTGGGACTAACAGGCAGGTCCTTGCCAGGTGGGCAACTCCATTGCTGGAGACGCTCCAGGAAGGTGGCCGCCGCACAGTAACATCAAACCTCTAGCTGTGCCTGCTGCCACAATAGTTCCCTCTCTTAATATTTAGACTTGTGCAAAACAGTAAGAGATACAAATAAAGATTTACATACAAGCACAGTAACAGGAAAATCAATCTATCAGATAGGAAAACACTCAGTCTGTCAAAGTGGAGCCTGTAACACATAATGATAACCCCATGATACTGATAGACTGCAGAGCTTCATGCCGTTGAGTACTCAGATACCTAAAGTCAAGACGGACTAGTCTCAAGTGCACAGTTTAAGAGTCATAGAATCATAAAAGTTGGAAAAAATATCCAAGATCATCAGCTCCAACCTTTGACTAAATACCAGCATGCCCACTAAACCACATCATGAAATACCACATCTGCTTGTTTTCTGAACACTTCCAGGGCTGATGACTCCACCACTTCCCTGGAAAGCCTGTTCCAGTGCTTAACCACTCTTTCAGTGAAGAAATTTTTCCTTATGTCCAACCTGAACCTCTCTTGACAACAGCTGAGGCTATTTCCCATTGTTCTATTTTTATTCCAGTTGCCTGGGAGAAGAGAATGACACCCATCTCTTCCAACCTCCTTGCAGGTAGCTGTAGAGTGTGAAAAGGTTTCCCCTGAGCCTCCTCTTCTCCAGATGAAACAAATTCAGTGCACTCATCTGGACTCCTTATGTTCCAGAGCCTTTACCAGCTCCATTGCCCTTCTCTGTAATGGTTAATGTCATTTTGCATCACCTTTGTAAATGGGACTTAGGACATGATTGGTAAAAACCCAATTTTTAATGATCTTTCAGAGTGCAGCCCAGTAGAGTTGTACCCAAGAAAACAACTGATGATGGAAAAAAACCATAGGCTCTATAATTCAGTTTTATGAAGGTAACATGAAACTGGAAGTGGTGTCATAGACCATAATAATATAAATTGTGAGATGTTACCAACCGTGAAGGAATTGACATGATAAACCAGAAAGCTGTAGGAAATAATGAGAAATTTAAGCAGGATGACAAGTATGGCTATTTAAATATGAATAAGGCATGCATTTCTAAATTAAGATGATTGTTTACCTGAGTATTTTTAAATAGTCTCACTTAGGCTTTTCTACCAACATGCAAAATAATAATAAAAAAACTTTGAAGCCAGTTTTGGAAGTGATCAGGTACACAGCCAGCTTAAAAGCTCAATGAAGTCTAAATATATATTTATATATATACATACATATATATATT
Source organism: Orthonyx spaldingii (assembly GCA_013397795.1). Classification (NCBI taxonomy): domain Eukaryota; kingdom Metazoa; phylum Chordata; class Aves; order Passeriformes; family Orthonychidae; genus Orthonyx; species Orthonyx spaldingii. Next base: position 273,899 of record VZTJ01000322.1, on the reverse strand, counting down.
TATAGACATAGATAGACACATAGGTGTATTTTAACAGTTTCTTGTAACTTGTCAATTATTGCCCACCTATTACACTCTCTTTTCTGTTAGCTCCAGCTAATCAGATGCTGATTGGGGATGCTAGAATACACTTGCTGATGATTATGTGTTATTTTAACAGGAGAATGACAATAATTTCCTGTAATGCCACTTGTTAAGGTAATTATGCTGTAATTGCCTTATCAAGGTGTCATAGAGGAGAGAGGAGAAATTCTGAGATTTCACAGCTGCTGTCATGGTTTGATAAAGTGTTATCTTGAAAATATATTATCAGTCATCAAGCTAAATTTCTACCAGTTGTTTTAAATCAGAAAAATCTGTCTTGGGTGGGGCATATGACCTCTGCATTTGATGTTTCTCAGCCTGATAATTAGGGAGGATGGATTATCTTTCGTTTAAGGTATAAACCTAAAAACAGATTCGCATAGATAAAGAGTATGGAAATGCAGGCTCATGAAGGTATCTGTAGTTTTCAAAGGTGAAAACTGCTTGCTGTGAAAATATAGACTTCAACTGTAATCTTGGTTTTAGAGTACAGCTACAGTTACTTGGATATTGTCTCTGATGTAGAGAATGTGACATATCTAAAGTAGGAATATTATAGGTGTCATAAGCATATTTTTTTATTATTTGTTAAAGAATTAGACAGCTTTACTAAGAGCACTCACTTCAGACTTACTGAGGTCCACTTTCCAAGACCTGCTTGATAGCAAAACAGGCTTGAGCTCTGTTCCTTTGGGTCAGAAATACAAACTACCCTGTGAGAATTTAAGGTATATCAAGTGCCTGGCATCAGGGCAAAATTCAGGTGAAATGTACCATTTGCCATGCCTAGTTTTGCAATGATATCCAAAGTGATTTTTATTTTTCACACGCTGTTTAGTCATGCAACCATTAACTGGGAAATCTAAGTAATGCCTGTACAATACACCCATTGTGCAACTGACCCCACACTGCCAACTATTCACTCATACTCAGGACAATTTAACTCAGACAGAAGTAGCCACCACTTCAACTTGTGATGACTAATTGTCCCTTAAATTATTATTAGTAATGATAAGGTCAAAAGTAGTACAGAATTAGGCTAACCTAAATCATTGTTTAGACTTGCACCCAATGTCAGCAAGAATTAAGGGTTGTGCACCTTACTAGATCTAACCCTAGTGTGTGCTTTGAGAAAGGCAAATGAATGTGCATATATTTTTGCGCATTTGCGTCTGTTTCATATCTTCAAGCAGCTGATGCAATATACCATGGCAGTGATTATATAAGCAATGCACAGATAGGTGTATGAGCTTGATTAATGTCAGATCTTGCACTGAAGCACTTCCCCAATCAGAAAACTGAAATCTAAATTTGGTGGGGGAATAATTTTTCTATTCTTTCAGACATGTCTTTCCTTTTCTCTGAACTATTTACAGATGTGCTGCTAACTGTGTAATTTTCTGTGTGAAGGTTCCATGCAGAGTATCACCTTCAATTCCTGGGATTATACAGTGCAAAATCCAGTAAAAGAAGCATCCCTGACAGTTTTGAAACAAATTTGGCAATCCATTTGTCAGCTGGATGAGAAGAAAGAGTTACATTTCTAGCAGTGCTGCTGGGACATTTTAACTGATCCATCAATGGACACTCATGCTCTGCCAAATTTACAAGGGCACGCTCTCAAACTGATGACATTCCTCTATCTGCTTGTAGCAGGTTAGCTTCTCAACATTAAAAGTAATTACCACCAAAACTTTAGAGAATAAGAAAGTGACCATGACGTTATAGTATTTGTGACTCTACTAATAGGAAAGAATGAAAGTAGAAAAAAGAAAGAACAGAATTCAGCATATACAGGGGATTAGTAGAAAGGATCTTTGGGGAAGGTGGTCTGAGGAACAAAAGGTGAATTTGTATCTTTAATATATGGTACTAAAGGCAGAAAACCAATCTATATATTCTAAGACATTCTGGGGCATAAAAGAAAAAGGAAAGTTAATTGTTTTACCAAAATTTTTAAGTATATGAAAGAAAGAAACAAGATATTTTGCAACAACTAGAACAAAAGGTTCACAAGTACAAGGAAAACAAAGAAAAAAAAAACCCAAACGAAACTCATCAGATAGGACTAAAATGAAAATGAACAATATGAAAAATGGATTGTAGATAAGAAAAATAGAAGCAGCAAAAATAAAAGTTTCTCTAAAAATGTAAAAAGAGAAATGAGAGTTCCATAACGTGACTGACATGGAAAGCAAATTTGGCATTTCATAGATAAGGCAGCAATATTCATAACTCTCTACCTTTTAATTTTTATAAACCGGCAAATCAATGAAATAAGGGCCTGAAACTTAGCATATTCCTAAGAAAGAAAGTATGTGAGGCAAGAACGGTTTAGCTGAGTTTGATTTTACTCACTCAGTCCCAGAAGGCCTCAAAAAACCTAAGCTATTCAACAACCCCTGAGCTATGTCCTTGAAAACACATAAAGAATGAGGAATGTCCAGGTGACCTTCAGAATGAAAAATAAAATAAAGAGGGCTTGGGGTTTCAGAACTTTCTAGCATATGACAAAACAATTTACCTTTTTAAACTTCCAAGAATACCAGAACAACATGGATTTCTGAGTTTAGCTACAGTCAAACTTGAACGGATTACCTGGTTAAGTGAAAAATCAAATGAGGTATATCAGCAAATTCTTTGATACTATCTTATATTGTATCCTTGAGACCAAAATACAAATATATTACATTCATGTGCAACTGATTCAAAACCTAAACAAGTGTTTATTAGCAATGCAACATTAGACTAGAAGAATGTTTCAAGGGATGTCAAATGGATCTGGGATGAACCATGTTCTATTGATTATCTTCATTAATGACTTAGCTAATAGAATAAGATTGTGTCTAGGTACAGTCAGATTGTTCCGAGAGATGGACAATTACAGAATTGTGCTGGTTTTGGCTGGGGCAGAGTTAATTTTTTTCTGGCTTTAGATTTGTGCTGAACACAGGGTTGATAATATAGAGATGTTTTTGTTATTGTGGAGCAGGGCTCACACAGAGCCAAGGCCTTTTCTGCTTTTTGTATGGCCACACTGGTGAGGAGGCTGGGGGTGCCTGGGAGGGTGGCAGGAGACAGAGCCAGGACAGGTGACCCCAACTGACCAAAGGGATATTCCAGACCATGTGACATCATGCTCAGTATATAACATGGCGGGGAAGGAGGAAGGGGAGAGGTTTGGAATGATCGGGTTTGTCTTCCCCAGTCACTGTTATGTGTGATGGGCCCTGCTCTCCTGGAGATGGCTGAACACCTGCCTGCTGTGAGAAGTAATGAATTAATTCCTTGTTTTGCTTAGGTTGCATGTGCAGCTTTTTCTTTCCCTATTAGACTGTCTTTATCTCAACACAAAAGTTTTCTCACTTTGACCCTTCTCATACCTTATGCAATCCTGCTGGTGGGGGAGTGCATGAGAGGCTGTCTTGGTGCTTGGTTGCTGACTATGGTTAAAACACAACAAGGACTCATGCTGCAACAAAGATAATTCTGTTTTAATATAAGGGAGGTTTTTTTCTTTTCACAATAAACATGGTCAAAAATGAACAGGTTGCTCAGCAAGGCTGTGGAATCTCCATCCTTGGATTTATTCACAACTTGACTTGACCCTGATAAACTTCATATAACTTTGAATATGCCCTTACTGGAGAAAGAGATGGGTGCAGTAGTACTTTCCAACATAAATTATTCTTTAGTTGCACAATTACATCAAAGTTATTGTTGAAAGTTGAAAGAAAACATGGAAAGTTTGGAAAAAACACAGTCTGGGTAAATTGGTTTAACTATCTAAAATCAGCAAAAAAAACCCAAAACAACAACAACAAAAAAACTCAGAGAGGGCAAGAGAAGACAATTACTTGCAAAAACCCCTGAAAGTTAGCTTCTGAAACTTGGACTTTTTAAAAAAAGCTACCCCATCAACCAAGGACAAGGTTTCGGCTTATTATATAAGTGTCTGTCCTTTTAAAAAGGATGTCAAGTTCTGTTCTGGACTATTCTGTTTGCAAGACAAAAAAGGTAGATGTAGAAAAATAAACTAATGGTTCCATTCTAGGTGGGAGTTCTTAGGTTTCATGTTGAGCATTCTGCCTGGTTTTATAAATGTTATTTTAAGAAGATTAAAGCCAAATCAGCAGTAGCTCGCAAAATATGAGTGACAATGCTGAGGCTGTTTAACACATTTTATGAAAAAGTTTAGAGGAATTTTTGAAGACTTTTAACAAAAAGTGGGAATGATTTTGATGTAGTTCCAGTACACAAAAAGCTCTTTAGAGAGGATACTGATGTGCAATGTATCCACCGTGTCACTGGACAATAAAGCTAGAATTAATGAATATAGCGTTCCCACATTTTTAGGTAAAATTTTGTCAAATATGAATTCTAGTTATAAAAACACTAAAGCACTGGAACAGATTACTGTAGAGTGTCATGGAACATCAGCAGAAGATTTCTAAAAAGAAGTTAGATAATCTTCTGCCTGTGATTGAGAACATGTGAGCTTGCCTTGACACGGAAATCAGACAATCTCTGATAACATTTATCCTATATTTGCAATGCTGATGACAAATTATTATCAATTGTTTTTGGTGTGATCACAAAAACTGCAGAACGAAGTGCCATTCATATAACACTCTTTCCTTTTTATCTCCATGAAAATTTCCTCCATCTGCAGTCATCTGTGGTTCAGTGACAAACCCAGTGTCTCTCTCTTCAAATGATACTGAAACAAACCAAGACTGGGAAATGCCAGATGAAGTTTTTCACCGCCATTCCACTCATGCTTGTTCCCCCCAAAATGTCTCATCCGAGGCTGCACTGTAAGAGAGTTGGCTGTGCCTTCTAGGACGGCCAGGAGAGGCTTTGTCTCACTGCACCCCTCTTTTCAGTAGTTGGTATATTGATCATCAAATGCCTTTTCTCTAAGCCCTAAAAATGGCATGAAAGTGGGAGAAGAAGAGACATTAGAAACTAACACAAGAGTAAGAATTTATAAACTGATAAGCAACAACCACATGAAGGCTGGACATTGGAACTCATGAAAAGGTGGAAAATGGGAGACACAGAGTGTAGGCATGGGAAGCACAGCGAGGCAGAGCTGCTGGGAGCAGGATGTGTTCAGAGCCCAGCAGCTTTGTGTCAGGATACATGGGTACTGCATCTCCAGCCAGACTGGCCTCGACAACAACTCTCCTCCCACCTCAAATTCCTGGTCAATTCAACAAATGTTTAAAGAATAGATCAGGGAGGAAGGACAAACTACGGAAATACTGTTCAATTTGGGGTTTGTTGCTTTATTTACACAGTTTTAATTTGCTGAAGTCATAAGTTAGCAGTCACTGATTTAGTAAAGAGGCTCTCCTGGGTATGCTTGTGTTTTAGTGAAAAATTTAAGGATGAAATGAGTTATTAATTGACACAAACTCTGACGTTTAGATCAATAGAAATACATTTCCAAGAAAGCACATTCTTTTAATACCCACTCATGGCTCTATGGGCAGAGATCTGCATTGCTCCTATGTTTCTATTAAATGACATAAAACATCATTTTAAATCATGATGTTGATTTATTTTGCTTTCTTGCTTTTTGAATATTTGATGTCCCTGGTATATGTCAAAAAAAGAAATTTTATGAGATGACTTTTTTATATTCACTTTGCATTTACTTTGATGCTTTGAAACTTCACAAATGTATTTCAAGTGTCAAAGGTTTTCAGATAGGGCATAGTGGCCCTGCTGGTTTTAAAACAGACAGCTAGATATTTTGCAGCCAGAGGATAGAAGACCACTGGAATATTCAGGTTCCAAAAATCAGAATATCCTGACAAAAATATGCCTTAGAGATATGTACTGGTTTTTACTAGAACGAAACTAAAAATACACAGCATCCCAATGTGTACAACTAACAAATACTGACAAGACTTGGCCTTGTCTGAAGGAAAAACATGTAGTGATTCATTTCTGCAGGAAACCCTTCTCTGTGCTTTAACAGTGTCTGAACACTAATAAGATTGAACATCCCCTGCTTGTGTGGAGAACTGCTCAGTAAAAAAAGAAGTTTTGATTTTATTTTCTTACAAAAATGTGAGAATGATTTAAAATCTCAAATATGGTTTAAAAAAGCCAATCTTTTCTTGAACTTTACATAGTTTTGAAAGGGGCAGAAGAAGAATATCAAGAAGGAACATTTGTAATTTTGGATTTGCTAGTGAAGAAATACCATTTTTTCACACAGTCAAATTTTTATCGAACTTGCCTAAGGATGGAGTGACCCACCATCATTTATTTTCTTTCCAGACTATTAAAAATTACAATAGATACAAAATCATGATTGCAAGCTATACACATCTGTTAAATTAACTAAACAAAGCACAAACTGAGCAGGGTTGAAAGTGTCTATAACATCAGTGTGTTGCCTGAGGCTCAATGAGTCTGTGTGAACAAAACTGCAGTGTTGACCTCCCAGAGTTTTAATGTCTTTTACTTCACCCTAGGACTGAATAAAGGCACTTAATCACTTGTGGGAGGCTTTTTTGGTTCCAAATAAAATTCTGTTTTGCTATTATTCTTTATCTTTGCTCTAAACCCATATTTTAAAATAATTCAGAGAAACATAAACACTCTAGTTAATCTTAAAAGATGGAAAATTATTTGAGAGATTGAAGTAGACATTGCTTGAAAACAATGTCTTAATTGTTTGTTCTAAACAAGATTTGCAACAATAAATGCTTATTTTTAAGGTGGGATTTTGGAGTTCTCCTTGAGACCTTTTAGAGATCCAGGACACTCACAGGGCTGCTTGTGATATCTTTGGCTTGAATTCCTATAGTCGCAAAGATTTTCTTCAGATCATTTATACATTATGAATCCTTTGATCAATTGGGAAAACAAGAAAAAAATGTTTGTTCAAAGTCACAGTTGCCCAAGACTGTTAATTAGAAAGGGAACACACAGATGTGAGTGGAAGTGGGTATCTGCTATCATCTTCCATCATGTAGCTGAGTGTCGCTGTCTGAGCCAATGTCGAAACAGAGGCACATGAGAGAGATTGCCGAGAAAAGGGAATTATTTATTTAAATGTAGCTTTTATATACAAAAATGAACGCTTACTAGGATTGGCCACAGCCATCTGCCCCCTGGGGCTGATTAGCCACAGGCGTTCACTGCCTGTTCCCAAAGGAGCTCTGAACCCCTTATCTTCTGTTTACCATCAACAGAAAGATTTTCTCATGAGAAAGAGGTTCTGTGCTGTCACACTTGAGAGCTGAGCTGAAGAGATTTGAAAATATTTGTAGCAGTAGAAGTAACCTGAAATGCAGCTATGTTAGAAGCAGAATGCTATTAGAGTGGAAACAGAGCTGGGATGATTCCCAGGTACTGAGGTAAGCTGGAAGTGCTCATGTCCAGCCTACTATTCTGACTGAGGCACTCACAGTGTGGACTGACTTCCTGTTCATTTGCTTAATTAGTGCCAATGCAAGTTCTCCTTTTTTCTTTCACTTGTTTAAAATAATTTATTTTGGTTGAAAGGTTTATGGACAGGAGTGTGATGCAAAAGATGTGCTCCAGTATTTCAAGTGGTAAAACCAGGCTAGTTACTAGGAAAATTAGAAGAAGAAAGATTGAATGTAAAGAAAATTCAGTAAATTTGTGAAAAACAGTGTGACAAAATGAAAACTTGACCTTGTTTAGTCATGTTTCATTGCTATCAAAATTCTTAAATTTTGCATGTGTTGCATGAAGTTATAGCATCATGAAAAGTGAGCTGAACAAATTGCATGGCCAAAGAAAGATGAACTGTAAAAACTGAGGTCAGTTTGACAGGTCTCATTTTACTTATACTGCTGAAAAAATGACAACCTTGTAATGTTTTGCTTTTTCATGTGCCTTTCATGTTAAGTCCACAATAATGGAGATATTTCAAATGTTTCACAATCCTGTCCTTGAATACTGACTTTTACATAGGAAAATGGGAAAATTCCCATCCTCTGTGCTTCAGCTTCTGTGATGGAACAAGGCTATGATGAGAAATTCCAGGGATTAAATCCTGAAAAAAAGATTGTCTTTGAATTACTAACACATCTACTATTACCAATCCAGACCCCTGAGTGACAGATGCTAAAAAAGACACTCCTTGCCTTCAGAAACTTAAAATGTGGATTTTGACCAAATACAAAAGGAAGAAGTAAATCAAGGAGGAAATTGAAAAGCGAGTATCAAAGAAACAAGTAAATCACCATACAAGGGATATGTGTTACATTTTGCAATTTACTTAACCATAACAATATTAAAGCAGTTCTTTTCACACACTTTTTTTATTAAGGAAAGGATAACATACATTACACACTAAAAATTTCTTCATGAATTTTACTTGTCCTTGGAGTACTACTCCTATTGTTGTTGTGGTTTTTGTTGATCCCTAATTACATTTTTTATGTTATTGTTGTTATTATTATTGTTATTATGAACATTAATATTCATATTATCTATTTTATAGCCCCCTTTAAGTTTAGCCATGTGTTGGCATCTAAGCAGTACCTGAAACACTTGGTGTTCAAAGTATTCTTGGCTTCTTGCTGGTTCAAGATGAGACGCTGACCCAGCTCATCAATGGGATAGTAAATACCAACTTCTGTTTCTCTCTCTGGCTTTCAGATATTCAGCCCTCTGTGAGCTACAACTCTGTGCTGCTTTTAAGCAAATTGGTCTTCCAAAATAATTTGTGGCTTTCCGAAGTTAAGCAAAATCTTAGAAAAGATTTATTCTATTGAAGTAAAAATGTAAGGAAATCTGAAGTTCTTTCTAAACCATGTAGTCAATCTCACTTTTGAGGAAGAATAAACAACATTAAAAACTCTCTTAGTGTGTTGGCAGTTTACTCATAAAGAAAAAAATAATAAATCTGCTTCCACCCACAAAGTAAAACAAGCAAATATAATGCAGTTTCCAAAGCTTGCTACTGGAGGCCTGGGTCTCAGAATGTTCCATCTTGTTAATGTATATGGGTATTTTAATTGTTCAGAAGAAATGAAGGGGAACTAGTTACCAAAAGAGATGTCTCTTTCTTTGCTCCTCTAATTTTTCAGAAGCTTTATATATAATTACAGATTGTTGATGCAGTGATTACTGTGAAACAAAAGAAACTTGATTGCTGTACTATTATACATTGAATGAGGGCGAAATAATTTGCCATGATTGAATTTACTAATAAATATTTAATGGATTATTCTGTCTTAGCATATTTAAACAATGCACTGTGCAGGGGTGGTAAGTATTAAACAAGGCAAGTTTGAACTTTATGTTTTGGTTTTTTTGGTTTTTTTTTTAATTGGACATCAGTCTCATATAATAAATTTTTTTACTTGGAATAAACATGTCTCCTTGTACTCCAGCTCATACATTACAATTCGTGGATTTTTAGTCTCAGTGCTTATTTTATTTTAACATCCTGTGAGTTGTAAGTTATTCTCTGCATTTCTAGAAAGTCGAGCATAAGGAAATTCACTTAATTTTAAATTTAACTGCTTTCTTTTTTATCTTGCTAGTACTATATCTCTGAAAGAAAGATTTTCATATAAAAGAAGGGGGAAAATAATCATATAGTTACTAAAGAATTAGTTTAAAATAGTCCTTAACCATATATTTGCCTTGTTTGACTTTGCATTAAGCATCAGAAAAGTAAAATATTGTGTTATGGCATTTTTGGTTTAGATTATTAACATTTAGAGCAGTAGGCAGGCCCAAGTTTTGGTTCTTTTTGAAATACCTAGGAAGACGTGGCCTTTCATCTGACAATCCAAGACTGACCCACATTAAAAATGACCTGTCTAGAGCGGGAAGCATGATGTATAATGGTAAATATCATCTCCTGCTCCTACCAGGCCTCTGTATAAAGGGTAATGTGGAGTTGCCTTCTCCTATTCATGCTCAAAGGTCCTCTCTGTATTCAGACCAGAGGACAAGACCATCACTGTTTTTCCATGGAGAAACTGGTGAAATTTTTCTCTCTTTTTGCAGTGATCTAATTCAATAAATTAAGAGGGGGAGATTCAGATTTGTTTTCTGTGACAGTTTACATGGCTCCAAGTCTACGTTTCCCCAGGAACAGTTTTAACCATCAGGCTGAGAAAGTACCTGTAAATCTCTAATTGCCTTCAGGCCCTTAGGTACAAAAGAGTGGAAGATCCATTGTGCTGTAAAAAGCAGAAAACCAGTTTGGTTCTGCAATCCAGTAATGAAGGCTCTGCCTCAGGGGTGTTTGAGCTGCCTTGGGCTGCAAGGGAATCGAAACTGTGGCTCCGTCCTCCCGGGCACGTCCTTCAAAGCAATGGTTCTGGGATGCTGTCCTGGCAGTCAGCTTGAAGCCAGGCTGATGAGAAGTGCAGGATGGTCCCCTGGAGATCTGGAGGATTGTCAGCACTCCACTGGTCCAAAAGGCTTCATTAAACGCAGCCACACTCACACCTCTCCTCTCCCTTTGGGGAGGGTTTTTGGTAGAGAGCAATGACATCAGCAGTTTGGAGGTGATTTAATCATGTGAGTATTTACAATACCTTCTTTTACTAGGACAAAAGATCAGTTTTTATTTATGGCAGTTTAATCAGTATTTATTATTTTTAAAGCATTTTTGTCTCTTTACACCTATATATTTTCATAAAACATAAATAAGTCTAAAATGTATTTAATATGAATCCAGACATAATTAATGGAAGTATTTCAAAAGCTGATGCATTAGTTAATTTATTCTGCACTTATAACCAAAATATACATGTGTATATGTGACGATGTGATGGTAAGAATGGAAAGAATTGGAGGAGCCTTCACATTATATAGGAAACCCATCACGTGAAAAAATTAATTTGTTTGATTATATAGACTCTGAGAGAAGAACAGAGACATAAAGCAAAGTTTCTAAATACAATCAAGAATAATAGAAAAATACTGACAAAAAAAGAAAAGCTAAATAATTTATACTATCATCTCGATTTTTCAAAAGCTAGACAAGGCTAAATTTTAGCGCACCCAAAGAAATCCCAGCCCTACAACTCTCTGAATTCCTTCTTGTAATCCATCTTCAGGAGACTGTATATCTGTTTTGTTGGGGGTTTGGTTTTGTTTTTAGGGGGAGTTTGTTTGTTTGTGGGGTTTTTTTGTTTGCTTTTTTTCCCCCCCAAAGCTCTATTCTAAAATTCTCCTTAGAAAATAATATCTATAAATACTATTATCTATACACACATGCATGCATATGCACATATATGGCTTCTAGAACACTATATTTAGTTTTTTCTCTAGAATCTCATTTTCAGCAGCAGAACTAAACATGTTTTCTCATATTCTGCCTGAAAATGGGGCCAAGCCCAACACAGATTTTTTTTCTTTTCTTGGAACACCTTTAAATATTTTTCTCTTTGATGCTTTCTGACTTTATTGCCTTTAGTATCCACCAACAGTTTGTCCCTTGGATGTAAGATTTGTAAGAAAGTAACCTTTTATTAGACCTGTTTATAAAGATGGGAAAAAACAGGCATTTGAACAGAAAACCCTACAAACCTTGTGTTACCCTTTTCCTCAGCCAAGCACTTAAAACCAAATCATCTATTGGATTGTGATACATTGTTTTCCAAATACAAAGACAAAAACATAAGGTGATTTTTTACCACACATTCTTCTTAAAAAAACTTTTGTATATGTTGTTTCATTAATATTTCCTTTGTTTTTCCTGTATTTAAATTTGCTCATGTATTAAGTATCAGTTAACTTGTCTTAGTAGTCTTAGTTAACTTTCACCAGTTCTTGTGACTAAACCCAGAGCTTCAATCCCTCTGTTTCTTGTTGTACCCATCAAAATGATCACACAACTGGTTTTAGAAATCATCTTTCTGTAATAATTGTCTCTTCTTCAACTGAAAATAGTTGATTTTACCTAAACTAGGGAAAGAAGTAATTTTTTAAGTGGAGCTGAAAATATTTCTTTGAAAAAATTCCAAAGGCATTTAAAATTATTCAAATGAAGAGGTTTTTTAACTTATTAAAATGTTTATAGATTTTAATATTTCCTGTTTCCTTAAAAATATAATTGTAAATTAAATTAAAAATAATCTTTTAAAAATATCATTAAAAATTCATCATTCACTTAAAAATTTTTCTCTTCACAACCTGTGGAAAAAAAAGCAGAATTTTTAGGAGTGACTTCTCAGCCTAAGTACTTGAGGCTTTTTTGAACAAATATTCAGTTAGCATTATTCACTTACATTTATAATTTCTTTGGCCCAAAGCCTGAATTTGACTGCTGGTTTCGCTTACTATCCTGATCTTTGTCCATAATACTGATATTTTTTACCTTTACAAAAGATCTTCTTCCTTAAAACAGTTCTAGTTTTATTCAATATAATATTTACACAGCTACTTGGCAGGTTGGGGGCTGCATTATCAATGCCTTTCCCCACATGCTCCTTCAAACATTACTTATTCCTTCCCTACCTGACTTGTTCTCTCTTGACATGGCTGACATGCTGCCATAAAAACAGATCCCTCCCTGTAATTACCATTAGAATTAAAATGAACACAGTCTCAACCCTGCTTTCTTTTTTTATTTATTTTTTAAAATTCTGAGTTTCCCAAATTACTTCTGGCAGATTAAAGTTCTTGGTTAAGAGGAAAGCTCCTAAACTAACAGCAGTAGTGTCCTCTGAACATTTTGGAGAATGCTTCATCATCGTGATACTCTGCATGGCAAATATTTAATATAAAAATATTTGGCTCCATGCCCCAAAAAATTTCATTATAAACAGGCTCTGTGTCATTGTGCATGGCCTATCAGTCAGCAGAAATGTCTGTAACTGGCAGCACAAGTGAAGCATGAGAACCCATTGTACAAACTGTGTGAATTAAAAAAGAATTGCCCTGCATTAATTGGTGACTGTTGTTGGAAACATGGAACACTGTGTTTCAAAATTTCAGTCAAAACTGAAACTTTGGAAAAAAATCTCCTGGTTGTAGCTCATTTTAAAGAAGACTTGAAAAGTGAAAAGTCTTTTCAGACCTCTCACTACCTCAGCCACATCCCCATCCCTGCAAAGAGAGGCACCACAGAGGTTCTAGAAAGATATTGTGCCTTGGAACTGTTGGTCTTTTTAATCACTGCCTTTTGACTCCTACATCAAAAGTAGTGCTGGTCCAAACTAAGCCATGACTCTCTTCTCAGTCAACTTTCTACAGCATGTGCCCAGTTTTAATTTCTCAGTTGTATGACAGCACAGCAGAGCCCTGGTCAACCACTGCAACACCACGACATCAGCACAGTTGAAACAGCACCAGTGACAACAGACACCTCACGCTCTGGTGCAGAGTGCAGGAGAAACACATGACACTTTCTTACTTATTAAATAAAACAGCTGAAAATGAGTTTCGAGCTGTTCCAAGCAAACGTGTCCACTCCCATCAAACTCAACAGGGACAAACCCTTTTGGTAGGCACTTGCTGAGGTGGAAGGGGATGCTGGAAGGCTGCTCTTTCCAGTACTGTTATGGACCTTTTGGCAAGGCCCAGCTGGCATTACTATGTATTCTGAAAATACTTTTATATCATTTGGAATTGTGGACAGCCTCTGCTTTGCTGGTATTTTTTCTTCTTTTTTTTTTTTGTTCTCTCTTTCCCTCTCTTTTGTTTTCTGTCTGTCTCTCTATTCAGATTGACATTAAGCACTCCTTTTTGAAATAAGATTTTCAATATTTGATCATATTTACTTTGATGTCATTAATGAAGCAAAATTCTCACAAGCCCAGATTTTGAATAATTTGGAATTAATTTTGGGCTGATGATGAAAGCTTGATTATTTCTGCAAGGTTGACATCATGGTCATCAAAGGTTCATTGAACATAAACTTTTGAGGGATTGTCTGTCTCAGAAATAACAGTGTTTTTAATTACTTTGTTGTGATTCTGAATTTTCTAGCAAATAGTAACTAATTCAACCTCTTCAATTTACTATGGGTTAACTTAAGAGCTGGCAATCTGCCCCACATGAGCACTCATTTCTGAATAAATGTTCCCTTCAGTGTTAGAGGGACACCCAGAAGCTGAAATAATCATCTCAAAGGTGAAAGGGTCCCTGCATTTCCTCCTTTCTCTGGAAAGTGAAAAAGGAAGAATCAAACTCCATTTTTCTCATTCTCCCTGTATGAAAAGCTAAAGTCATGTCTTCTGCTACAGAGTTTCTTATCCAAAACTCTCAGTTTATGTGCAGTGACAGTCAAAAGAAGTTTATTGATTCCCATAATATGAAATCTTAATTCCATCAAAATCAAGTCCTTACATGTATACATGATTTTGAGTGGTAATATTTCAATGCAAATTGAGTAAACTGAAAGCTAAGAGGCAAAAGGAAACCACTTGTGTTTCATTTTACTTGGAAATTTATAATATGTAAGACTGATGCATTTTACATTTTCAGCACTGGTAATATTTCCTAAATTAGTATATTCTTTGTAAATAATCTTCTTAAAAGTAGGGAAAAAAAGTAGCTTACTTTTGGAAAAGATGTCACCATGCAGATCTACTTTCCTTTTTTGTTCTGCTTAAGGTGATTTTCTGTAGAATTATTTTTACAAGACCTTATGCTAAAATAGGTAGAACATGGAATATATCTTCCGCATTTCCTGACCTTTATGCCTCACAGAGATTGCAGTCTGCTTGATATTTAAAATAATGTCTTGACACCAACTACACCATTATTTCCAATGAGGTAATCAGTAGTATCAGCACTGTTTATTTTATTTCTGTCTTTTTGGCAGCAGAGTTCAGCTGGTTACCAGTGACCTGTGCTGTTCTGTATTCATGCCAGCTGAGCTGCCACAACCCAAATCCTTCTTGTTAGCTTGTCTTTACATTTCAGTGTTTAAAATTAGTACCTAAACACAATTCTGTGAGGTTCTATGGGAAGCAGCTTCAGATAAATAAAGATTTTGTGCTGTGCGTGCTGGACACAGGCTGGATGAACTATTTATTTTGGAAAGTTATCTTGTTGTTTGCTCAAAACAGAGTTATTCACACTTTATTGTTAATCTGCTGCAAGAATCTAACAAAGTCTGTGTAAAGTAGTGCTATCTTGATCATAAATATCTCATTACTTATGTAAGAAGATATTCCTGCTTAACTATTTAATCAGCCTGTTCTCACTGTTCTTGTGTATGTGCTCCTTAGCAAGAGCATGTTACTAAACAGTCAGATCTTATTAGACAATGGAATCTTGAAAGGAGACAAACTCTTAGAAATAAAGATGGTAAATTCACAATGACAGCAATGTAGGTCAACATATATGATATTTGACGTTCATGGGAAAGATCCACGGGGAGTTTTCAAAAGGCCATAAGCCATTTCCATTAATTTAAAATGTTGTCTTCTATAACCTGCTATAAATGCAAACTTTTATTCTACTCTATTATGAATTATATTGTGGTTTTTTATGTCAATGTGACACTGAAGAAACTCCAAAATCATGTAGTATTATTAAAACCCAATATATCATATACCAAATATTGCTAAGAATTTAGAAAAATAGTCTAGTTGCACTGAATGCTAATTTATTTCAATATCATGTTTTAAAGATATATATGTACTGAAATTTTGACACAGGTCTTCAAAACTATCAAATAAATGAGGAGGGCAATTTATGAACACAACAATTTTGAAGAATTTCTATTTTCTCTAAGTTTTTCAATCACTTCAAACTTAGAGTCAAACTAACTCTAAAATTTTGCATAAATTGATTCTAAAATTTATTCTAGGAGAGTCATTTATCTGCAAAATTTTTTTAAATTTCAAGCTAATTTTTATTTCTTTGTTTGTTTTTATTATTCAGGGTTCTAAATTGCCAACACCAATGTGTTCCCTGTTGTATAGTGATAAAATTATTAATGTGATTAGTTTTCCCAATCTTAGTGTTGTGATTCAAGTTCATAAGTTACTTTTAATCTGTTAGTTTAGTAAATGGCACAATATGGAACATGTTCTAGTTATGCAAAGATGATAGGCAATGAAAGATTGTCTCACAGCTCAGCAAGATTTCTTTGCTAAGATTGGGGAATTAGCTGTCCTGGTTTGCTCATCCTAATGTTCTCTGTGTGATCCACAGAAATAACATCTGCTGTTTAGATGGTTTTAAAATGTTAAGAGAACAATGCACTGAACTTCTTGTTTATTTCCAGGTTTAAATAACACCACTCTTTACCAGTGCAGCTGTTTACTGTACTGTTGGTCGCATTGGTTAAGGGCTTAATTCAGACAACCAAACCTGGGAATTCAGGACTATTTTAAAAGCTTGCCCGTGTCCTGCCTGGTCTCCAGCTGATATTCCAGGAGGACATAGCGGAACCTGTCATATCTGGCATTCTCACATGAGCTTCTGTATTGTCTGAAGAATCACACTTTATTTTAGAAATAACTATAATGAGAGCTGACATATACATCACACATGGGAATCCACATGTAGATGGCTACATGTAAGTGTGCTGCATCCCATCTTCAAGAACAGTTTTCAAATACACAAATGGAAAATGCTGAAATCAATTTGTTTTCTATGTCCACATTCAAGATGGCAAGAAGTATTGCTGGTATTTAAACTGCAGCATGCCAAATTCAGGTTTAGACAAGAAGAAATACTGCCTGACAAAATGGATAGTTAATGACTGGAATAGATTGCATGAGAAGTTCAAGGAGTCTGCCTCCTTGGAAACCTTTAAGAACAGGTGAGAAAACATTTGTTAGGAATGACAGATATAAAGCTAATCTAGCCTTTACAGCAGTTAGATGAGATGATTCCTTCAAAAGACATGGACTAGATGACATAGATACTGATTCAAATAGAAATGTATGTCTGACAATAATTTGTCTTCTCTTTTTACTCATTTACCTGTCCCTGGTGACCTAAAATCAGTTTCTTCTACATCTACGTTTGAGATATATTCTATACTATATCTCTGTTCCTCTGTTTCATTTGTTAGAGTAAGTTGCCATGCCACATGGCTCTCAAATGTAGCTGTCTGAAGGTTAATTGTCTACAGTATGCAGTCATCAGTAATCAATCCACTGTGCTATTGTTTTAGCTGTGTCTCAAAAACATTGTTTAAACAAGCTTTGAATAAGAATAAGACTTTAAAATGACTGGGAAGTGTGCACTACTCCAAATGCAGCTGTCTTTTAGGGCAAATTTGTATGCAAAGGTTGTTTAAAAACATGTTTTAGAATTTACATGTAAGGGTGACATGGGTAGCTTTTTATAATCTAATTCAAAATAATATCTAAAATAGTTCCATTATTCTCAATTCTGATGTGTTTAAGTCTAGTCTTTTCATTTAGAAACTGCTTAAAATAGTGACTGTGCTGATGGATACACATTCTGTCTTAACTCTGCTGTCTCTGACCAACAGCAGACAGCTGGAAGCAGAGTTGGCTGGTGGGAGTGCATGATAAGACAACACGCACTGCACTGACAGGAGATCAGGTAGAGAAGATCTACTTAATCTGCAACTTCTCTCTTAAACTCTGCCTTATCACCAGCCAAATGCCAAAAAAGATGGGGATGTAACCTGGTCTGTGGAACTTTGCCAGGTGTTTCCAAGGCAAATGTGACACTCGGGTAATGTCTAAGCAATGCTCAAAAGTTTCTGAAAACAAACCCAAACTCATTTAATTCCTATATTCTTGAAAATAAAGAAATAAATGTGGTTTTATTACATTTGACCTTCTGCAAAAAATATTTACTAGAATTGAATTAAATTTTCTGATGTGAAAGAATTTTAAAAAATATTCCAAATCCAAGAGATTATTACACACTTTGATTCAATCTAATTGTTAAATACATGTTATATCAAACTGTTCTTGAGTTTTCAAAGAACAGATTTTTCCATGTCGATATTTTAAGATTAACACAGTGGAAACTATGGTATAATTTAAAATACATTTATGTGTAATGAAGATTAGACAGTAATAATCCATCTCCATTTTACAAGAGAGAAAGGGCTCATGGTCTTCATCAACATCAATATAAACTATCTCCAACAAGTAGTGAAGCAGTTGGCCAAAGTCACTAAAAGCCATTTTTGATTGGCTTTGAAAGGTCATGGCAACTGTGGAGGGTTCCTGAAGACTGGAATAAAAGAAATGTCCCACCTGCAGTATTGAAGGGCTAGAAGGAAGATAGGGATACTATGGGCTTGTCAGCCTACCATGATACTGGGGATTGTGGTGGAATGAATAATTTTGGGTACAATTTTGAAATGTATTAAAGGAAAGTGACAATTGGGAGTAGTCAGAATAGTTTCACAAAGGGGAAATCACAGCTCACCATTGTTTGGGCTTGATGATCTTAGAGGATTTTCCCAACTTAAAAAAAATCTTGGATTCTATGACAAACCTTTAAATTTTCTTCAAGAGAAAGACTGGCTTGGTAGATAAAGGAAGAGCAGTGGATATTATTTTTCTTGACCATAGTAAGGCTTTCAACACTGCCTCCAATAATGTCTTTATTGACAAACGAATGAAGTGCAGAGTTGGTTAATGAACAGTGGAGTGGATTGAAAAATGCCTGAACAGCTGGGTCTAGAGGGTTGATCAGAGACATGAAGTCCACCTGGATGCCAGGCACTAGTGGAATACTCCAAGGTCAATACTGGGGGCGAACACTGGTTTACATCTTCATTAATGACTTGGATGATGAAGCTGAGTGCATCTTCAACAGGTTTGCTGGCAATACCAAAGGGATAGAAGGGATGATACACCAGATGGTTGTGCTGTCATTCAGAGGGACATTGACAAGCCATAGAAATGAAGTGACAGGAATCTCATTAAGTTCAGCAAAGGAAAATACAAAAGTCCTTCTTCACCTTGGGAAGAATAACCCCATGCAGCAGGATACGCTGTGGGCTGACAGGCTGGAAAACAACTTTACAGAAAAGAGGTTCCTGTTGGACAATAAAAACATAAGGAAAAACTTATTTTAATGTGATCACGTCTTGGAACGGATTACCCAGAGAGGTTGTGAAGTCTCAAGCTTTGGAGACATTCAAAACCAATAAAACATGGCCATAAACAAACTGCCTGCTCTGTGCAGGTGGTCCTGCACTGAGCAGAGGCCTGGGCTGGATGACCTCTCGAGATGCCCTCCAACCACAACTATTCTGTGGCTCTGTGAAATGGCACAAAGCAGTGATTGAGTTATACTTAAATAATTGTCGTAAAGTAAGATAAAGGAAAAGGAATTGTAATAATCACCTCAACAGCTAATAATTTTGGTTGAAACACTACAGTCATATAATGTAGGGGTTCAGTTTTGTCTACTTTATTCAAAGAATTTGACTCTAAAATAGAACCTTTGGAGTACTTTCTTTACTTTAAAGTATGTAACTGTAAAGCAGGGTAGAGATTGAACAATGACGATTCTTGTTAATAAAGACAGACAAAATATTTCAGTCTCTTAACATTCCTTGGTATGGAATAAAATGTTGCTTCTCCTACTTAGAGAAAGCTTTTTAAATACAATACCTCGTAGTGAACTTTTGACCTCTAAACTTCACAATTCAGGATGAGGTGTCCAAGTTCACTTCAGCAATGTTATCCTTTTCAGAGATTCTCTTGAGAATTGCCATGGTAACTCAGGAATAATTGTGTGAATACAACTTTAGATGAATTCCTCACAGATGTTTCTAAGAGCACTGATACACGATGGGTACTGGTGATCTCACCAAGTGCAGAATCCATCACTGCTGGCATACGCGAGTGAGAATCCCAGTATCATCTGGGATATCACAAAAGACAACCTTTCCTTGTTGGTAGGCTCATTCTAGATCTCTGTTATTTGGCTTCATAAAATTAACTGCATCTAGAAAGAATCTCATTAAAAAAAATCTTTACATAAAATATGTAAAGATAAAACTCTTCCAAGTATCTATTGTTGTTTTAGGACAGCAGTAGTAGACAAAGTGTATCTACTCGTAGTGTTATATTCTATCTGCCATTCTTTGATGAGAACACTGGTCTACCAGGTATACATTTCCTGGATATCACTCTCAAATGTAGAGGGAAATTCTATTTCTGAAAGACACAAAGTAATTTCTGTGAATGCTTTGCTTCTGCAAATACACAATGCATCTCTTTGCTTGTAATTCAATTCTTTTCTTTTCTCAGCAAAGTCTCTTTCATCTCTTATCCTCCAGTGTCCAAAATAACTGAAAAATAAAGCAAGGTTTATACTATATGACCACTACTGAGAAGCACTTTGAGTTTTTAAACAAGAGTTACTTTTTAGTGTTGAGCTTCTTCAGGAAGAATAGCTTGCAATAGGCTACTCACTTAGGCACAGTGCTGCAGGTTGGCAGCCTTAGTCTGCTAATCTTTTCCTGATCCTTTATATCCTATTACTAGTATTTAGAGGGGAAAAAAAAGCCCATGCAGACATGTAAGAAGTAGTACTCCTTTTTTTTTTTTTTAAAGCCACTTACACTTTACACTTTAAAAAATTGTAAATAGCTTTATTTCCTGTTAATGGAGTAATTTATATAGTACCTACTATCTACATTGACAGCACTTTTTATCCACTAGCAAATGTGAGGCATTTACTGAATCAATTACTTGAGTTATGAAGAGGAGCACAAAGCCTCATTGCCACTCCATTCTTCTCAATAACAAAGGAGAAAACACATTAAAAACTAGCATTGATGGGTTGTTGTGAGATTCAGTCAATGAGCACTCCCAGAGTTGAAATTAAAAGGCAGTTAGGAGAAAATTGTTTTCTCTGGTCATCAGTCACAATGTGAAAGGCCTTTTTCACAATGATTAATTAAAAGCTGAAAAAAGACTGAGCTTTAATAAAGTGTCTGGATGGCTTTTGGGTAGCATCATGAGTTAATGGACAGTGGCTTGCCTTGACTAAGTGTTATTGCTCTAGTCCATAATTTCATCTTGAAAATGGGCAAGGGAGTGAATCTTCCTCTTAGTAATTGAGTATTGATTTGAAAATAAATGGCACTGAAACTCCCACTGAACTGTCAGGATATATTCTGGACAGCACTGACAAGAAATGGCTTTTGGTTGCTGTGAAAGTTATGGATCAGCTTGATACTTAAATACATAGAGCTCCACTGCAATCTATCTTCTGATTTATCAAGATTCAGATGGTCAATACATGACACTGCAGAGGAAATAACATTTATGTGCCTGAAGCAAGAATAGGGAAACATTATCACCTTCTTTTTAAAATGTTTCCTTCAATTTGTGAAGCTATTTAAAAAACAACAGCAAAACTTTGGTTGATGCCTTAAATAAATACTCTCACTTGTAGGAATTAAGCTCAAAACTATTTTAAATTTGCTTGCAATTAAGGTGATTAATTTAACATATGCACTTTATCTTAAAATAACTTGGTGGCATTCAAGTGGAGGCAGTATGGTCTGTGTAACCTGGGAGGTTACAAAAGTCATCACCTTTAAGGTTTCAAGTACTGTACTCTGCTGGCTGTATTTAAAGGTCTTAAAGTCTTAAGTCTCTATAAGTCTTAAAACTTTCACTAATGATACAAAATAGACATTGAACATAAAACTAAAATACTATAATGAAAGATTATAGAGACAAAACAAAATTCAGCCAGACTTTTTAACCTGGTAAATATAAAGCAGGGTTTTAAGGGTGTTGATGTGCCAAACTGCCATAGACATTAACAGGTGGTAAGCATTTTAGATAGCAGAGTCAAAGGGATCTTTACTTCCTTCTGAACTATCTCTAGGCTTTGGATGTCAATATCTTTGCGTTAGTTGTGAGATCATCACAGTATATCAGAGCTAAGCACGAGGTTCCTCAAAGGAGAGTGAAAGGAGCTTCAGACACAGGTGCTGAATGGGAAATCATCTAAACACAGACAGCAGGAAACAAGAAGCACAACCATGTCTTCACAGTTTTCGTCTGAGAGAAGACCGCATTTATTCGCTTAAAAAAGAAAATCAAATTATAAGACGTCATTACTTTTGCAGCAAAACTTGATGTCACTTGCATCTATATGAAAGATTTATCTAAAAAAACCTGTACAACTGATATGTGTGTCAGATCTCATTTTCTAGGTCCTCATCTTTCTGAGAGTTCAAATGCCAAAGTCCTTCAAGGCCTCTTGATCCCCACTCAATGTTTTGAGAAAAAACTTCATGGGGTATTTGCATGCTTGAGTGCATCTGTGTTCAGAAATGATGGCCAGATTGCAGGGTCAGGAAAGACAGAAAGGCAAATAACGCCACAGCACATTGTTTATAAACCTTACATAGGGAGATTAGAATGTCCAAAGAAGTGAAATGAGTTTCCGCCTTCAAACAAGATTGAGCTCTGAGATTGCTACATTTTTGCTGTGATATTCCAACAGTAGTTCCTGTAATAGCAGAAGGAAGTTGCTCTCCCTTTTCTGGTTGATCCTCAGAGGTTACACAGGGTACAGTGAGTATGTGGCACTTCCAGAAATTTTGTCAACCTGCTCTATTTGTGGTTGCTGCCAGTACACTTAAAAGAGTGTCTAGAAAGACATGGCTTTCACAAGGGCTTCACAGGTTTTCCTTTTCAATTGTCGAACATCTTAAAGGAGTTTTGAAGTCAACTATTTCCATTCACCTGCACAAGAAAAAGAAAACAATCCTGTATTCATAACAAAGCCTCCTTTCAAGTTCTCACTCATGACATACATTGGCAATTGATGGTTTTCAGTATTGTGTATTCCCAATGCAGCAGAAATTCCAACAGGACACAGATATCACAAGTCAGAAATCACTGCAAGGCTTGCTCCAGTTCCTGGGCAAACAGCAAACAGAGAAACAGGAATTGCATTCAGTGCTACCATAAAAACAGATGGTACTAATTTTTCAGACCTTCAGATTTTCCTGGGGTTTTTTTCTTT
Source organism: Orthonyx spaldingii (assembly GCA_013397795.1). Classification (NCBI taxonomy): domain Eukaryota; kingdom Metazoa; phylum Chordata; class Aves; order Passeriformes; family Orthonychidae; genus Orthonyx; species Orthonyx spaldingii. Next base: position 250,895 of record VZTJ01000322.1, on the reverse strand, counting down.
GTTTGTTTGTTTTGGTTTTTTGTTGTTTGTTTGATTGGGTTTTT
>VZTJ01000322.1:74196-250812 GCA_013397795.1 Orthonyx spaldingii | reverse complement strand
TTTTTTTTTTGTTTTTGTTTTTGTTTTTGTTTTTGTTTCTGTTTCTGTTTCTGTTTCTGTTTTTGTTTTTTGTTGTTTTGATTTGGTTTTTGTTGGGTTTTGTTTTGTTTTGTTTTGTTTTTGGGTTTCTTTGGTTTGTTTGTTTGGGTTTTTTTGTGCACCTAGTCTAGAAGTTCCAGAGTCTAGAACAGGAATGATTTTTTTTACTCAGGGGTGTGAGACCCCTAAGCTCTCTTACATTCAGGCCTCACCTGTCACTGGAGGGAAGAACTGAAACCAATAGCTCTGGCTTCTCAAAAATATGTCACACTCTAAACTATTATTTTGTTATTAAGGAAGAAGAAAAGGAAATAGAAAAGTACACATTAGAATCATCCCATTGCTGTTCTACCACTGGGAAGAGAGAATTTAAAATTCACAGGACTGAAATCTAGCATACAAAAAGGATCATTATTCTTTCACAGAACTAGAATTTGAAATGAAATTTTTCAAACAATGCTGAAACTAAGTATGTGCAGAAGAAAAGGGAAATATATTTTTCATGTAGCTCTCTTCAGAATGCAGAATATATCAAAAGGAGAAAATTTTTTTTTGAGATAATGCTTTTATTTCTTTTGCTGGTTTTGTTTTGTTATTTTTCTTTTTTTTCAGCTATGTGTTTTAGGGAATATTCCTTGTGTGTGAAGAAGCAAAAACAGTGTACTTATTTAGGAGACATGACTACATAACTCCAGCTACAGATTATGTTGAGTTCAACTTTACGAGGGAACGGATCTGTATTACCACTACAAGTATCACAAGCAGCTGCTGATTCAAGAATATTTAGATGTGTTCTCTTGATGACAGTAGCCATAATTCAGATCACAGGATTTGGTTTGAACTTCACGTAGTGCAAATTTCTGATTCCTTTTGCTAGAGATGGGAAATTTCGGCAGAATATGCAACAGACTTCATTTGGTACCTGTATGGGTGGATTGAATATTTGAATCCTTCTTTGACAGAGACATCTATTTTACTTGAATACAGAACAATTAAGTTTTCTTCATCAAAATATAACTTTTATAAAATGGACTTATAAAATGCTTGCATACATGAAGTGTTCAAGACCAGATTGAGTGAAGCTTTGAGTAAACTGATCTAGTGAAGGTGTTCTTGTCCATGGGATGATTTTTAAAGTCCCTTCCAACCCAAGCTGTTCTCTAAGTCCGTGATTCTGTGACTTAACAAAGGAAAATACATTTAAAAATTTTTATGTATCTCACTTTTGTTAGAAATATAAGACATTATAGAATGTTAGTATGTAATAGAATAGTGCTGTATGAAAAACTGTGAGAGTTTTACTTCTGGAATTGCTGCATACAAACATCACAATTTTTCACCGATCAGTTTCTGAGAAGCATGATAGTTTGTAATGTTTATAATGCCTATAGCTGTCTCTGACAATGAATCACAAAATAATACTTTAAATGGGGATAAATTTAAAAAGAAAATGCTGTGTTTTTTACTAATCGTCTTCTTAATGAACAGCTGCCATATGTAATTCTGCAGTGCCTCAAAGTGACAGCTAACAGTTGTCAGGCTGTAAAAAAACCCCAGAACCCTAGAAGCAAAATGTAGTTGTTCAGTTCATTAATCACCAAGATTATCAGTTGAGGAAATATCTTATATTAGACAGAATGAAATGTCTTTATTTTTTCTTAATCCTTTTTCATACTTATAAAATTCATATTTAAGCAAATTGAATTCTCATGTTCTTAGACGGAGTCTGACAGTTATAATTAAAAAGAAGAAATCGTATGGCGAGTGAAGCAATGCTTTTGTAAATCTCCTCTTTCTTGCTTAAAACTATTTGTTTCAAGATATCTATTTTCAAGTAAAGACAAATTCCTTTTACTATTGTTTTATGACTGTTTTTATGGAGCTAATTTTTCTGAAAGATTGAATATTGGCAGTAAAATATTCAGGATTTGTGACAGAAACATCCTGACTATATGAAATACACATTTTGTCAGTTATAAAAACCTCTCAATAAAACTTCAGCTGAATTTTTTAGCAGCACAGTTCTTGGAGCCAGATATAAATTAATGCATGCATTTTGTGAAGCAGAAAGAGTATTACTGCTTCATCAATACAAATCATGCTAGTAATCATTTTGAAATTTCCTGTAAGTTGAGTAATTTTTTTGTGTTAGTAGAGAAATATAAACCCAAGGGTCATGCTGCTTCCATGAAGACAGGAGATCTAGGAAAAATGCAAGGATATCAAAAATGTCCCCTCAAGAGGTTGTTTCTTGCTAGTGCCAGAAAAGGAGAAAATAGAGCAGCTTGCAGCCTGATACAGCATGGTAGACACTGGAGTCCTTGGGGCACCACAGGCAGAAAAAATCTTAACCAGGCCTTGCATGTTCCCCAGCGTGACAAGCTCTTCCTCTGTTCCAGATCTGCACAGCCACGTGTGAATTGGATAGACAAATATTTTTTATGTCATTCACTTTTCACAATTAATTTTTCTCTCCTTGCTTTATCATAGTTTTGCCCACACATTCCGTAGGCAGAAGCTTTTTGAAAAATTGCAGTGAATTCAGTCAACCTGAAACTTATCCCACCTCTACTGTCTGGACAACACCTGTGGTTTGGAGTGTCTTGGTTCAGAGGAAAAAATATTCAGGTGGCTTAGCTAAAGGATTTTATAATATTTACAAGTATATAATATATACTCTAAATACAGAGGCATCTCTGCTTTTTTGATCATTGATGATTTTTAACTAATGCAGGAACCTCAAGGACTGTTAATTTCAATTATCTTGTGCATTGACACAGGAAACAACACTGCTTCTAATATTAGAACTTACAAGGAAACACACAGATTTTTTTTAAAGCAGGACAAGGCTTGTAAGTGATATCTTTTATAGACCGAGCAACATAATTGGAAAGAAAACAGAAAATGTTTTGGACACACAAACCTCCTTCAGCTCTGAAATAGAAGCAGCAAACTTCAAGCAAAATACTTCTGAGTTTTAGAGCTTAAGAAAGAATTTTGGCAATGTTTGCAAAAACGGGTAAAGTACTGGTAAGGTTGTGAAGTGGATGCTGATGTGTGAATGTACTCAGCCAGGAAGTGAAACAGCAGAAAAAACAACCTGTGATGACCTGAAAATGATGGTACCTGAAGTAAGTACATTAAAGCATGACAACAACAGCAGTTTAAACCAAGGTAAGACCAAATAAATCTGGTTTTAACTCTTTACAGTTTCTCTCATTCCTTTACGCCTCTGCCTCCTTTGTAGCACCACCATTGGCATCAATGTGGAGTCATGGTCAGTGAGCAATGGTTTCTGACTAATCGTGGGTCATTCTGTGGTGATGAGCACTGGAATTTCAGAAAGCCATGCAGGTACTTGTCCCCCACATCACTGTCTTGGATACCAAAACTGAGCTAAAATAGAAGGTCAGCCAGCCAGATGTAGTTACTCAGAACAGAGAAAAGCAGCAGATGACAGTGTCACTAAAACTGCCCTTTCTGAGACAGATGAAACAAGCAACCTTAAAACAATTTTGTATTTCTATCTCCATGTCTTATTTTTTGTAATTCTGAGGATATTTTTCTGATTGTGTTTCAAGCTTAACAAGCTGTTGGGAACATTAGACACAGTAATAAACATCTGCCTTAAAAAACCCCAGAAACAACAAACCAGTAACTTGATGTGCTGCATAGAGGTTACTTGCATTAAGATGTCCCACCATGAAGAATTTTCCTGACTTTGGTATTCTTTTGCCTAGACTTGTAAGCAAGTTTCATAAACTACTTTCTTACAATATCTGGGTTTAAACAGACAACTAGTGTCTTATGTGGCCTTTTGAGATCCCTTCCAAACTAATCTATTCTATGGTTCTATAGGAATAACCCTCACTGGGGTTCAGCAGATAGGCTCAGTTCCTGACAGAAGTTATGTCCCCTGCATGACTGAAATGGAGGTTAAGGGGAGGGGTACTTGTAATACAGGCAGTCACAACAAATCCCATGATAGAAGGAGAGGGTGGCTTAAAGGGGCTTAGAAAAAAAGAAGAGAGACTTTTTACATGGGCACTGGTGGAGAGTAGGTTTGGGTTAGACAATAGGATGAAATTCTTTAGTGTGAGGGTGGTGAGGCACAGAAACAAGTTTCCCAAAGAAGCTGGGTATGCCTCATCCCTGGAAGTGATGGCTAGAAGTGATCCAGCCCAGCAAGGCCAGGTTGGATGGGGCTTTGAACACTCTGGGCCAATGGAAAATGTCCCTGCCCATGGCAGGGGTGTTGGGACTGGATTAAGGTCCCTTCCAACCAAACCCATTCTGCAATTCTATGACTTCTTGTGCCACTGGCACACTGCAAGGCAGTGGCTTCTACCCAAAGCTCTGCAATAGAAGGTGGTGGTATGGGGCAGCTCTTGCCTCCTATCAGGAGTGCTGGTGCTCTCTCCTCACAGAGAGCTTTGTGGGAAGGTGGAGGCAATGCACTGGGGTCTGTAACTGGGTTGCAGGTAGTTAACACCCTCCTCTGAGGAGCAAACCTGTCTGGCCCAGTTCCAGACTATGATTTGTGTTGTCTCAAATGAATTAAACAAACTGCCACTGCTGAAATTGTCTGGCAACATTTTCCTGTGTCACTGTGCCTTTGATTTCTCTTCTAAGTTCATCTGACTCACTTGATCATATGTTTACCTCCTCTATAATATAAATGAAGACACCGTCATTGCTCCAGCAGGCTCTGATTATCTCCTGAAATTAAAAATCTGTATGTTATTTTTAAATGAAATTAAAATGCTTAATAACTTAAGAGCATTAGGATGGATACTGTCTAGTTGCTTTGAAATAGATCTAATCATACAGAATGACATTAGTCTAGTCTTACAGTAGCACTGATTGCTGCTTTGCTACCATGGTAACTTGTAGCAAATACTAGATTTGGTAGAATAATATTTTATTTTCCATTAAAAAAAATCAGTTGGAAAAATTTCTTGGAGAATTTTCCATAGGCAATTTTTAAAGGGAATATTTAAGAATAAAAAGATTTCCATATGATTTTGGTTTTAATCTTAATTTTAATTAAACCCTTATTCTACAAAGTGAAATTAAAATGAACCTTAAACAGGTGTAAAACATTTCAGTGTGTTTTTGTTTAGGCACAAATTATTTTTCCAATCTTCCTGCTTCCATGAAATATTAATTTCTTTGTTAATATTTTCTGAGAAGCAAGTGAAAAGCCAGTGAAATCTAAAGTCTGAAGCAGAAAAATCAGTTCCTGCTTCCACAGTTAAGGGCAAGTTTGCTGGGCAGGGAAACAAGGAGTCAACAGGATCCTGCAATTGGAAGAGGACAAACTTTGTCTACACAAGGACAGTATTTCACACCAATACATAAGTATTTTTGTGATACTGGAGTTTTTCTGAAATTCTTCTTAGAAACCATTCTGTGTATAAATCCACTGGGTTTATATGAAAACATAAATATTATATTTTCAAAATATCACAGAAGAAACTTACATTTCAATGTTCACCTTGTCCAATAATTTTCTTCTATAGATTATTTCACTGAGATGTAAATAAAAGAACCAAAATCAGGAAAAGGTTTATGTGGTTTTTTGCACACAGTCATAAACTTTCAGGCTTCATCTTCCAAACACTTGAAGAAACAAACGTGCACATGTAAGGAAACTGAATATTGGTTAACTTGTCCTATAAAATCTCTCCTCAGAGCACCTTCATTTCCATGCAGTGAAAATATCTTTAATTAACTAATCTGATTTCTAATCTCTTTCCTTTTATTCCTTTTTGCTACCTTGAAGGATTCAAGACAGCCACGTTTGGAGAGGTGAGCAGAGGTGCCATAGGAGCACTGTGTATAGCACTTTCCTGCAGCACTCTGGTGATGCTCTTTCGACCTCTGGCTTCCTGATAAAACAAATAAATTGCACTTTCAAGGTTCCAGAGAACCTGATTTTGTTTGTTTGTTGTTTGTTTATCTAATGTGAAATAATATTGTTCACACAATATTACTTTCTGGCAATAAAAGAGGTTTCCCTCTCCTCCTCTCCCCTCCCCTGCCCTTCCCAGTCTTGCACTGGGACTTAAGAAACAGACTAGGATCAGAATCAAAGAACACTATTTCTTGTTATTCATCTTTAAAGATGTAAATACTCTCCTTTTGACAGTTTCTATCATCTCATCTAGTACTTCTTTCCTTGGTATATCTTGTTCCAGGCAAGACGTTATTAACTTTGCTCATGTAAATAGTACAGCAATAAAAATAATATATACCAAGGACTTGGCAGTTCACAAAGCTGAACAGTCAATTCAGATAATGTGGATGAAGGCAGTAAGGGTTTTAGAGCAGGGGTCATTTTATGGCCTCTGGCATGGCACAAATCTGAACATAATGGCAGCCTGGGTCATGAGTGACAGGAAGTGCATTTACTCTGTAAAAGTATTTACAATGGGAATAGTAATTATTGTGACAATAATGTTTACACCATTTAATGTTTCTGTAAACTACTGCAACTTGTCTCTTTCCTGTATAAAATTTTTCCAGATTTTACATCTTGGAAAGTCTTTATTCCTAAAAAGATTCAGCAGTTTTAACTGATTAATTACTTATGTATTTAGTGCTTAGGAGATATTGCTGGCAGTCAAGTCCCCTAAATCTTTTGTTGGGTGCAAAGGAAACATCTCAATGACATATTAGACAAGGGTCTATCTGTGCACATGAAACCTATTTTAAAAGAGGTGATCAGGCCCCTTTTTGTCCCATTAGCAATTTCTTATTCACAGAGAAAAAGACAAGGACTTCTGGCAAGGAGCTGTATTAATCCCTTAAATCAAGCAGTGCTTTTGCTGAGTGCTTAATGTTCAGATCCTGAATCGATCCCTCACAAGATGACCCATGTGAGAAGTTGCTGAGTGCATGTTTGCACACAGTTTTGCATATAATGCTCGAGAGGCAAAAAAACCCCACCAGAGTAATAATTTTCCATTGTTTTTTTATGAAGTTTGATGGCTGACCATAGAAGTGGATCTACAGAGTCAATTAAAATTCATGCATATGTGTTACTCCTTCTTGAGGCAGAGACCTTGCTGGGTACAGCTGTTTTTCTAGATTAATCCTGGTTCATGACCATATCTAAGTGTATATTATTTCCTATATGAGGCACCAGCACATTCTGGAATTAGTAAGGATTTATGAGAATACAAAATAATGTGACAATTAATTATGCACTTGCTGTTTCTCAGCAGCAAAAAAAAAAATAAAAAAAATAGACGAGAATGAAAAAAATATTTCCTTTAATATATGTTACCTATCTTAGGTGAATACAGAATATACAAAAATGATTCTTTTTTAAGTGATATTCAAATAACTGGTTTTGGTCTTTGTAAAAATAGAACAAAAGAACAATAGAGCAATAATCACTCTTTAAAGTTTGACATTGTCTGGACAATAATATAGATTTCCTATATGAATGACAAAAATAGCAACACTTTAAACAAACTTGGTTGAAATCCTTACTGTTATTCTGTTTGTGTGCATGTATAATTCACATTGACTGAAATCAAGGTTACTAGTGGGAAAACAAAGTGCATTCTTGACTGCTGATAGTCACTTAGCCAGTCACCTCACGTGGGCCAGAGCTTTTTGGTCCCCCAAATTCCCTCTCTTTCAATCAATAGTTTGCTTACTATCAATTTTGTGCTTTCTTTATTTTTTTTTCACTTTGGTTTTGTTGAAAATACTATATTTCAATTTATTGTAATTTAGACCCCACAGTATTCTCAATAAATTGAAGAAATGTGCAAGTGATAAAACACACCATTTTGAGTACATCATGCCAAACATTTCTGTACTTTTTTGAAATTTCAACTTCATTTTGCATAGTAACTTTTTCTTATGTTTTTATTAGCAGTCCAAATGTATATGCCCATGCTTTCAAAAGGTCTTTAGAATGTGTCCTTCTGGTAACATGCCTCTCAGAACGTGCTTGGTGACACTCAGAGAAACCACGGGCTCTGCCAGGATCTATGTAATACATCACAAAAGAGGTCCAAACAATGGGTAACAAAGCAAACAGAACAAGGCAAGCAGGAAAACATGCTTTGCATGTAAATCACAGAACATGCTGTGGCTCACCAGACTACTTGAAAGGAATGATGCAATGCCATTGTGATGCTATCAGTCTCTATTAATTTGCTTGATTTTACATTTCCTGCTGTGTAACCTGCAGGCAAGAACTTTAAAGGACTTTTGTATACATGGAAGAATTCCTTAACTCTCTTATTGATATTTTCTAATCGTCTCTTAGGTCTCTCTTCTTAGAGACACATTTTCCCTGCTTCTTACCTTGCAGGCACATGAGAATGGCATAAGGGATCAGAGCAGATCGATTCCCTGAGCTGCAGGTTGTGTCTTTGTTTAACTTTCTTTTTTTTCGTTGTGTTTATACTCTGGCAATCTGCTCAAACAAAATCAACAGAACATTGACAAGAATTTGAAAGTAGAAATGGAAAAGAGATGAAAAAGTTTCACTATTCCTTCCTTAAAATCAGGTATTTTCTCATAGACAGGTTTTGGCTCATCTCAAGCTGTAGAAAATAATGCTGAAAGGAATTTATTTGTTGATATATTGCCAGGGAGACCCATCCCCTTGATCGATGAGATGCAAGCCAAGCAGGCAGCTTTGTAAACTCAAACATGGCTCTGTCCTAAGTGAACTGTGCACAAAAGCTGATTGAGAAACTTCTCTGCTTGGAGGGCTCTGCCCAGCCTGCAGTGGTCTGGACTCTAGACATCGTCTTACACAAAGTAGGAGATCAAAACCATCAGCAGAAGAAAAGCTGGAGCATTTTTCAGGGTTTAGAGACCACTTTTGTAGCCATACAAAGTCTTGAATTTAAATAAGGTCTGATGTGCAAGAAACAATGTTCGTAGAAATATAATATTCTTCATTAATATTTTTACATAGTGATAAAACAGATTTATAGGATTACTGAAAGTCCATTACTTTTAAAGCTGATCTTTAAGGTACAACATTCATTTAATGCAAAGGAATGGAAAATACCAATGTGACCTTCACAACCTATCAAACTTGCTAGAATGCAGAGGTGTGGAGTAGTCTATGTCTTAAACTAAACATACAGGGTACGTTTCTTTTTCTCTCTCTGTCTGTTCCTGTTCATTTTTTATTTTCCTTTAATAACTGTATAGTGCAATGATATACCACATGTATGACTAAAAGTTGTTTTGTAGCACTTCACATTTTGCAAATGTTTATAACAGCCCTTACAAGGATTTTAATATTTTAAGATAACAGTAAAAACAAGTCTGCATTATCAGAGGTAAGCTGGTAGAATCTCTAAGGGTATTTCCACCTTGTAATGTTTCCAATAATAGATTAGTGTCTAAGAAGCAAAGGAACTTAGAGAGGTATTACATGTTTAATTTGCTGCTGTAGGCATGTAGCTAATCAATTAAAGTACATAGGGTTGTATCTACTTTGAGTGTTATCTTGGTTTTGAGGAAAGTCTGTCCTCTGCAAAAGCATTTTTTTAGCTTAGGATGGTAGAGAAATAGATTTATTTCCTCACATAAATGTTTCTTGACCATAAAACTGAGAAATTGTATTTCCATATTCACCAAGTTTCCAGTCTAAACGTGTTAAGGAAAGACTATAAGTTGCAGAAGTTTGTTTTGAGACAAAATTTGGTGTCTTAGGCAAAATAAGGTCCTGTACTAAGAGCATGACCTGATTAATGCAAAAACTTTCTCTTAAGCAACAACTGCTTTCTATGAGGTGGTTGAAAAACATGTTTATGATTATCACTTCATGAGTCAACTGAAGAAGTTATTTGGTCTTAGATTAAAAATGAGAATAATCTTTACTGTTGGGGTCAGAAATATGTCCAACACACTCATTTCATCCCACAAGTTTTTGTGGGGTGGGTACAGAGAAGGGCAATCCAGCTTGAGCCTCCTTCTGGTTTTGGGAAAAACTCAAATGTTTCATTTTCTTAACTCCATTCTGTTGCAGTAGGTAGGAGTTCCACATCTTTGTCTAAAATGAAGAGCCTATAATTTATTTGAATTCCTATAAGGACAAATCCAATGGTGTGACACTTTTAAAAACACTCAATTCTGACCTTTCGTTCTGGTGATAGACCTGCTCATAACTTCAGTAGGAGTGTACGTGGGCATGAACATATGCCTTTCAAAAAGTGATGTATAAACAATAAAAAGTATGAAATATGTCTGGTTATATTATGACTGCAGGAGGACATGTTTTGATGGGTTTTATGTATTTTAGATTGGGTGACTTGTTATCAAATCACCTAATTTTTTTTTCTGTCCCTCATTGAAAGTCTAGGAAGGTTTTAACCAGAAAAAAAAAGAGTAATAGGGCAAGTCTGAAGATATTGCAAAATAAGTCATCAGATATGCTAAATTTCTTGAAGATTTCAGGTCTTATCCATGTTTCCTCAAATTCCATATTTCAATCTGAAGAATAGGAAACCAGGCTTTGAATCCTAATTGCCCAAATTCTGTGATTTTGTATTCAAAAATATTATGAGATACTTTTCGGCTTGGGTCAGCAAGGAGATTTTAACTATCTAAGATACTGCTTGTCAGTAGAGTTGGGGCTTTTAATCATTTATTTATTTACCCTTCTTTCTGTTTTACTTCTGGATGGCCAGTTCTGTGCTGTTTATTTCCACATTCCATTTCAGTTTTGCTCACCTCTGTTTATCAGATTTGTTATCGATGTATGAACTGAATTCGTTGACATGGATTTTACATGTCTATATAAACTGGACATGGACGTGTCCATGGTCATGTGGGGACCATAAAGTGGGGAGCTGAAAACGTTACTAATTGGTGACGGGGGAAAAAAAAGGTAAAATAGTCAGCAATCAATAGTCTTTTAACATAAAAGTTTGCACATGGAGCAAGTGAAATATTGCATTTCATCACACTCCACATTTCATGCAGATCTGATCTTAGAGAAAACTTTGAAAAGAGAGTCTTACCTTCAATTGCTGCTATTAATGAAACTGCTTGTTTCTGGTCTGTGCAAACTCCTGTGAATGAGAAATTAAACAGAAATAACTGCACAGATGAAGCAAAAAAGTTATTTAGGAAGAAAATTCTCTGATTTTCATGCTGCCTCATGCCACGATCGTCCTTTGATGTTAGGCTGAATCTTTGTTTTACTAAAATAGGCATGTTGCATTTTGAATTTTTTATATTGCTACTTAAAACATAGTGCTTTAAAGTTAAAAAAAAGTGATGATGGACTGGTTTGAGAGGGAAATATTCAACAGTAGAGGTGGAAGTTAAAATTGGTGTCTGTTTTTGTGGATAGGTCTTCTTTATTTATTATTGGTTGGTTTTTTGTGGGTTTTTTTTGTGTGTTCTGGTTTGGTTTGGTTTGGTTTCTTTTAGGGTTTTTGTTGTTTTTGCTTTAGTTTTTGTTTTGGGGCGGGTTTGGTTTTATTTGTGTTTGAAAATGGAAAATAGAACAACACTAGGAAATCAATATCTGTAGCTAAACCAGTATCTACATCTGTATCTAAGCATGTGATGTTAGGTGTTCATTTCATTCTCGAACTGAGTTGAATTAATTGAAATTTCATTCTTGAAGCAGCATGGGTTAATGAGAGAGGTCATAGATAAGTCACCAGCTTCTACAGAATGAGGCTATTATTCCATGTCCTTTGCTCCTCAGCATATTAAAAATAAAACCGTATCATTTTTTTTTTCCTTAACTGACAAGCTTGTTTTAGAACAGTTTATTCAAGAAAAACTCAAAACTGTTAAAATCAAGATTTTTTTACATCCAATTAAAGAGCAATCATTTTTAAATAATGAATTTACAAGAACGTTCCTTAGAAGTGGATGTAGAAGGAGAAATAATTTCCATTTCCATTATTTTCACACTTAGCAGCAGTTTGTATTTTCAGCTTCTACAGTGCATTTCCAGTTTCACCATTCAAGTAGAGCAATCAGAAAAATAAGTGCAGTCTCTGAGAAAAAGTGTTGAAAAGACTGGAGATGGATCTTTCTAAATTCTCTCAGAATATTTGGATTCTTGCTGATTCTAAATAGGCCTCTAACTAGGTAATTGTTGGCCATGCCAATTCAAGTACTTTGACGAATTATGACTTTAATTTTCACCTCTATTTGATATCATTGTCCACAGACAGCCAGGCTCAAACCCAGTCTGCTATTCTTCCTCCAACTCTGCTGTAACTGGGGCTAATGGAGAATTCTCAAAATTATTACTAAAAACTTCAGAAGTCATTCTTACAGTAGGTTTTTAATGTCTCTTTTTTCTTCAGTCCAAAGAATGCCTTGAATAAGCTTTCATAACAAAAAAAAAATTATTTTTAACATTATCATACCTTTTTAAATAAAAGGAATTTAATTCTTTCTTTTAATGTTGGAAGTTGTAGGAAAAAAAAAATCTCAAAATCATATTCAGAACTCCTTTTTGATGAAATTAAATAGAAATAATTTATTTTCTGTGTGTTAAAATTTATAGCAATTCCAGATGAAGTTAAGCGATGATGGACGGAGTGAAAAGGAAAATGTCTTTTGCTTTCCATGTGAAAATACAACCCTGTGGAGTAGCTGCAGTGAGATTTGAGATACCACACTGCCTGTGTTAACCGTACCCCATCTGCAGCTGATTCCCATTTGCTGTATTAACAGGCACTATTCCCATATTACTCTTTCTCACAGCTGTGGTACCAGTCAGCCAAAATGTGAGCTGCAAAATCTTGTCGTGCTTATAAATGCATCTTTCCAGCCCTTCTCCACAGGCAGCAGTTGTGTTGCTTTAGAAGAGAAAGGATAACAGCAAAATGTCTCAGGAGCTGGGACAGACAGCAGCTGTGGCAACAATTCAGTACATGATGTGAGAATTTTCAAATATCAAGACCTACTTAAAAGTTTTACCCAAAGTAAGATGGAGCCCTAAATGAAATTGAAAACTATTTTTGGGCAATTGCTCCATTTTATATATTTGTTCAGAGATTCTGCCCTGGTGTTAATAACATAATAATTTCATTATAAATTTCAGATCTTTATATATCAACACAGTAAATAGTTTATTGTAGGCTTTATTTAGAAATAAGTCTGCACTTTATGTCTCATATTTGAGTGAATTTGTGATTTTCGAAATAGCCATGTAGATATATCCAATTAATAAATGAATTTTTTGTTTCCATTAAAATCAATAGATGCTTTTCCCTTAATTTCAATAGTAAAAGCAGTTCTTTATCATCTCTATATCAGTTATCACCTATATATTTAATTTGAAATAAAGGAGTATTAGATCATTATTTACATGGTTCAGTTACAATAGTCATTGTACTGACCTTTCAATTCATTCTTGATTTCCATGGTAAAGGTTTTTCACTTTTAATAATTACTATTTTCTGATTTGTAGTGATCAAATTATACCTTGCATTTCCATTTTGCAAGGTAATTCACAACCCCTCCACCTACAATGTACTTTCTCTATGAAATCTGATTAAAACAAACAATTGAATTTTGATTAATGCTTGCAGCATTTCAAAGGACCAGAGCAGCAGAGACAGACAGTGCAATTTTGAGGCAGTATAAGTACTAGATGACCTCAAAGCTTTGAATCACAAATAAATTTTATGACTTTCAAATCACATTATAACTGTGCTGTGAAAAAATTGTCAGTTTGCTTACCAGCTGATCCATATTGTGTCCATGTAGGACACTGTTGTCACCTAAGGTATCAGCAGGCCCTGTGACTGTACTTTGCATGCAAGAAGGCAGAAATTATGCAAGTTATCAAAAATGCGGCACAGTTGTTATAGGTTTTGTTTTCTGCAGTCATAAAATGATTTATATAGATGATCCCAGGATTATAATTGTGCTTTCTAACAATGTTTAGGCATACAGAATAATATTCTTATACCATGGTAAAATTCTTAAATACTCTGTTATGACTTTGTGACAAGCAGCTCAGAGGCAACCGCATAAAAAATGTAGACTTGTAAAATACATGTCTGGCTGTAGTATGACCCCTAAACATGTTAAAAGTCACCCTAAGAAGGTGGCAAGAAGGTTATTTAAAAGTAAAATGGAAATTTTCAGTAGAATTATGAGAAAATTGGTGTGGTACTAAAGGCACACAGACATGAGGTACTATTGACTCCCAGATCATGTTGTTAATCCAGAATATTTTGACATGAACCACTTTTAGATTAGTCAAAGTTCTTATTCCTTCACAATAATAAGTACCAGTAGAAATGTCTAATTTTCATATTTACTACGGCATGTTTTGGATTCAAAACAAAAATCCGACATGATTACACTAGACTATGTACTAAACACAATCAAGATTAAATATAAATTTAAATTAAATTAAACAATAGTAAAACAATAAATGTGTCTCTTACCTGTGATTACTGATCTTGAGAACCTTGTATATTCTGGTGAATCTTTCTTGATCTCACCCCCTGCACAAAGGAAAACTACAGGCATTCTGCCATCACACTTTGCACCACAATGCACTGGAAGAGAAAACACACATACCAGAAATTCTAGAAGACAAACACACCAACATGTTTATTATTTATCTTTTTTACTTCTTTAGCAGCTATCTTTCCCTCAGATATTCAAATATGTTATGAAAACATTAATCTGAATGGTGTACTGCATTTTTACCCAGGCTTGCCTTGATCTGTAGGATAACAGGTCCTCCTGATGGAATGATTAATAAAAGTTGGCTTTGGGGAAAAAAAAAATTCCTTTTCTTGGAACAAATCTACAGATCGTAAGAAATGATTACAACCTGGTCATTCTCTAGGTCCTAGGCAATTTTTGCACTCATATAATCCCTAGCTTTGAACACTTTTGTTGGGTTTCCATTGCAAGATGGTGAGTGATAAAAAACAAACATGATGGACAGCAGACTATATTTTTTTCATTAATCCTCACATAAACTTCTATCAAATATCTTATTCTCAAACTATTGCAAAAATTGAGAGATTCTTTAGAGAGCATTACAGTGGTACCAATTAATGCTGAAAGGAATGAAGTTCTGAACTTATTTTTTTTAATCTGTATTGTTCACACATTTCTTCATCATTTAACCTTTTTTAACGGAAAAAAATATACATGCAATAAAACAAGAAACCAAGAGAAGCAGCAAACTAAATCTATTCACAGCTGGAAGCTTTGGCCAGTATTATACCTGGATAAAAGTGATCTCACACTACTAGTAGCACTAGAAAGAAAAAGTTGTTTTTTCTACACTTATGGGGAATTTCAATGAAATTAGAAATCATTGATGTACTTATTGGAAAAAAGAACTTGAGTCACATTTCTCATTTTTTGGAAGCTTGATTTATGTTTTTTTCCACAGCATTCACTTTGAACACCAGATAAAGCAAGAATCCAGCACATACAAAAAGAGGCCTCAGAGACAATAAATATTGACAGACTTGGTACAGTTTAATTAGGAAAATTTGGTGGCTTGAAGAATTTATACCAAGCTTGATGTAAAGTGATGAATATCAAGCATAATGAATGGCAGGAAGAAGTATCTGTCCTCTTCATCCTCTATGGTACTGCAACTTCTTGATAATTGAACATCACATTCCTTCCTTCCTGAGACAGAAGCCTTCCTGGAGTTCACTGTACTCATTGATACCCTTTAGAAAATTTCAGTTCTGAGCCACTACCTCTTATGAGAAGGTTTCAGCAAAGAAGACAGAAAGGAGTTAAAAACTTTGTCAAGCTAAAGATCTCTGTGAAAACTTTGTTAGTTGTTCAAGGTGAAATGGCATACCTGTTTTTATAAGAAGAAAAGTTCCATTCAGCATCCCCTGACACTGCTGTGTTCTCTGTATCTGCCTTGAGGTTCTGTGTATCGTCAGAGGGAACTTAACACTCACTACTCCATATGCCAGCAGTAGTCCCTGTGCTTCTGTGACTAACAGGAGAGAGATGGTGAAACCCATCTAAACAGACCATAAACCCCAGAACCTTTGCTGTCATCTTCTGGCATATTTCTGCAAACTCATGTGCATGTGTGAGTGTGCACACGTATGTACAAATACACACAAACGCAGTGCACCAAATCACACTGTGGACTGCAGAAAAATTGTGTGCAGAAGATGTAAAGGATCTCACAGCACGAATCATGAAGTGTGGACAAAGGCTTTCCATGGAGTAGCTTAATGTACTAAAAATCCAAACTCTTAACTCTAGACCCGTTTGTGTACCCATATGGGAGAGCTATAAATTTAAAGAACATGGTTTGTGCTATCACTTTATACAGCCATTTGAGTGCTGTGAAATATCTGGTGATTGTGAGTGAAACGTCTTACAATCCGGATGTCTTCTCGTCTAAGTGGTGACATACTCTTGCATATTGTGTGATCTGGAGGTGTACAAGTGAGAAAGTTGAAGAGTTTTTGGCAGGACTGCTTTGTAGTAGAGTAGGTTCAGGAATCTGAGAGCCATATTCAAAATGAAGTGTGGATTTCAGTCTGATTTCTCACACCTCATATGCATTTTGAGCTCTCTATTTGAAATAGATCCACTTATGTTTACAGAATTGAATAATCATTGATGAAAAGTTTTGAACCTTGACTTCCCGTGATTCTGTGACTTAGCTGTTGTCAACTGTATTAGCTGTCCAATTAATTTTCTGCAGTTAGAAACTCACATCCTTAGTTGAGAAACTGCTCTTGATTATGTTTGCACTGAAACTTGATCTGTGGAAAGTTTAAATTTCAGCAAACTGACATTTCTGTAGAAACCCACCCTCACAAACTTCATAAAAGAATTCCTGACAATTTTCAACTACAAAGTAGAGTTCAGGAAGAGACACACATTTACAGCCTGTCATAGAGGTTATGTAGGGAGTTCCTTTATTTAAAGATTATAACATTTAATTTTTGATTATACATGTAATTTAGAATTCAAAATGAAATACCACAGTGATAAATAGCAATCTGTACAGAAATGGCAAATAGAAGTGAATGACAGGAAGAGGTTAAATGGTAAGCTGACACTAATTTTCCACCACATCCTCTATGTGTTATAAAAAGAAAATTCATCACCAAGATAAAATCATAACAAAAAGGATCAGGCAGGTAATACAAAAGGTGAACCAAAACTCAGTGACACAGTTCAGATACCTTCCCACTTCAGCAGGGATTTGATGCAAACTCCAACAAACATATCTTTAATTGTTAGTATTTTAAAGATTTTAGTCACTGACAAACTCTTGATCATTCACTGAGGACAAAATTCTTCACCAACTACGCTTGTTACTTCTGTTAATCCAAATTGGGTTTCAAGGCTGTCACTGCATAAATTCTCAGTCCCAAGGGCTGGGAAAACCATCTAATTCTGTTTTCATTTAACCTTGCGAAAAAGTACATTTTGTGACACTGATCCAACATTTAGCAATCATTCTCCTTGTACTTAGAGTTCCTACAGACTGTCACATTGCAGGAAACAGCAGAAGAAACACAAACCAGCTCAGATAAAATTATTCAGGCTCGTTATTAATTGTCAGTACTGTGACCTGGCTCACTTTGTGGCTCACAAAAGCTGTTCTCCCTGTGGTTTATGCAGACTTGCAGAGGGATAAGTGCTTGCCTTTGCTTCTGCCTTTACCTCTGCAAATGTTGGGAAAATTTTTCAGCTTGCTGCATTTCTTCCTTTCACAGAAGCGTAAATAATGTACTGATACAGGTAGGGTGGTGTTTTGTTAAGATTAGTGTTATAAGTAGGTGGCAAAAAGAATAGATGGTAAAAATAGCTGATGCTATAAGGTGATGTCAAATTTACTGCAAGGATGAACAAATATATGTCTAGACAGGTGGAAGTTATACATTAAGCAGAAATAATAGATGCAAGATTTTAGACATTCTCATCTTCTTCCCACAAAACTTTCCAGCTGAGCTTTGCAAGCAAATATGGGAAAATATAATGATGTTTTTCCCATTTTTTTTTCCTTCAAGCACATAATTTTCTACAGAAAAGTCTAAAGTTTAAGAATTTGTAGCCCAAGTCTTCTATAATTCTACTCAATGTGGTAGACTATGGGGATTTTGTTTTTCTATATTCTACATTATGACGTGTCATAGTACAATGTCGAGTTAATTGAAAATTGTTTAGCATGCAGATACATAGGTTTGAACTCCAAGATGGCAAGAGGTTGATTTCTTTTATTTCAGCTTGTTCCTTCTGGCAATTGTCACTAAAAAGATAATGCATTTAAACATTTGGATGATGTTACTATTCAAAATTTTAAAAAAATTTGTCAGTGGATAAAATGTCTGCCACCTCTGACGAGCCAAACATTATTCACCGCTTATCAGCGACCACTTTTAGAGTTCATTCTGTTCACTCCTAAAACAACTTGTTTTTCTCATACATAATCATTGCTTAGGACACAGCATTGTTTGAAAAGGGTTACACAGCTTATGTAGTGTCTTTGACATGTCTAAATAAATCTAAAAGTTTCAGGAGGGCAAAGCTAAATAGTAGATGTGTGCAAATGCTGAAAATGCTTGACTCGATACACCGAGATTTCTAAAACACTGCACAGGTTTCCACACTTCCAGGGCATGGCCCCCTCATTGTCTTTATCCCCGATGGGTAAATTGTAATGATGTTCCTTTTTTCTCTTTTCATCTTTTGAACAAAAGTGCCACCCAAAGTCATAGTCAGAGGACTGTCAGAAAATTTCATCAGATGGAACTTTCCTCGGAAAACAAGTTTTTCTCAGGAAAAACTGAAATTTGAAAGGGGAAAATATCTGCATCCCAAAACTGAAATTTGAAAGGGGAAAATATCTGCATCCCAAACTTTCCTAAAATTTAGGTAACTTCACAGATATCTTTGGTAAAATGGCAAAACGCATTTCAAAACTGTAGGTCAAATTAGCTGATAATAATAATAGATAATAAAATTTCTAAATTTAAAAAAAGCATTTTTTAATTTAAAACAAGTGTTCACCCAGTAATAAAGTTTATCATGGTCATCTTTAAAACTTAAAGTTCATGCATGTATTTCTGTAAAAAATACACTAAAAGCCACCTCTTCTCATAACTTTTAGATGCTATTTTCAGTACTGTTTTCCCTTTAAAAAAGAAAAAAAGAAAATCTTTCCAAACAATACTAATTAATTTCTGTTTCCTTGCCTTACCCAGCAGTCCTCTCGCTAGATACATTTCCACTGACTTGCCCTTCCTTTTTAATTTTGGTTTAAACTTAGGGACCTCAGAAGGTGTATTTGATTATGGATTAACTTGAGTAATGACCCTTTCTTACTGTACCTGTCTTTACCAAGTACTTTAGCATTAATTAAATCTTATGAGCTGGGGTTTTTTTTGCTTTTTTTTTTGTTTTTTTTTTTGTTTTGTTGGGTTTTTTTTGTTTTTTTTTTTTTTTTTTTTTGTTTTTAATAATATATATCTAATGTGATTGCATAAACAAAGTTAATTACATATAAACAAAAATCCCTTTTGGGGTGTCATCCAAAGATCACAGTGCTGAAAATCTGATACACTTGTGTTAAAGTATTTTTTGTGTATATATATTATTTGAACTTCAGTTTTCTCTCTGAAGGTCTAAAGCTCCATGACTGTGAGGGTGACATTCTTGGAAAAGTCTGTAATTTCCCTTGGCACCAGGCTTCATTTGTTCAAAATATTCCGTCTAGTGGTGCCTTCCTTTCACCATCAGGATTCTGATGTCTTCTGACAGTGATGATGGTGGCCGAATAAATTCTGGGGGTCTCTCCTTGATTTATTACTTCAATATCATATTTTTCCTTTATCATTCATAGCTGTCCTTAGCAGAAAATCCTTAGATACAGCTCTGTGCATTCTTCTTTTTGCATAGTCAAGCAAATGGCTTAAGATGAAATAAGGATGGGATCCTAGCTTCTCCCTGTCCTATAATAATTTGTAGCTTCAGTTTATCTTTATATGTCTGTTTTGATCTCTCTGTATTTCTTACTTCTAAGTTGAAACTAAAAAGGTGTATCTGAAATTCACCTTTTCTTAACAGATTCATGCGTCTTTTGCCAAGCAAAAGAGCTGAGATAATTTTGTGTGTATCTTCATAAACCAGTTCTCTACAAGTCACAGTATTTCTGAAGACACTGTATACCACAAAAAAGGCCTGGGCAAGAACTTTGAGGTGAAAGAGGAGGAAGTAAAGGAAACACTGGAAGATGGGAGATTTCAAGGATGAAGTAAGGACATGCAAAGACTGACTTGGACAAATTGCAGTTCAGAATGGGACTGCAAAAACATCTAACCATCACTTCTTGTCTTTCTCTTTTCCCAAGCAGCCTACAGCTATAGGTCCTCCAGGCTTTCAAAACTGGCCTTGTTGATGAAAAACAGCAACTATCATCAATCATGCTGATTCAAAGTCAAGTACAGTGAAGTAGGAACCTTCCCAAAAATCTTATGGCTACTGCATCAAAAGCTACAATAAACATGTGTATGGACATGTGCAATTCATCATTTAAAATAGCTGGGGTACCTCTGGTATGGGTGGCTAAATAAAACAAGCATCCTCAATATATAAACGGACCATACCCAGGTGGATGTGTTAATTTCTAAAGGAAAATTATAACTATTCCCATTAGTATCTTTGAGACCATTTTGATAATACTTTACCTAGTTTGTGATTCTAGTCACAACAGTTAAAAATAATATCCTAGAGGTCACTGAGAATTTAGCAATTAGATGTTCAACCTTACTTCTATTCACACTGAAAGTGAAAAATTTATCATGGTAGCACATTAACTCCAGCTGTAGAACCTAATTTCCCTGAGTGCCTAGAGAATTTCAATGACAATTTCAAGAGAAGTAATACCTGTGGAAGTAGGGTATTAAAAAAATACTTAGAGTTATCAGTTATATCACATTTTAATGCATTTATCTGAGGTTTAAGTGTTTGTAATGGGAGACTTTTGACTGTATAGTCTACATATTTATTTTTCACTTCACCTGATAGTTAAGAAGACCGATACACAACTATATCATGTCAGTTGTGTGTTGATTTTGTGAAAGAGTAAATATAATAAAGGAATTCATATAGTAATCTAGAACATTTAACCACAAGAATGTTGAAGTCTACAGAATACATGAAGTGGATGTTCTTGTGCAATCACAAAGCAGTTGTTTCCCTGGTTTTTGGTAGTGCTCTCTAATACAAGGCTGGAACCAGTCCTTCAGACCCACTAGAGAAAACACAGGATCTGGATATAAAGTAAAACTAACAAAGATATGAAAAACAGCAGTGCTGTTTAAAATAAATATTTTAGGTCATAGCTTCTAGCAGACAGTTTTGTGCTGTTTTGTAGTCAACTTATTACTCTTTTATTTGAGTGAAACACACTGCAGTGAAATAAGAAATTACATGAAGTATGAAAAATACACTCAAAAAGGTAAAGATGAAAAACAGGGAAAGATTAACATAGTGTAGCATTAGCCTGTGTAGCAGCCAGACATAGAGGTAAATAAACTACTCAGTATGCATGGTCAAATAAGGTATATTTGTTTCAGATCTTTTTGCCATTTAAACATTCAGTGTTTTTACTGAAAATATTCCCAGGCAGAAATACTCTGCTTTGTCCTGTGGGAAACAGACCATTGTTTGGATATGATTTTCTAGTATAAGAAACTGAAAACACAGGGAAAAATATGCATACCTACATATAAAATAAGCAGGAAGGGAAGGTTGGAATGTCATTCAGTACAAAATCACTTTATCACACTCTTGATGTGCAGTTCCTATCATCCCAAACTCCCAGTAAGGGAAAGAAATAATTTTCCTTTTCCCTCTTCCTTTAAACTCTATTGTTGTAATCCTATTTCCATCAGATATTGAGCCTTTTTTTGTTGTTGCTTTTGTGTTCAGTCATTTTGTCAAAGCAGCTGGAGGAGACAAAGTGTCTCCTTACAGTCCTAGAAATAAATTTCTAAACCTCCTTAAAGGGTGAATTACGTGTATACTTGTAGGCTGGAAGGTGTCAAAACTAGGAGTGAAAGCAGGGATGTAGGGAGTCATACATATTCACATGCATTTTTATTATCTCCCTGTCTGCATGGTGCTCACTCTGCTGACATACATGTTGCCCTGATGTCTTTGGGTCATTAAAATGACAAGTCTGAAAAATATCAGAGTTTTTGTCTTTATCTGACACATGCATTTCGCTAAGGTGGACAATTCTCTTTGCTTGCAGGCAGAACCATGAGGCCAAGACATTCTAGCAAATGAGAACAAAACATGAACTTGGCACATAAAGAGATTTTGGGTCTCAAGGCATGAAAACAAAAGGCTGGCATGGTAGGATGAACAAGTAATGCAGAGGTTTGTTTTGTTTGGGTGGGTTTTTTTTCTTTTATTTTATCTTTAAAGAAACAAGATTATAATGCATAAAATTGCAAGAAATTTAATTCTTTCAGCTATTTATCATTCATGAAGCTTGCATATGGAAAGTGCACTAAAATCCTTATCCTACATTTCTACAGCTCTCTTTATTTTTAAATAAACATTGTAGGAGTGATTTTTTTTTTTTGTTTACACATGTATTTCTACTGTCAGGATAGTTACCTCTTTATTTCTATTTGTGGCCTTAGTTTCCTGTTCATGTACAGTGCACATTCATTAATTTTTATCCAGACTTATCAGAAGTGAGTTCTCTGGAAAAGTCAAACATGGACTGGAAAGCACAGGACACCTGACTGAGAGCAAATACCAAGTTGTTGCTTTGGAGCTTCCCAAAAATATCTTCTCACATGTCTTGTGCCCTCCCAAACCAATATCATGCACTCTGGAGTGGCCTGTGGTCTTGAGCTGAGAGAAATATTTCTTGTGCACACCATGGAGTCCTCCTGCTGGGATACAGAGCAGTTGTGACTTTTTACTGCAAAGAAAATTACATTCTTTTTAAAGTTGTTTTAAATTTGAATTATTTGAAATAAAATCTTAAAAATTAAAAATTTAAAGTTTCAGAATTAAAAATGGCTAAAAAATATCTTTTCAAGAAAATTTCTGTTGGAGGGACTAGTGAGGAGACTTTTGCTCACCTCAAGGTTTACCACCTTCATAGCCCAGTGCCTGGGCTCGTGGACCCTTTTATGGCTTGACTTCCTACACCATTCCTTTTTCACTGTTCTCCCAGAAACAACATAACAAGGAAATCTATGATATCTATTTCTTACAAAGTAACTATTTAATAGGCAAATAAATGTTCAGGGAACTATACTGTGCTGTATATATCTACGTACTGAAATAAAAGTTGGTGTTTTCTTATACATATCACTGCAGAAACACACGTGAGTTTCAGTACTCCAAGCCTTTTGACAAAATTGAGGTAAAATTAACCATCTGAATTACTATATATCTAATCCTGTATATCAATACAATACTAGGAGAGGTATGGCTAAATCTTATATACCTTTGTGCAACAGAATATTTTCACTCCATGGCATTCCATGTAAATACACTTCTAATACAAATTTATAATTTTATACCATAAATCTTTGTAAATATGCAATACACAGGTAAAACATTGAGTGTGGCAAGTTTTAAAATGCTCATAGGGCTGAGATCACCACCTCCATGAAGGACCTATGTTATCACACTTCACATTTACTTAATGCTGCATCCTACACTAACTTAGTTAAGAAAAGGTGAAAACAATAGAGAAGCACTTCATATTAGATATGACTTATTTAGAGATAAAGAAATATGAAATTTAGAATGTGTGTTTATATACATATATATATATATATATATGTATATTATTATTGATATGTCTCCTGCTCAAATTACATAGAAAAGCTCTTCACTTCTCAAGTAGGAACTTAGCCACCAATACCTGGTCAATCTCAGCACCTTTCCTCCTCCTGTTGCTGAAAGGGTTGTTTCTATGTTTTACTCTGACAGCCACTGGATGAATCCCATAATATACAGTGCCTAGCACAACAACAGGAGGAATCAACTTCCCTTTGTAAGAAGACATTTTGCATAAAAGACCCTTCACAGAGAATATTAATATTAATAGTCAGTTTCACAGACAGATGAACTCAACCTAAGAGGTACAAAGGAGAGCAAATACAGCATGGGAACGGCTCTTCATTGGCAGTTTATCTTTGACTTCATAAACATGAAGCAGCTGAGGCAAATATCAGCCCATCTCCCAACAGTCATAACCCTGCCAGTAATGTTTATCATCAGTTCTGCCTCCAGGAAGGAATCTGATCAATAAAACATATTTTTAAACTGCCTGCTTAACACAGTATGAACAATGCCATTTAGCACTTACATATCAGCTTACGCTTGTGCTGCTGCACACACATTGACTAATTAATCAACTAAAACAAAAGAAAAAAGCCTTGCTTTGTCTAGCTGGTGCATTAACAGCAGAGTTTTTTTTAACAATTCAGTTTAATAAACTGAAAATCTCCCCATTAATGTAACTTGACTTGTACCCTTGTCTTTTATATGTTTTATCTATGTGTGTATGTTTGTACTCTATTCACACAGTATTCTGAACACTAACAGCAATGCCACTCAGAAAGCTATGATCCTTGTCTCAGAGCACTCAGGGATGTGTACAATTACATCTTGGTGACTAAGTGTCACAGACACAATGAAAATAGTGAGGCAAAGAAATTATTCATAAGGATACCCTGATTGAAGCAGAACAGATTTTCCTGTAATGGAAAAGCTTATAGCAATAGAATAATGTTTTAAAATTGAAAGAACTCATCCTACATGCAGAAAAAGGTCTTCAATATTGTGAAAAAGAAGAGTAGAAAGAAAAGACATCTCTAAAAGGAGGAAGCCAGTGCCATTGCCTTGGAGAAACATCAAGGTTGAAGTTCAACCTAAACGATGATGGTCTCCCATGAACCTGCAGGCAACAGCGCCAGAGTACAATTAACTGTCACTAACATAGTCTTAAGTCTGGCCAAGGCCTGTGCTGTAAAACTCCTTGGAGACCAGCTAGATGGTATAGAAGTAATAATTTAAACAGAATATCTGGGTTCTCTTAATTTAAAGTGTGGTCTCTCAGGCCTCTTTTCCTGGAGTAAATCTTAGTGAATCTTCCTGAATCTCTGTCACCAGCTCGTACCTGGATGCCAAGAATTGGTTGTACAAGTACTTCAAAAGTAGACAGTAGTTGTTCATGTAGTGTGGTGCTAACTCATGCAGATAAAGAAGAAGAATGGGCCAGTAAGTAATTAGAAAATTCTTTTTTCTTCATTATTATTTTTCATGCTTAACAAACTTTTTTGAATGACATATTTAATTTTTGCCTCATATGAATTCCTTGGTGGATTTTGCATTGAACAGAAGATAAATCTTCATTCTCAATGAACATATCAAATTCTGGTTTCAGTTGCTAACAGAAATTGTTAAATGTTTTAAATATGCACACCAATACATATGTTCCTTCTCTTGCCCTGGGAATAACTATTTTCTTGCTTCTCAGTACAGTGAGTATGTGTGTCCAACCATTTTAAAGTGTTCCCCAAAGTGAGAGCACAGAAAATTTTAGGCCAGTCTGGCCAAGATAGTAGCTCATTATTCTCAGAGAAAATTAATAATCCTACATCTCTAATTCTTTGGTGTAAGCCAGCTGCCCCAGGGCAGACCAAGTACACCAGAAAATCTCATCCTATGTATTCTGAAGGAGTACTGCTAAAGAAAACAAGATTGGCATTTTAAGTGCTGAAACAGGAAAACAAGTATTGGTGAATATATGTTTCAAGAAATGAAAGCTCAGACTAAGGACAGTAAGATCAATGGATGGCTGGAAGGTGGACTTTAAATGGAGAACAGTAAAAATGAATAATTTTCAATATTATATTGCCTTCCATCAATATGTCAATAAATGTTTCCAATTCAAAACTGAAATGGCAGACTTCTGTGGATTACCTATTACTATCGTACAATAGAGAGCAGGAAATAAGCACAAAGTATCTGTGAAAACTAAGATTGAGGCATTGACACAGTATATCTCATCACTCAATATTTTTGATACCGTTATTGAACATATTGCCATTGTTCCAACAAGAACCATGGACCAGCACACCACTGTGTAAATTACAATCTAATTTTACTGTAGAAGACATCTGAAAAGTTAACTAGTTGTAGTGATTGCAGAAAGGGCTTCATTTTTGTGTTGTTCCAGTACACATCTTCTCCTGTGGACTCTGTATGAACTTACTAAGATATTTCAAACATTCATGGCAACACTTCGTGCAAAGAATCACAGAATCATAGAATAGTTTTGGTTGCAAAGAAGCACAAGTGGATTTTAGTAAAGGTCTAAGATTTTACCCAGCATTACCTTTTTCATTACCAGTGAAAATACTTATTGTTTCAAATACTCCTAATCATAATCATTATCCTTTAATTCTATGTAGTACAGTAAGTTCCCAAAACTACTGGCTTTGACATAGTCTTAATACATGCAAAATACCAATAGAAATTGGGGATAAAAATCTGAGTATAAAATCAAGATAATCTTTGCAGTCGCCCATGATTACAAACAGTTTTTAAAACCTCTTATGAGTGTCAATGCAGTTTAAGATATTTATAAACTAGCATTTTTGTAAAGCCATTTGTTTTGAATTAATCTCCTGACAATGGAAGATGGGAAGGGAGTTAAAAAGGAGTGGTGAGGGAATTGCTAATTCTATTGGCCAGCAAATTAGCTATGAAAAGTCAGGTTACAGGAAGGAATGAAGATCCATTTAATGTATAATTAAATATCCCTTTTAACAAATCAAGCAGATATAATACCAACAAAAGGAAGTAGGAATTGTTTAGTACAAAATATGCTGAATGAAATGAAGATTCCTTTGATGTGAAGAAATGAAACAGATTTCTGGAATCGCATTATCTAAGTCTGAAAAGTCCTCCTTCTCAGCACACTGAAATGTAAGAATTTTCAAGAGAGGATAACAACAAAGACTAGAATAAAATCGAAGTAAAGTCTATCTAAGGATATAACTGTGAAGGATTATAACATCAAGAGACAGTCCAGGGCTGCAGACTGTAATACATCTGAGAAGAATTGGAGCTTCTGGTTTTCTCTTTGTCGGTGATTAAAGCTCATGAAAGTAATACAAACAAAAATGCAAGAATAAAAAATTACAGGTATGAGGCTTGAAGAGATATTGTTGCAAAGGGAGTAAAGGATGGTTCAGAACTGCAAGTTTTTTAAATATTTGGTTTATTTGAATTAAAATTATATTTCTAGCCAATACGAAATTTTATACTTACACATGTGCACTCATATATCTGTATGTACATAATTATAAAAGGTAAATGCAGACTTTTGCAATAGTACATGGGGGAAATATACTTTTTGTCAGCCTTGAATGGCTTCTGTGAGAACTGTATTCTTCTGATCTTGCAGTGGTTATGAAATTAACTGTAGGATGTGCTGTCAGGTGTGTTTGCTTTGCCTGATATTTGAGAAGAATGAGAGTTGTTATTCTGTTGTTTTTCACTTCATCTGGCTGTGTTCTTGTCTGAGATCTAAAAATGGCTTCATGAATCAACTTTCCAGAGGCCAACAGAAAATCCTCAGGCTGAATCTTGTCTCCTGTCTCCTACAGAAGGTGCCTTCTGGAAATATATTCTACAATGGACTGAAGAGTTTGCTTTCCTTCCTTCCTTGCTTCCTTCCTTCCCTTCCTTCCTTCCTTCCTTGCTTCCTTGCTTCCTTGCTTCCTTCCTTGCTTCCTTCCTTGCTTCCTTGCTTCCTTCCTTCCTTGCTTCCTTCCTTGCTTCCTTCCTTCCTTCCTTGCTTCCTTGCTTCCTTCCTTGCTTCCTTCCTTCCTTCCTTCCTTCCTTCCTTCCTTCCTTCCTTCCTTGCTTCCTTCCTTCCTTGCTTCCTTCCTTCCTTCCTTCCTTCCTTCCTTCCTTCCTTCCTTCCCTTCCTTTTTTGAAATAATCAGAGTTTAGTGGCTTCCTAAGCATGTAGCAAAAGGCAAAATAATTAACCACTGTGAAAATTCATATGGCAGGATGGCAGGTATTTATTCCTATAGAAACTAAAGTCAGAATAGAATATTGAAGGAGAGCAACAATTTGCTGAACAGGTATTAAAATTAAGATGATTGGTCAATTATTTTTGAAAGATCAGCTGTATAATAGTACCTTCCAGTCTTGAAATTCAATGTCAGTGTGATGTCCTTTCAGACAGAGCAAATTAACCTTTCCAGGGCAAGGAAGGAATAGCAAGAAACTTTCTGGTGTTAAAAAAGTGCTAAAAGGTCTTTTTAAAATGATTTTTAAAGGATTTTAAAATTTTAATTTGAATACTATTTAAATGTCTTAATAGCTCTTCCTTGTCCAAATATCATTTCCTAAGAGCTTCACAGAAAATGTGGATTTGACCTTGTGACAAGTTCAAAATGTGTTCTGTGTATTGTGGTTCATCTTCACTGCTTAAAACTCAATTAAACCACTTTCTTTCAGAACTAAACATATTACATTCAGAACTTAATGGAAACAAAATATCATTTAGCCTAAATCAAACTTCTTTTAAAACCTGTGAGCAATATGACTCCATCATCTGGTTGGAAAGAGGTTATAATTTTTCTTCACTCTGTATATGAGGTTACATGATAATCAAATTTACTGTAAATGTTCACTTCATTACCTGAAGTATAATGAACTTCTTTTCATTCTTTATGAAAGTTGTTTTGCAGTTCCTAGATTTTTTTCAAATCATACTGCTTTGACTCATAATTTAATACAATTCATAAAAATATTCAGAGAACGTTCCTCTCACAGAATTTTACCAAACTGCCTAAAAGAAACAAGTTCCCATCCATGCTCCTAATTGATTTTCTCCTTTCAGATATTAGAGAATCAGCTTAGCCTTGTTAGGCTGTAGAATTTCCAGTAGATATGAACTCAATTTTTTTATTCCTGGCTTTCCAGAAACCACATGCTAATATTTGGCACAGCACTAAATTTCATAAATCACAACACTGTCTTTGGAATATATGTGGAAGAAGACCTTCATTAAAAGGACTAGACACAGCCTTTAGGCACAAGATTCCCTGTGACTTTTTAAAGGGGATTATTTCTAACTTCTTCTCTCAAACGTTCTTGAGCCTAAAGACATCCTTTTTGCAGTCTTGTTCCTGGAAAAATTATCACGTATTTCAAATGTGCTTTTTTTACACTTTTAGGATTGCAGGATTGGAATCTAATTATACGTATTGCAGTAAAGAAGAGAGAGCTAATTCATGAGACATTGAAATAAGCAGGAATCCAAGACATGCCAAGGTACTTGCACACTGTGATTGCAGATTGACACTTATTTAAAAATTAACTAAAAAAAAAAGAAAAATAAACAAAAACAACCAACCAAAAAAAAAAAAAACCCAAAAAAACCCCAAAAAACCCCCCCAAAACCAAAAATCAACAATTGTTTCTGTTTTGGTGCTTCTAGAATACAGTTTCAATGCACACTTTCCACTCTGTATCCCTTGCTGTCTGTATGTGCATGTATATATATATGTGTATATATATATATATATACATATATACATACATATATCTATCTCACAAAAATCACCAAGAATCCCATGTGAAGATGGGTTTCCTAGACATTTACATCATGAGAGGTTCAATTTTACATTGAAAACTTAAACAGAAGTGTTTTAAAATGTTCTCTTTTCTCATTAGTTTTTTAAGCAAAGGCTTGCATGCATTTAATTACATATGATTGATGATATTTCAATACTCCATGGATTTTACCCTGTTTATAACAGCTCTTAGTGGGTTTTAATCCAGATATTTCATGAGTTTTAATGCAGATATTAGGACTTTCATTGAAATTCACTTTTTCCAATTTCTAATATTTCAATATATAAAGAAAAATAAATTACTATTATTAATTCTTAAATTAAACTACTTTGAAAGCAAAGGACTTCAGTAAAACTAAAGACAGGAACATCAGCTTTATGGGCCAAGCTTATCTGAAGTTTACAGTTTTTTCCTGTTCACTTGTAGCATTTTACCGGTTGGCAAATTTCTTGACAAAGTTTTGAACCTAAACGTATAACACCTAAGTTAATTAAAAAAAAAATAGAAGAAAGGGATATCACGTGGAAAAAATAGAACAGAAAGGTAGTAATGAGATTTTCAGGTTTTGGCCATCATAGATTCATGGAGAGACAAGAGTCTTTAAGAGCTGTGACAGTAGCAGGACTGTAATAACCATGGAATAAAATACAGTGGTGGTTATTTGGCATTAATAGGATTCCACTTTTGTGAAACATGCTGGGAGATTTAGAATAGGCTACAAAGAGAGACAGAATGACACAAATTGGATCTAGCTACTAGTTTCATATGAATTTATGGGAACAATAAAGCAGGTGGAGTCACACTTGACAGTTTTAGGGGATTGAAACAAGGGAGTTCCAAGGCAAAAGCTGTATAAAACATACAGTTGGAAGGACAAAGTTCACAAAACAACAACAGAAAAATGTGCACTTCCAAATGGAAATTGCAGTTTTAAATATTGCATTTTTCTTAAAGGCATTTACAGATTTTTTTTTTCTTACACCACAGGTCAGTAGCATTAACATTTTTTGTAAACCAATTGACCACTAAAGTCTGTCAATATTTTGGACACTTCTTTATCACTCAGTGTTGTTAGTTTATATTTTATAATACTGATAAAATGAGACATCATGCCTTTGGCATGTGTTTATTATTTTACTATAATAATAATGGTAAAATAATTAGGAAATTTGCTATGCAGAGTAAATAAAGAAGGAAAAAAAACACAAACAAAGAAACAAGTAGCTATTTCTTTATCATACATTTCTTTTTAAAACAGACTAATGAATTTCATGGCTATTTATCAGAAGACATCCAACAGAATGCCGAGTGGACCACCTGAAAGAGTGATAAGTAGGTGGTAACTAGGAGTGCAGAGAAGAAACAAAAATGTGTGAAGAAGTTTAAGATTTTGCCCAAGTCGATATTTTTCTGAACTTTAAAAGTAAACAATAAGTTATGAAATCTCTGGATGATATTAGTATTAAATTCAGCACTTTCTGAAATAAATATTGAATACTAAAAATAAAGTAGAAATTATGGAAGAGTATGTACAAAGCAGCTTTTGCTGTAGAGTTACGTCTTCCTCCCTTTACTATGTCACATGCTTTGAAACCTCCAGAGTGAACTGAGCAGCAATGGAACACCATCCATACAAAATACAGAATCCACATTTTTACCAGCATTTCTGTCTAAAAGTCTTTCTGACCCGCTTTTTCAAAGATGATGTAGGAAAGTTTTTTAAAAGAAATAGAGAAGGGTAGAGGAGAAAACAGGAAAAAGCTGTTGGTTGAAATATCAGGACATGATCTTAAATGAAAATGTACTGATTAATGTGTGTGGGATTATATCAGCACAGGGATCTTACACTTTATATAAATGAACAAAGAAAAGCAAATGTTTGATGGGGCATTCTAATACTCCAGTTCTAACTTTTAACTCAGTATAGCTTATAAATTTTCTTCTTTAACTGAGGCTAGAGGAAATGAATATATATGTGTCTGTGCATGTGAAAAGAGATATAAAAGAGATATCTTTTGGTATTGAGTAGGTGGCTATGGGCATTTTATAATTATGAAATCCATTTGCACCAGACAGGTCAAAGCATTTCTATAACTATCTTTCTCCTGTCCTATATTCATATTGTTTGTGGGAATGATTTAATACGTTTTCAAGCCCTGACAGTAATATCAAATGTCCAATAAAAGGTTCATTATACACCTAAAATGATGTTCTTGAAGTATTTTGAGGAAGGCAAAGTCTACTTCTTCCAAATTGTCTCATTACAACTGCCAAAAAACCTTCCCTAACCCTGATGCATTCAAGCGATCGTGCTAATGATGAGAAACATGAAATCTGGTAGCTTTGGACACCTTTTGACTTGACTGAAGATTATTTGTTAAATAATTCATTCCTGGCTGTCCTCATTTGTTTCCTGCTTATAAGTTACACACAGGATTTAATAGGGGTTGGTAGCTTTTTCCTTCTTAATGACAAGTTGCTCAGTAGGAAGATTTTTCCAGGCTCTTACAGCTTTACCACAGGTATACATCTGGGTGATTAGCTGAAGACATGCATGATTGAGCCAAGATATTTGCATGAGTAGGTGGGAACCCATGAGGCAAATTAAACAGCTCCATTAGCTAAAGCCTTTTTAAAAATACGTATCACGAGGAGGAATACACTCTGTGCAAGGATTCAAAGGCAGTCAAATGCTGTCATGAGGAAGGCAAAGATTAGGGGTGTAAAGCAGTGCAGGCTGTGTTTGTAGTTTAGATGACAAGTAGACCTCAAAACCTGCATCTGTTGGCAATGCCTGAGACAAAGGAAACCCTGGAGGCTGCTCCTGGGCCACACATGCTGTGTTTGACAGACTCGCTATTTATTACTTTTAATTTCATGAGCACAGGAGTGCCTTTGCTTTTACTGTCTTTCCTGACAGTCAGATGTGATACATTGTCTCTGTACAGGCAGATAATCAGAAAAGTAGAATAGTCATTGCAATGAGCACTGCGGCATTTCTGATGGGACAGCTCAACTCCTTGAGAAGGATAAAGAAGCCTTCCCATGTTCTGGTACATTGAATAGATAAACATGTATTAGACAGGGATTCATTAGAGGTAGAAAAAATGCACCAAAGAGAAGCACTCCTGAAGTTCTGCTTCATTAAAGTTGAAAAGCTGAACATAGAAGAAAACATTTTGCTGAAGTGCAGGTAAGCAATTGCAAAACACCTCTTTTCCCCAAAGGTAAATTCCCAGTTTCTTTTCTTATTTTTAATCCTGGGAAAATGAAATAGTGAATGAATTTTTGATAAAATCTTCTGTAATCTATCCTTTGTATCTGGAAATCAGAATTATATTCACTATATTGATAAAAACTCTATTATGTAATTATGAAGTAGGTGTACTTTTAAACATAGTAATTCTTTGGGGCAGAAAATATTTGAAAGACTAAATAAGAAGGAATTTTATAAGCCCATGACTAAAGCTATGATTTTCATTGCGAGTCAAGAAAGACTGAATCTGCTTCTTAGCATATATTTAATTCTTCCTTGTGAAAATTGACTTTTTTGTTTGAAGTCTGATTTTTTCCTCTACACTGAATTGGCAAAATATGAATAATGTCATTATGAACCTGTATGCTTAAACACATGTATCTGCTTGTGTGTGCAAACTTAGATCACATATTCCATGCACTTTTGTTCCTGGTAAGTCACGTTGCTTGACAGGTGAGTATGTCCATATCTAAGGCTGAAGAAACCTTTCTCCTTTCTAAGTGAGGGGTTGTAAAGCAGGGTTCAACATTTTGTCTCCTTAGGAAGAACAGCTCTGGAAACCAGAACAACTCTGGGCTCAAAAAGAAACCTCAGTGTCAAATGGGCTTAAGTGCACATAAATGAAAGTGTGAGTAAAACATGTATGTTTTACATGAGTATTCAATGTCCTTTAAGGGGAACTTTGTACACTTCTTAGGTTTAATAATCAAAGCTGACTGAAATAATTGTGATATACAGGAATTTTGTCCAATGCAAAGGAAGAAGAAAATGGAGGTATTTTTAAATCCAACTCCAGGAAGCCAATAGTCTAAGCAGAAAAAAGAGGTGTGTGGAATTTCTGAGAACAAAAGGATCCTTTTCCTACAGCTCTATTCATAATTCAAGAAGGGTGTTAATAAACTGAAGAGGGTTCAGAGAAAAACCGTGACTAAAGGACTGTATGATGCACCTCTATTCTAAAAAAAGGAAGTGTCTCTGTCTGTTTATCTTACCAAAGAGAAGGTTAAAGGCCATGCTTCCTATGCAAGAGAAGAAAATTGATAATAGAGGGATCTTCAATCTACTGTATACAGACAAAATGAGACCCAGAATGAAGTCTGGGAAATAAACACAAGAATGGTAATGCAGATTTTAGTGAACATAGTTAATCACATGGAAAACTTCAGGAGAATTTTTGTCAGCTCAGTATCAGCAGCAATAGAAATAGGGTATTTTTCTGAAGTATGTACTTTACTTAAGTGGGAAGTATTTTGGAAAAACGTGTGACCTGATGTGCAAAATTTCAAACTGAAACCAATGAGGTCTCTACCAGATTTTAAATCTATCGCTGTATATTGTGTAACAACTTGCTTGTTTTATGATTCCTTTTAGTGAGTCAAGATTTTCATTCTAGATTATCTGTGTTAATTTTTCCATATTGTGGATTCCATAGACTCAGGATGCTGAAATTTGTACATAGATTTGTTCTTGATAGATGATATTTTAAAGTGCTCATAGGTGTTAAAATTAACAAGAATTTCTTTCAGAAGTAAGAGAATAGAAACACCCTATGAACCAATCTTGTCTGGAGTGAATTAATTATTGATCAGTTGTGTTCAAATCTTTGGTGAACTAACAAAATAATTTTTGAAGTTTGTTGGAAAATAATCTTTTCTATTCAGAAATCATTTGACAATAGTAAGTTAATCTAGGGACCTCCGTTGATCTATAATTCCTTACATTGCAAGCCATGGCCAGGCTACAGTTCCTAACACTGTTATCCGTATTTTTACCAAAGTGCAGTGCTACATCATGTACCTTTAGAAAAATTTCAGCTGAGATGAGAATGAAACATGTAAAAATAAATACTGTAACTCCTCTTTCTTCCTTTCCAGGCCACAGAACATATCTTCATGACTTATTTCCATGCTTAACTGAGGAATATGTAATTAGAAAATTTTGTCTGTGTCTTTTTTTAATTTTTTTTGTCCTTTTTTTTTTTTTAAAATTTACCTTTGAATGTGCAAGTCGGGAGTACATGGTACATTTGCAAGGCCATTTTAAAATTAAATTTCACTAAGATATGAAGGTGTGACTTTTGAATTCTCTGTCACCTGTTTCCCATCTCCCATCTTATTCATACTAAAATGTTAATGTGATCATATACACTTTCAAATGCAATATAGAAATTGTGCTTTCTAAACTTTATTTAAAGAATGAGGAACTAATGTGTGTGTGACTGTGTGTGTGTTTGCAGGTGCACATACATGTGTGTATTTTTATGTACATAAACACATAGATGCAGGTAATTTGACATTTGGGCTCTACTCTGCAATACATATGGTGTGATAGATGCACTGTACATTAATATTTGTGAGAATGTGGTAGGGGCAAGGGTCTGTAATGTCAGACCTGTTGCAGGCTTGGTGTCGAAGTGGGTCTTGTTTTCTTTGTGCTTCTTCCCACTCTGCCAGGCTCATTTAAGGACCCCTGAGGAAATTTTCCCTGCTGAAAACTGATAGTCATGTTTTAATCTGTCACTAATAAGAAGTATTTAAAATACCTTGAAGGAAGAAGGAGAAGTTGCCAGTAGGTCCTGTTCATTTCCCAGATGCTGTTGAGTCTTACACATTCTGTCATCCAGTCTTTCCCACTAGGCCATTGCTACTGGGTAATAGCCAGATGTACTGCAATCACTGTAGTGGTGATTCCTGTTAGCCTTGTGTCACTAGCCTTTACAATGTATTCACATAGAGAGCTTAAGTTGGGATTTTTTCACATTTATTTCTAATGTAATGTAGTGTAATGTACCTATCATAATGCCTAGAATTGGGATCCTTCAGAACTGCTAGTAAAAATAATTTAGTTTGTGAAGTTTATTATTATAATAAATAATTACTTGTGAAAGTAAATATGGATTTGTTTTTTTCTTTTATTAGATGCTGTGGATGCTGGGATGAAAGATGGATGCTCCTTGATAGAGTTTATCCTTGTTATAAATTGTCAACAAGGTGATTGTAGACGGGCTTGATCTTTTCTGTACTACAACAACACAAACGAACCTCCAACCTGGAAGATATAGTTGCCAGAAGATGTCACTTCAACTGGGGAATTTTCAGCTCAGAAAACAACACAGCAGTTTCTAATTTTTAGTACTAAGACAGTACGAATGACCATAATAAAAGAAATTGGTAATGTCACTGTACTACTGACACCCTAAACTGTTATAATTGTCCTTTTGTGGGTCTGCTAGTTGGATTCTTTTTTTCCCAAACTTAATTATAACTGATCAAAATTATAGCAACAGGCAGCGTTTTATGTCCTTGTTCAGTTGTGCTGAATGTCTCATAGCCTCAAATGGGAATACAGTTTCAAGTTACTGCCAGGTCATACCTGAACCAGTTGCTGCAGATGTGATTGGTTATCTTTGGTATGTTTTGTTCCTAACATCATTTGGAGATCCTTTTTCCATAATATATCTGCAGATTAACTCACCATCTGGCCCATATTATTTTCTGTTCAAATGCTTATATTACTCAATCTTGTTATGTAGGTTGATATGCAAACAAGAAGTTTCAAGAATTTCAAGTGAATCCCAAAGCTCTGCAGTGAAAGGGAAGAGTTGAGGTCAAGCAATTTCTAATTTTTAGCTAACATTTGCTGAAATATCTTTCACTGTTTGAGCAGCTGCACTCAATGGGACCCAATATCCTCATGTTGTCCATAGCATGCACAACTACACTAATCAGATCTTTCCTTGGTCTGCAATTCCTTTTTTTTTTGCTTAGCCTAGCTGGGTTCTTCATTAATACAGCTGATTGCTATGGTTACAGACTGCCTGCTGTATGTTAGGCCTGAATAGGCTGTAAATAAAATGTTTTACTCCAGATAGGTAAATATTAGCCTTTTCTTATTGGAATATTATATACATTTATTTAGACCTCAGTTGAAAAATATTTTTTGCAACAGCCTCTGCACTGAGAATTTAACAATTAATGACTTTTAAACAAACAGCAAGACTTTGACTATGTGGAATATTTATGTTTCGTTTTCTTCTCTATTAGGACCTCTGAATAATTCTGTACAGCCAGGTAAATAGAGAATATGATATTTTGATCATTTTGCTTCCATTTTATGTTATTGTTTCTTCATGTATTGAAGGTGGGAATGTAGTTGATTGGAATGGTGGAGTTGATTGATATCCATGTGTGTATCATGGACATTGTGTGGCAGGAGTTGGCAGCAAGAATGAAAGAAAGCATCCAGACTTCACACGCTGCAAAATCAAGACCCTAGTGGTCCATAGTGTATCTTTGTCAAATATATTTATTGCTTTAAACAACCCTATCTGTTGTTTCTATGTCCTTACATAGAAATGTAAAATTTTCAGCAAAGGAATGTAGTTCATATTCAGGGGTGGGGAGAAGGTTAAAACAAAGAGTAGAAGGGTAGTTAAAATAAAATACTTCAGTCCTGTCAACTTCCCCAAGTCACTCATTATCAAGGGAGCACTGGAAACTGGTCCTCTTGCCCAGCCAAGCAAGGGGCAATTTTTTACCTATTTTTATAGGTACAAAATGAGAACTATGAAGGTAGTTTGTAAAACATTTGAGACTTCTTTTATCAGGTCAAGCCTGGCCAGAGGGATGAACAATAAATTCTTAAAAAATATTCACATTCGTCCTCAAATACACTGTGCTAGTTCATTTACAAACTGTCCTGATTGATATACAACTCAATTTTCAAGTGATATTTCATTTTAGTCAGTATATTAATAGACACAGAACTACTTCTGCTTACAGACTCTATAACTGAATTTTTACACAGAAAAACAGGTAAAATTTTTAAAGATTTAAGTCAAATTCTGGAATAAGAAGGAATTCTTAAAAATACTTGAATTCTTTTGATCAGATTTTGTAGCCATGTTTTGATTGTGGTGTGTTTGTGGGATTACATTATTTTGTCATGTAACAGGGATAAGTCATTATGTCACTTTAAAGAAAGCTGTTAATTTGGAGAGTTTAGGTTCAATTTTTAATCTTGCATTTGGGTGGATGTGAATTTAATTTTTTGGAAGAATAGTGCAACTTAAGGTTAAAATATAGAGTAAGGTAAACAGTAGTCAGAAATTTAGCTCAGGTAAATAATCGTGGTATTCTTAAATATATCTAGCACCTTTCAACTGTTGATAATGAAGTACACCTCTAGACCGACATGTTTCCCAAAACAGATGTCACTAAATTCTTCCAACTTTACTAAATGTCCTGAGTTTGTACATTATGTCCCTATCTTCATCATAAGATTTAAATAAACATCCATTTCTTTAATTTTAAAATTCCACCTCAAATTGTATTGGTTATAGGTATTTATCCTTTCATTTAACTTAATTTGATCAGACAAATGAGATAGTGTTCTGAACTCCACTAGATTGCAAAACACTTGTTAATTTCATGCACCCTAGCCAAAGAGTAAGTGACAAACAAAAATTTATACCTACAAAGGTTTTGCTCAGGTCAGTTGGGAATTCTTACCCTTCTTATATGTGATTAAACAAAGGACATGCAGTATGCTTTAATTTTTACAAGTGTATCTTCAGAGGTCAACAGAATAAAAGGAAGAGGAGCGTAAGGACATTCCCAGAACATCAGCTGCTATAAATCAGGGCTATATAACTAGTCTACTGTATTCAGTTTGTTACTTCAGGCCATACTTACTTATGTTGCATGACTTTTAAAGTAAAATCAGATGATTTTGTCCTACTAGAATTTAACAGTTTTTATTAGATTAGTAGGAAATGCATATTTCATTGGAACTTTGTGCAGTTACAAATAAAACCACAGCTTTAGGATTCCTGGGAAATTCATAGGACAGACATTGTTCTCTTTAAAGAAAAGTTATATTTTTATTTGAATACCAAAAATTCAGAAGACTTCATCTTCACACTCTCACTATGTCCCCCTCAACAGTACTGCATGGTATCACCACACAGCCACACTTTCATCAGCAGATGCAATGCTCTTTATTAAGCATTTCTAAAACAGTTACCAGCCACTGCAGCAAAAGTTCTTTTAAATTATTCTCAAAAGAGTGCTAGAAAAAAACCCACCAAACAACAAAGCACAGAACTTGGAGCCAACAGCTAAATAATGGGTTTAAAATAGTATTGGGAGAGAGCCAGTATAGCAACTGTTTCTGGACAGAATTCATAATCTATTTTATTCTGTGCTGAATGTCATAAACTACCTTTCTAATCATGCTCAAATGTGCTGCAAGCTCATTCAAGAAAATAACATGTCTAAACAACATTGTAATGGCGCCTTGCAATTTAAATCTAGAGAAATGCTGAATGGCATTCTCTATGATTCCTTCTCTCTAAAACATGTACAAGTCTGAATGCATACAAATTCTAAGAGAAAAGATACACAATGCGCAGGCTTTTTTCCATCCTGTCACAAGGGATGCCAGATATATCAAACAGTGATAATAAAGGATTATAAGCCTTTGAATCCTGTGGCAAACTGGCCTGTGGTGTGTTCTGTAAGTCATAGTGTTAGAAGCAGTGGGAAGCAGAGTGCTACATCTGCGGTTGTAGATGCTGCAATATTCTTCTAAAAGTAGACTATAACTATGCCATCTTTCAGGGTGGATAAATGTCTATGACATCATTGGAAAGGTTGAACAGAAATTATGGAGTCCCCAGTCCAAAGCAGGGCTAGGTTCAGGTTAAATTCAATGCCTCAGGGATGTGACCAACAGAGTTACAAGTTTTCTAGGTGGAAGAGATCAACCTGTTTCAGTCTTTCACCATCTGCATTATGTCACTTTTTTATTATACCTTATTGGAATTTCTCTTGCCGCAATTATTGTTCATTATCTCTCTTCTTTTTGCTCCCTTTGTCCTCTTTTGTCCAAAAATATGGGTTCCATCTCTACAGTCAGCTTGCTGGGAACAAAAACCAGCAATTAATTTCCTTCCATTGC
The DNA here is from genome assembly GCA_013397795.1 of Orthonyx spaldingii. Lineage (NCBI taxonomy): Eukaryota > Metazoa > Chordata > Aves > Passeriformes > Orthonychidae > Orthonyx > Orthonyx spaldingii. The sequence goes on along the minus strand of VZTJ01000322.1, from coordinate 210,923 downwards.
TCTTCTCTACTACAAGTTTATCTGTGATTTCTCTCCATGTTTTACATAGGCACAAATGCACACTCAGGGAATGCCTGAGTAAAAGTCCTTTCTCTGTGCAGGCAGGGGAATATACAGTGTGAGTCTAGTTGCTTCTATCTCCTCCTTCTGTCCTGATGGCAATGATCATATTATCATGAGACAACCCTCTTTTTAGTCACTTGGGTGAAAATAGGTTTTGCACCCACGAAGGGTTCAGGCCACCTGTAAAACAGTAATGACAGGTGGATCCTAGCTACAGTCATCCTGGATGTCTCAGAATGGGCCCATGAAACTAATTCTTGATCAAATCAAACTTGGAATTGCTTTTAGCCTAAGTTCAGTCAAAAAGTGAATAGCAAAGGCGAAGTTTGGAACCCTATTTCTAGACTTCTTATGAAAAAAAGGTGGTCAGGAGACACTGTTTATAAGAAGCATAGGTGGCAGTCCAGCTTCTCAGCTGTCTGTAGAGATGCAGGATGTGAACACCTGCATACACACTGCTTAGGAGATATATTTTCTCTAAGAGCTTGTCTTCTGCACAGAATCCTGTTGGAAAATAGATTATTTTGCCTACACTTAAGTGTCTAAATCTAAGGAATCTGTATCCAGGCTTATTTCTAGAGAGAATGATTCTTTAGGGCAGAAATTTCGTGTTGTGCAAGCAAGAACAACCATTTGCTAAGTGAAGTTTTCAGAGGCTAAAACTGCCTGGGCAATACCATTTTTGCAACAACTACTGGAGTTTTTTTTAAATGTGTCAGTTCAAGCACAAAAAAAAGTGGACATTATATTTTGCAAATGATTCATGAAAAAGATTGCGTATAGTAGTGAGAAGTAGTCAGAATCTACATTTGAAAGGAGATGTTTAAAAATGCTTTTATAGGAAGGAGGAGGAGAGGAGCGTGATTAAACTATTGACAGTTATTAGTTGCAAAAATATCATCTATTGCTCCTGTATTTATTCTGATGCAAATTCAGTCTGAATAAAAGTAACATTGCTGGCACTAACATATGGCAAGCTCTGAGAGTGTTTACATGATTGCCAAATCAATTATTAATAATCCTTTAGGTAAAGAACAAAAGACATGAATTTTTTATCCAATCATATATTTTTCCTTTTTTGAATAATTAAATGAATAGTCCTTTTGAAAGGATTTTTTTCTAACCATGAACAATAAGACCATGTCTTCTCCAAGGTGTCACATTGATCCAGTTTTTTCTCTCTAATTACATTGATTTAGTGTTATTGAACTGAAAGTTCTTACTACCACTGTAATGCAATCTTAAGGTGAATTCCTTTGAAATTGGTATATCCACATGCCTCGGGGTTTTTTTTTCAGATTCAGCTATCATTAGATCCATTCTTGTAATATACCATGTACAGCCTTCCACAAACAAATAACTATCAGACCAGGGAGGCTTCAACTGACAGTAAAAAAAATCACAAACTCCAGTAGTTCTTTCCAAGTACCCACTAGCCTGGCAGCATTGTATGTACCATAGAAAATACTCAAAATATAAGGAAGATTGTACCCTGCATGAAGTGTTGTAAGGTCACAGCAAGTATATTGAGCACATACCCTCATACACAGAGAAACAGGTACTCTGCTAGTCTGGTCCTTCTTCCATGCCCTGGACATTAACCATTACACAGGCCACCATATGGAAGAGTTCCATCAACTATGGAAGAGTTCTGGGGAAATCAGTTCCAACACTGATCTTTACATTCTAAATAGCTATCTATGATCAGATTACTGTCACTCTTCTGTTTGCTTTCTGGAATCAGAAAGGAAATACTTTTGCCTTGCAGACAAGGGCACAAGCAGCGTTGTGAGACCATCAATCATTTTTGAAGGTCCAGTTTGCTTACTGCTTCCATGCATTTTGGAGCCTTTCACTGGCTGAGAGAAAGGAGGCATTTAACTCCACCCTAAGGACTTTAAAGTGTCAGTGATGTGTACTTTGCAAGAGTGGAAGTGGTGTTGGGATGTGGAAGTGGTGTTGCCATATGACAAGACACATCATTATGTGGTCCATGTATCATCTGCTTCATTTCCCCTAACATCTGTTAAACAGAAAGAGGAATCCTGGAGGATATGTCTGCTAAGTGGACATGAAGGACTTGGAAGATTAGAGCTGTCTGGAACAATGCATGTCAAAATCTCCTACACGATCACTGCAGTGAAGTTTCTCTGAAAATTCCAGGGGAGAGCAAGTCTGGGTAATAAAGAGCTTGCAACCAAGAAAATATTAAGTGAGCAGAACAGGTACTTCATGGTAACAGTTCTTGATGGCTTGTCTTTCTATGTGCCAAAACGAGTATTCTGAAGGAATACAAATTATGGGAAGTGTTCTTTCTCCACAAAAACAATGAAGAAGATAAAACTTGAGAGTAGGGTAACTATGTTGGGATAAGTTTTATGTATTCACAGATGCTGTTGTGATTTACCCCCAGCTGGCAACTAAGACCCACAGAGCCATTCATTCACTCACTCACTCACTCACTCACTCACTCACTCACTCACTCACTCACTCACTCACTCACACTCACTCACTCACTCACTCACTCACTCACTCACTCACTCACTCACTCACTCACTCACTCACCCCTTTCCCCCAAGGGATAGGGGAGACGACTGGAAGAATAAAAGTGAGAGAACTCATGGGTTGAGATAAAGGCAGTTTAGTAAGGAAGGCAAAAGCTGCACACAGGCACAACAAATAAGGAATTCATTCACCACTTTCCATTGGCAGGCAGGTGTTCAGCCATCTTCAGGAGAGCAGGGCTCTGTCACGTGCAATTGTGATTTGGGAAGACAAATGCCATCACTCCCAATGTTCCTGGTTTCCTTCTTCTCCCCCCCAACATTATACACAGACCATGACACCGTATAGTGTGGGACATCTATCTCTGGTCAGCTGGGGACAGCTGTCCCATCTGTGTCACCTCCCAGACTCTCAGTTTTGGGGTGGGGTGAGAGGCAGAAAAGGCCTTGGCTCTGGGTAAGCTTTGCTCAACAATAACAAAAACATCTCTATATCATCAACACTGTTTCCAGCTCAAATCCAAAATGCACCACCACACAATTTACTGTGAAGAAAATTAACTCCATCCCAGTCAAGACCACCAGAGATGCCTCTGAAAAATATACATCCTTTCTGTGTAATCAAATATTTTGGGAATATTTCAGACGTGATTGCACTGATAAATGTCATTCTTAGTATTTTGTAGGACTTCAGCATGTTTGCATAAAGTGAGTCAGAAATGCTGAAAACTAAAGACAGTACATTCTCATTTCATTGTGGTGGAAGATATTAAGAATATAAATTTAAAAGCATGCCACATATAGCACAAAGTATATTAAAACAAACTATATGCCTTCACTGTAGCTTAAAGGCTCCTGTAGATGAATTCTCAAGTATATTCTCTCTCCTGGTGAACATGAACAAGTCTCCACAAAACTCTATCAATAGAAATATTATAAGGTAGTAAAGATTTTACAGACTTAAGGAAATTATTGTTTCTTGTGTGTATGGAGGTTTCTGTAGGACATGAATTGCAAAGGTAAATTGCATCCAGAACTAGGGCTATTCTACCTCAAAAATGTTCCCTTTTTACTAAGGTAGCCATCAATGGCATTGTTCCAGAGCTAACTGCTGTCTCTTTGCTCACGCGTTGCATATAGTTATGATGTGATTAAGAATTCTTTTGGGTAGGGACTATCTCTGCTTGCTTGCTTGCTTTTAAAGGGTGAGCATAGCCCAGTCTTCCTTGGGTGCTCTGGACACCACTTATCAACAATCTTAGTTTCCTGGAAAAGTTTGTCTTTACCATCCATTTTGGCTACAGTTCCTCTGCAGAAGGAAGAGGAGCTGGGTGTTAATACGAACATACCCAGTGCCATTCTGCAGAGATAGATACAGTGCTGGCTGTGCTAACTCTGTTTGGGAAGGAATAAGGCTCCAAGAGACTTGTCCATGTGCTGCAAATTGGGATTTACTGTGCATGTTTCATATGATTACTCAGTGACTAGTCTCTGTGATCACTCCATGAACACTCTTTGTGCAAGGCAAACATTGTGCCACTGCATGTGAAGAAGGCTTTGATGGCAGGTGACAGCACTTGCCACAGTAAAGACATGGAGAGGCACCAGTCTCAGCACAAGATCAGATATTTTGCTATTCTATCAGAGGATTTCAAACAAACTATAGGATTTGTCTCCTTTTCCAGTAGGTAATAATATGCAACTGACACAAGGCTCAATGCAGCATTAGTGTCTTTAAGTGTCAGATAAGCAAACGAGCATTAGCTAGTTAAATAAACGCACTAAACAACCATATTTTGCTTCAACAAAGTAAATTGAACAACATTGCCCTTTAGGGGATATATAAAGTAGAACTAATCTACTAAAAATGTAAATTTATTCCTCAGCATATTGCTGTTAAAACTGGGAATATTCAGATGTCTCTAAGGCATTTCTGGATAATTTTATCAGTTTATGGCCACAATACTTCAGGGCCAAATAATAATGTTATTTTCTTAAAATGAAATCAGAAGAAAGCAATTTTTTTCCTATTTGACAGTTCTGGGCGTCCCAAAGTCCTCTTTTGCTTGTCATCTTAATTCAACTTATCTCAGCCTTTTCAAATTAATATATGGTGTCAGAATACAGGAAAATATGAACCAAAGTTATGTAATTCATAACGTCATTTCTAATAGGTTATTATCATATTTTTGTATCATATCCATTCTATAAAACCTAAGACAAGCTTAACATATCTCTGCGCAGCAAGGTGAGAGAAATTTTGAATTTAAGGACAATTTTACAATTAAGAGTGGAACCAAACCCAGAGTTTGGTATTTTACAGTTGAAATTTATTCATTCATTTGTTCATTTCCTCATACATTCATTCATTGAAAGTGTTCTCACTGACGTCCCTGGAAGCAGCTGTGCATGTTATAAAAAGGAAACATAATAAGGATGAAGGAACATGCAAGATAGTCTCAATTTGATATTCTCCATATAATGTATTAATGTTTTGTTAAATTAATATCTGATTTCTAGACCATTATGTCTTGATATCTGGTGTAACCTTAAAAATAAGACCACCAGGAAAGCCATTTCCACTCATGTTCCTGATGTCAGGATGGAATTACTTACCAAGAAGTAAATTAAGGTTATGATTCCAAAGAATTTTAAATGTTATCTTTTAGATAAGGTTAAGGTATCCAGAGAAAAGAATTGTGTTCCTGCTAGACAAGAAGAGATAAAATGTGCCAGTAGTACCTTTGCCACTCCCCACTCCACACAGACATTTAAAGAGAAGAGGGCACATTGGCTCAATTTAACTAGATTATTTTAGCATGACAATCAAAGGTTTTATTTGCTTCACATTTCTGGAACCTGCATTCTGCATTAATGATTAATGTAATATCAATAGTTATAAGCTAGAATAGTAAAGCTCCCTTATAAGCTTGTAGGACACTCTAAGCATTCAAAAGAGTACAAAAGAAATGTTCCAGTTTTTGAGATTTTTTTAGTGTGTTATTTAATACAAAAATGCATAAATAATTATCTGCACCAGCTGTGTCCCAGATGTTGTCAGAGATATGTGAAATTATGCCCACCATGTCTCATTCTCTATTATGTACAAACCTTTTTTTTTCTAAATTGCAAAAATTTAATAAAAACATTAAATAAGTATAATGGATAGCAAGCAGATTAATTTCCTAAACCCATGTATGAAACTTGTAAGATGTATTAAAGTAGTTATGAATTTAAGAAAATCTATGTATTTTAAAAATACTGCCTACAGTTGGGGAAAAAAATCATAAAAACCCAAACAAAGAAACAATAATTAGTAATTACATATTTAATAGTGTCCAGGTAGATTAATGGATTTATTACTTCATGTGAGATAAAAATGTCTGTAAGGTTTTATTAAAAGTTACAAAAAGAAAGAAAAATCTTTTCTTTTGGTATACAAATATATGTTTCGTAACTGACCCATTTTACCAGTGGCATAGACAGACATGCAAACAAAAATATTTCTGGTTACATTTCCTCCCAGATATGAGTTTCTCTAGAAAGTCTGTTTCTATCATTTATTGCTATCACACTGTACCGAGAAACAAGGACAGACTGTTTACACCCCTCTGTTGAAGGTTTTCTTTTTTTGGTGAACTCTGTCAGTAGAACACTAAAATCTGCCAGTTGTTAATGATTCTAAGGTGGGGATTTTTTTTGGTTCTTTAGGTGCTATTTCAACAGCAGCAAACCCAAGTCTTTATTACACCCCCAAACTATTGCAACCTAGACGCAATTTAGCCTTTGATCTAGTTCTCATCACGAATTTCACCATTCTTCTACATTTTTTTTAAATATGTATCTCATACCCATAATGATATTACCTGAAAATCTCTTGATAGCCCATTATGGTGCAGTCATGAAGTTGTCAGTGTAATACAGTTCTTTGTTCTGGCATCCACACTTCAAAGATTATGTTAACAAATTGGAATGCAGTAAGGAAATGACCTACAAGAATGCTCAAGGTCTGGAAAGTCTGCTATAAAATAGAGAAATTCTGCATCTTTTAATTTATCTAAGAGATTAAAAGCTGTCTTGATCCTATTCTACTGAAAAAGTATTTTAGATAGTAGATTAATTTTTAATCTAGCAGAAAAGAAAGTACTAAAGGATCCAGAAGTTGAAAACTGATATATGATGCATTCAGTCTGGAAATAAGGTGAAAATATATAACAAGGTGAAAATATATATAATAATTTAAGTATGTGAAAAACTTATTTTGGGATGTTGTATATAATCCAACAATTGAATTTTACATTTTTTACTTTTTTTCTTTTTAATGATCACCTGCAGTTAAAGAAATGCTCAAGTTTTATATTCAGCAAGTGATTTTTTTTTTCACTGACAGGAAGAAAATACATTTTCAAAGTCTCTATTTTTCCACCTGACACATATGTAGTAAATGTGTATTGAACAACCTGATTTGTTCACATAGTTCTCACACTTCACAGTAAGACACGTGGGACTCAAAATCTGGAGCTTACTCTAATCAAGAAAATTTTGATGTCTAAATACTTGACTTAAATATTGTTTCCTAACTTGGAATCTAGGGATTGTATTTCTGGTAACAAACTACAGTGCACAGAAATCCCTTCTCGAAGCAATCTGCAAATTTGGCATAATTCCTGTTCTGTCCCCATGGGAATCTCTGCACCTTCATTAATTTCCTGAACTTTCTGAAACACATAATGCAAATGCACCCAAGTTCAGGACTGGTTTTCTCCACGGCTACTCACAGTCCTGGAATTATTTAATGTCTTCTTCACTTCTCTGTGCTTGCTGTTCAGAAATTGGAGGAGTTTTCTTTGGCAGTGCTCTATAACCAGCACTGACCTGATCATCTCAGACTTGAAGATTTGGTTTATAGTCAATTTAGTGCAAACTGATTCCCCAAATCTTCTTAAGGCTTACTACAAATTTGTCTTAAAGGATAAAAAGTGTAATATTTAAACAGGTGTTTCACAATGCTGAGTTTATAATGTGAAGTCTCACCTCGAATGTTGTGTGCAATTTTGGGCACTGCAGTATAAGACATTAAATTATGAGAGAGTGTCCAAAGGAGGATGACTAAGATGGTGAAGGGCCTTGAGGGCAAGCCATGTGAGGAACAACTAAGGTCACTTGGTCTGTTCAGCCTGGAGGAGACTGAGCGGTGACCCCATTGTAGTCTACAACTTCCTCATAAGGGGAAGAGGAGGGCCAGACACTGATTTCTTCTCTCTGACCAGTGACAGGACCTGAGGGAATGGCCTGAAGTTGTGTCAGGAGCGGTTTAGGTTGATATTAGAAAAAGGTTCTTCCCCCAGAGGGTGATTGGGCACTGGAACAGGCTCCCCAGGGAAGTGGTCACAGCACCAAGCCTGACAGAGTTCCAGAAGTGTTTGGACAATGCTCTCAGGCACATTCTGTGACTCTTGAGGATGGTGCTGTGCAGGGCTAGGAGTTGGACTCAATGATCCTTGTGGGTCCCCTCCACCTCAGCATAGTCTGTAATTCATTGCAAACACCTATGAATTCAGTAAGACCAGTGCTTAGGTCTTAGGGCACACAGTCTTTGATGAATGTCTGGGTGACATAGGTCTACTAGTAGAAATTGTGGAAGAAGGTGTGTAATTACATCCTCTGGGAACTTGAAACAAAATTGGAAAGGTGATAGTTCTCGTCTCCTCTCAGTAGTGACAATGGCCAAATATGGGGCAGTGATCACACACTGATGACTGCGAGGTTCTTGATGAATACATCTCCCTTGGAAGGTGGTTCCATACTACAGCAGTTTATCCAGAGGCATGGGAAAATCCATCAAGGTTTTCAAGATCTGATAAGTCAGTCACCAGTCTGTTGACCAGTGTTGTCAGTAGATCTTCTTGGACATAAGGCAAGACTTGGTGATTAGATGAGCCCAGAGATCCTTTTCATCCATTTTAGGATGAACCTTCATCAGATCTTTCTGATTCTATGAACCTCCCTTTTAAATTGTGTGAGTAGGCAGCTGGAAAGTCCAAGCCTTACATCACTTCATCAGAGACAGTACTAAACATTTGCCTTATAACACAGACTTTATAGCATTCACTCAAGAAGTGGGAACTCTGTTCATTTTGCAAAAAGTTGAATCTCTCTTTCTTGCCCATGAAAAAATATCCACCACTAGCCCGCAATGAATGTGCCTATCATCTCTTGTCTTGAAAGGGAGTAACTAGACAGGCAGGATTATGACTACAGCTTAGATCCCTAAATATATCTATTCACACAGAATATGAAAAAAATCTGATTTGTATTAGTGGTCATGATGTTAGCAATAACAGAAATGCTTTTCTAGATTCCATATGCTGACACATATACAATTTTTATTCCTAAAAGAATGCAGCTGTGGTAAGGGAAGTGACACCTACTTACTCTGTGGAAGCATGTGATTTTCCCACCTAGTAAAACCATGCAAATTGGGTGGACTAGATTATTTCTTTCAGACTTTTAGTAACTCCTGCCATCAGTGTTTAAATAAAGAATTTGAGTCATTATGTTAGCCAGAACAAATCACCTTTCCCTCCCTCTTTCGCTTGCCATCCTCACATACTCACAACCTCCAGGACAAAGCATTAGTGAAAACACCTCTGTGAAAACACGTTTCTTATAACCTGTAGTCAACAGGTTGCAAAGGAAAGGAGGAAGCTGCAAATCTATTTTGTCTTCTGAAAATTGTCTCCTCATTTTAAGTGAAACTGTCATTGTGAAATATGACTATTCTTGGAGCAAGCTAACTACCCACAAAGAAGCAGCATACAGAGAAACAAACACCTCTAGTGCCCTTATGGCCTAAGACATCTTAACATGTATCCTGCATAGTGGAACTAAGTCTGGTGTGACTGGAAAAACAGACAAATGCATGCTAGACCTATATCCAGACTATTACAGGCTGGTAGCTTTAGTAATATTCTTCTCATAGCTGAGGTATGTTGACCGGAACCTCAAAAAGAAGAGGGAAATGTAGAATCAGTTGCTCCTCACTGCACAGTTATAAAATATGGGAAGTAACAGCATTTTCTCCAAGTCCATTCCTTCTTTGCTGTCTAATAAAAGATGTAGCCACAGCAACTGCTTTTGTTGAGGAACTTGAATCTTCAGATTTGTGATAGGTGTCTCTGAGCTCAACTCCAGGACAGAATCCTTAGAGGACTTTGTAAGAAAAATATCTAATTTCTGTGTGATTACTAACCTAATGCAATGATCACATTTTTCAGAGTTTTCAAGAGACAATTTGAGGTACAGAGAACAACCCTGAGCACTCATAAAATTTTCCTGTGTAAAGTGGACACTGATGAGTTTGGATAGCTATCATTACTTATATTTGACCACTGGGGTCAGGTTGATAATATTAGACTTAGCCCCCTACATTTCCCTTTAAGAATATAAATACTACTGCCTATCTAGACCTTATACTTCAGGATTTTATAAGAGCTCAGCACCCTGGTGTTCCCATCTAGAGCCTTGGGTATGCTGCTGGGTATTATCTGTTTCTGTGCTATGCTGCACACAGGTAATCTGCTTGACCAGAAGTTACACTGACTGACCCTCCTTGAGGATATATTGGTTCTTCACTACTTTTATAACTTCCACTTCCTTATTCAGCATCCTTTTAATTTCTCATATTCTCAAATTTGCTATGTACTATTGGGTTTAGATATTAGTTTTTTTCTTCTTAGCCTTTCCTGGTTTTATTTATAGTCCACACTTGGTATTATCCATGAAATTGGCACCAAAGCACATTAACAGCACAGTGTTGGTTTTCCTTCTTATGTGACTCAGACACTGCTGATATGTGAACTGCTGAAAACCTATCTGTCTGTATACTGTTTACCATTATGAAAGTGAGACTATTTAATTCCTGAACTGGAACCTCTGGAAGACCTCTTAAGACTTAACTTTTAATAAACTATTTTATCAAATAGTTTGATACATAGTTTTGTGTTAGGTATTCTATAGTAAAGTCACAAATACAAATATCTTTAAGGGTTAAATTATTGGTTATATCACAACTGTATAGCAGGACAGTCAGTGAACTGTTTTGAACTATATCTCATTAGATAAGAAAATAAATATACTTTTAATAATAAAGTCTTCCTCTTCACACAGTATTTCATTTCCAGTGCAGATAGTTTAGATCTCAATCTAAGATGTGCAAGTAGCTCCTATGCAGAATGAAAAACAAATGTATAAAGCATATTTTAGAGATTAACTGAAAAAATCAAGTCTCTTTAATAAAACTATCCTTATTATAGTTTTATGAAATACATTTTCTCTCATGAAATCTGATGAGAAACTGCAGCACTTTTAAAAGATTTTTCTTAATAATAGCAAAAGAAAGTAGAGAAAATCATGAATGTATTTCTATAATCATGTACACATGCTATAACTAATGTGTGATAGATAACTACATTCATTTTAATTAGTTCAAAGGTGAAAATCAAAGCTGCCTGTCCTTGTATCATTTTTCCTAACAAACTAGACATAGCAGATTTTCTTTCATTCAATGTTCAATCAATTCATTGTTGTTTACCATTAAAGGCTGGATGATTACCCTAAAGTTTGTTTCATGCTTTTAATAAAATAAAATTTACACTCTGAATTTAGACAATTTTGTTTTTTTAACATAAAGAACTCAGTTGTACCATGCATCATGAAAACTGTGCCTTCTTTATAATGTGTTTTTCCCTGCTTTTATGAAATCCTGAATCTATATGTAGAGTTGCAATTTATTAAATGTCATGGGTGGGTCATCTGACCAGTAGTTTGAGCAAAAAATTCATATCCCATGATTCTGAAGGCTGAAAGGTTAATACATAACAGATGCTGCTTTGGAGGAAACCATTCCAGGCAATGTTTTTCAATCAATGAGATGCTATTATGAGCAATAGAACCAATTTCTTTTAATCAATGAACCTTTATTACGACATTTACTAAAAGAAGCTCTATGCAGTTTTTATAAACCATTCTGCAATCTTCAAAAAATAATTCCTTTTGTTTTTGAAGCCTTTTTATGGTTTCTCTAGTTTTGCTTATTTTAAGGTAGCACACTGGTTTTAGACTCTATTTTCCTGATTAAAAAGCAGCAAAAGAAACTTGGTAGCAAACACGCATTTAAACCTGAGATGTAGTAAGGGCTGTACGTGAGTCCTGCTGGGCAGTGGGTGACACTGAGTGCTGGGAGAACCCGTCACAAGCAGCTCAGCCCACACTCTTCGGAATGGAAGGTTTCGTTCAGCATGAGGGCCATCAGTTCCCATCCTCAGTGCAGGCCTCAGCACGAGCTGTGCGTGCCTGTGTGACACCACCACGTTTTGCACCTTAGTTTCATATTGCATTCTGAATGCAGTTATAAGAATAAGTGAGCAAAGATTATCAATGGTGGCCTTGCAGTGGTCTATGAGAGCTCCATCCACACAGGTAAGTGCACCCCATCAGGGCTCATGGACTTGTGTATGTCCAGTTTACTTAAGCATTCCCTGACCTCATCCTCTTTCACTAGGGATAAATACTCATTACCCCAGCCTTTGCCAGGACCTCTGGGACCTGAGATCCCTGGGAGATGATCTGACATTTGGTAAATCAGCCCTTTCCTGTGTAGCAAGGTACTCCTTCTTGTTAAGCAACGGGGCCACATTTTCCTCAATGTCCCTTTTTTCACCTATGTACAGGTAGAAGATCTTTTTTGTCATTGACATCCCTGGCCATACTTAGTTTCCCTTGAGCTTTAATTTTTCCAGCTTCATCCCTGCATGCTCAGAGAATATTTCTGTGTTTCTCCATATCCCCTATCCTTGCTTCCTCCTTTTGTATGGTTTCTTCTTATCTCTGAGTTTGGTTATAAGTTCTGTTCCTCTCAAAAGGCCTTCTGCCATTTTTGCCTACTATCATATTCATTGGCATGGACTACTCTTGAGAATGGAGGAGGTCATCTTGATTATTTTACAGCTTTCTTGCACAGGACTTTTCCAAACAGTCCTGTGAGAGGCCAAAGCCTGAGAACATGTTGTTCGCAGTATGAGATCACATGCTGTGACTCAACTGATTCTCTTTCAAATTTATTTAAAATTCATTAACTTCTCTGGGTTTGAAATGTTATTGATGATTTTTTTGGAGGCAAAACAGACCATTTTGATGTTCCCAAAAGACCATGAATATGAATTTTTAGCAATTTGAAGATCCACAGAGATATATCCAATAGAGTATATATACATATATTTTTATATATATATATATTTTTATATATATATATATATATATTATCATTTATCCATGTTATATACTTGAGTATGAATATATATGAGAAGTAAAATATGAAAGACTGCTTTGGTAATAAAATTTGTGCATATGGTTTACTTTTCGTAATGTTGTTCTCTGAAAATATTGTGTCACTTTCTTCTAAGTATGTGGAATTAAGTATATTCTCTTTTTTAAAAACGATTTGTCTTAAAAATAGCAATGAAAAAATTAAGTGTTCTCCACAGTTCTCCTCCATTCTTATTTCCTACCATGTATTCTTGACACAACAGGGAAAATTTCAAATGGGAAAGAAAGAAAAGCATAAGTGTTAAAACAGTTATATAAAATGTGAAAAAAAAAATGTTTTCAGGGTCTTTTTAACTCGCTGTGTCTTATTTTTGTAGTAGTATTAATCTTACATATTATATCATGAAGTATATGTAAAGAACTCACAAAATGTTTTTCAGCTGCACTGAGAATATGCACAGCCTACTTTCATAACCAGCTTTCTAAAACAATGCAGCAGTGCTCCTTTTATTGTGTGACTATCTAAGTGAAAATATAACAGAAGCAAAGAGATGCAGCAAGAAGAGGAGTTGTCTCCATGGCATATGTCAGGTATAGAGAAAAAGTACAGCTTTCATTCCAGGATGTCTGCAAAACACCACTGGACATCTTGCCAAATTCTGTCTTTTGTAAAGCAAGGAAAACAGTCTGTCTAACACATGTTAGCAAGGTAGCCCGGGTGTACATTCGAGAAAGAAAATAGAGAAGTGTGAAAGCAGCAAAATGACATTGTTACACAGCTCGCTAAGCTGGCAAGGAGTTTACCCTAAGGCTGTCAGCAAGGCTTCCTTGTCCCATATTGAATGAAGCATGTTGTGCCAAGCCATGGCTAACAGCTTTCACATCACGTGGGACCAGAGGAACTGCGAGGTCACTGTGCTTCTCTGAAGGACACACTCTGGGTCAAGTCCACAGGAGTAGTCATGGCAAATTTCAAAGAGCTGGCTGTATTTTCTGGGGAAAAAAAGCCCATAAAGATGAAGAATCTGTGAAATACTAGAGAACTGCCTGTACAGGGTTGTATCTCATGAGCATGTCTTGCAAAACAATCATCATAGGCTCTGTTGACTTCTGCTGTGATCATGGGAAGAAGAAATTAAATAGAATTTTCTGTCTTCCATTCTGGACCTTTAATTATTTGTTTGAGAAGACTGCTTCAGGACAGAAGATTGGAATGGTCATAGACTTGAATACTGGTACCAAATTCCACATACCTGTTGGTACTCACTGGTGCAGTTTTGGCCTATGACTTATGAGAAAGGTGGTGACTAAATAAAACGTCTTACATGAGATGGAGATCTTTGCAGCTTTTGGTGAGAGCTATTGCATGTGTAGACTTGAATCCACCACAAGGTCAGAGTGACCTGATTCCACAGTTTGGAAAGAGGATGCCAATAACTGCTTACCAGTGCAGAGCAATTCAGTGACAGGAATATCAGCATAAATATGTATACACAGAAGAATATAATTTTCGCATGAAGGGAATATTTAGAGAATATCCAGGTTCTTGTGGACTGTTTAAACGAATTGATGCAGAATCACTATCTAGGGAATAAATCCATAACCAACCAACCAAAAATAGACCTCAGTAGTCTTACCTATAGGCTTTTTCATATTTTTTTTCCTTACATTTCCAAAACACAAACTCAGAGAAACTCAAGAAGCTGCTGGCTTGCAAAGCTCTTCAACATCTTTCTGACTTACTCAGGTGGAAGAAGTGACCCATTTCCTCATTAGTTTTCTTACCACTGGTTCCAACATACAGTATATGGTACATATAAGTAAGTAATATTTAATTGTGCTGGAAATTAATATTTCCAATTACTTGATATTGTCTTACAGTCCTTAATACCTATAATATTTTCTAAAAATCACTGCTATATAGTTTGGGTGAAGAAATAGTTTATCATTGTAAATAAGCAAATATAATGCAGTAAAACGCCTTCTGGAGCTTTATGTCAAAATTAGCATTCAGCTAGATCTTTGAATTTGTGAATTTCTGACACAGTTTGCAATTTTTTTTAGTCCCTTTAACAAGTCATAACTTTTACTAAAAAACCCCACAACCTGCCAAAAGACTTCTGGTGAAGTGCTTTAAAATAATTATCATGAAGGCCAGTGTGAAGGAAACTATTTTGAAATTTATTCCGGCACAAGACAGCAATCAAGTTGCAAAACTGAGATTTTTCAAAATCTCAGAGATTATTTTTTCTAGATCAGTTCAATTTTAGGATTTTATTTTATTGTTTGTTTTGGGTTTTTTTTAACCTGATTTGTACTTTCATAGTGTTTTTTCACCAAAATTCTTATGGGATGCATCAATGCTGATTATAGTCTTTAAAGCACTTCCTTTTCTACTGGCATAATAAGTGAGTCAGATTATCAGCTTTATCTTTTGAACTCTTGTCACCCAACCTATCCTCTTTTCTCTCCCTGCTATTCTCCTCTTTAGTAAAAGAACTTTCCAAGGAAAAGGTTTTCTCCTTTAAGGAGTTAAATTATTATTACATATATAGTTAACATTCCATTGTTATAAATATATGTGAATATAATAAAAATGCAGATATTGTTAACATTAATAGTATATTTATATTATGAACACTTCAATGATATATTCAATTAAAAAATAAATTATATTTTTCTTTTCTTGTTTACACCTTGACCTGGGCACAGATAAATGAATCTATTGCTCCAGTTTGTCCTATTTTATTTTCTTGTATAAACATTTTTCATGTACACATAGGTTTTTCAATAGCTAGACTCAATATATTTTTTTATAAAGAAGGATCACTTTATTTAACATGAATGAAGTATCCTTGCCCTGGGCTTAAAGTAGCTGTATTATTTAAAATTATAAATTAAAGAACAATCTCAACATCTGCATGTGATACAGGAGTGTTATTTCTTATGCCAAGGAAAAGCCATGCTGTCATGTTCACTGTTGTTTTCAATATTTCATTCTTAAGATGGTGGGACCTAGAGGTGAATGCTGAATCCTCGTGTGATAGCTTATAAAATTCCTAATTGCTTTTGCCAAAACATGACTTACTAGTTTTGAAGGATACTGCTGTTACAAAGGCCTGTAGCTGATGAGACAGTGAAACAGAGAGATCCAACCCTTCTGTCACTTCTGCTGGTAGCAGTGAAGTCAGCAAACCTTTTGATATGACAAAACAATTAGACTGCAGTTGTTCATGAATAATTGAAGTCACCACAGTGCAAGCAGAGTGTGTGGCTAAGTGCTTCGTGAGGAATCACACTCCCAGTATGCTTGATTCGGCTTCCACTGATTTGCTTATTTACGTTTTACGAATCCCCGAGGTTTGTGAAGGACCCTGGGCATTTGGCAAGTGCACATCTGTCAACCTATCAGTGCATGTTCACACCACAGCAGCAGTTGCTCCTCTCTTCCCTTTGAATTGGTGTCACGGCAGAGGAGATTCTCAGCTGGACTTACACCCAAAGCCACACACTGCTTTGGACTTGCTCATTTTCTACCAGCACAGTAACCCCTCAGAAGTTACATGATGTTTTATGGACACCTACGTGAATGCTCCCAACCCCAGTCTGTAGAACTCAAGGCCTCCAGTTTCATTTGCTTACGTTTTACTTTTGCAGACAATACCAGCCTCAAGAAATAGAAAGAAATATTCAGAATTCCATGAGACAAAAAAATAATTGCAAAATATACCTCTTCACAGCTCTTCTAACACTTACACCTCTGCTGAAATTATCATCTATGCTTATTTGGGCATCCAGACGTTGAAACAAAACAGAGACAAGCCACAATACTACAGTCCAGTTTATCTCTGCTAGAATAGCGGCATAGATAATGACTGAAACCAACAGGTTGAGGTATCCTGTGGTTGTTATTGTCTACCAGAGTAAGAATAAAGAACAGTTACAGATACCAGAACATTTTCTAGCTGTCTAGTTTACTATCCAGATCCATTACTTCTAGCTCTCACAGCTTTTATTACCTAAGTGCATTCCTACACAATGCATCATGGCAGGATAAAGCTGAAAGACTTTCAGTTTCTTATTTAAATGTCCTTCTTCTGGTCCTGTTTTAAAAATTAAAAAAAAAAAGAAAACAAACAAAAAGGGATGTAAGCATGTCATTTAGCTTTGTTTTAACATTTAACCCATGAGGTTGGAGCACGCAGCACGTGCCCTGAGCCTGCCTGGCTGAGACTCAGTCTGTGGCAGGGGACAGGCAGGGATGTTTGAAGCCTGGTGGAGTGGTTCTCCCTTCCCCTCCTTGGGAAGACCTCAGGGTGAGTGTCCTGTGCAATTCATGGCCTGTGATCATCTCTTACATGTTATTCACCAGAACATGTTTTCCCTTCGGTTTTTCACTCAGTGTCTGCTGGCTGATGGCTGGAGGCAGGCTACTCAACTGCATTATGCCAAATGCCCATGTCTGCATCTCTCCTGCATCTGAGCTGTGGGCCTGTCACTCACCTACCAAGTTGTGATGGGGCTTAAAACCTCTGGTCAGCAGAGTGAAGCTAAATAAAATATTACTTACAGTAAAGGAAGGAGTAAATTTGGACATACCAAACCTCTTCCAGAAATCCATTGTCATTAGTCCCCAAAGGCTCAATTAAATCTCCATTAATCCTGGCATTTATCATCTTTTCTGTCAAATGTAGCCTTCAAAGGATGCCTCCAAGTCATTGAGGGTGATGTATTGCATGACTGCACAGTGCTCGATTTACTGCAGACATTGTAAGAACAACAAAACTCTTCATAATACATTTGCCCATCCAGGAAGCATCAGTTTCATTTAGCCAGAATCTCCACTTTTTCAGTTAATTTCTATGTAAAATTCAAGGTGCTGTCTCTGTGTGATTTGTTTCTCAGCCTTAACCAAGGCAGCTAATGTCAAGATTGTCACGTCACATTAGCAGCATTTCCAAGCTGCTGGACACCAGTCTGAGTCAGATTGAATCACTTAAAAAGGGAAATTCAGTTACAACAGAGGCTAACAACTGGGATTGCAAGTCTAGTCATGTACCTAGAAATGCAGCAATGTTCCTGAGAATCTGGGTGCTGGAATTAATGTTTGTAGGTTTTTCCTAGAATACATCAGACAACCTTAAAGTAAACCTGTTTCCCAGTGCAGAATGTCTATTAAAAATAACATGAGTGAAAGATTTTTTTTACAAACAGCACAGACAGAATATAATAATATTTAATAATTTTATTGTCTTTAGAAGTATGGAATTTTTAGTAACTACAATATAAGAAATGAAAAGTTGGATATATTCTTGCTATCGTGTTGCTGAGAGAGCAACATGAAACACAGAATAATGCTTGTAATCAATGATTTTTCTTAAATTTTTGTTGGTTTAAGTTCCCCACTGCTGACTTACGAAGAGTGACCATCAGCTCCCAGCAGAGAGGTGCACACAGTTATAGACACCTGAACAGATGCCCATTAGCCACGAAGCAGTGAGCTGCAGCATCATCTGAGCACCTCAAGAGGAAGAAGCAGAAGCTAGTGAAATACAGCTACGCATTAGCTGTATTCATATAAAGATTAGAAGAAATGAAAGACACCATGAAAAACCAAATGAAAACCCAAACCAACAGAAAAAATATTAGGTAAAAAATAGTTGTTAGATGTTGATAATAAAGAGGATCAGAAGTTTGTTTTCTTACCTAGAACTAAGTTATTATTATTATTGTCACTCCAAAAATGGTCTTTGTGAAAAAAAAACCCCAACAAACTGTATGGAAAATGTAATGACTATCTGAAGCCTTTAGAAATTATGTTCTATTGAGGATTTGTTACATGTAATAAAACAGAAGAAAGTGGCCTTTTCTGCAGCAGTAACTTAGAGTCAGAATTTTATGAAAAAAAGAGAGAGAGGTAACTCAAACAGTATGTATGTCTTTGGTCAGAACCATAGTGAAATAGAAGAAAACATTACTAGCCATAATTTTTGAGACACATTTTTCTCAGGCCAGAATTTTTATTAGGTTTTTTTATGTGCCTGTGATCATATCACTTTATTTAAGGCTTTACTGATACAGGGTATTACCTGGATACTCAAATAGACCCATCCATTTCAGGGTGACTTGCTTTCCCACTAAGATTCTAGTGACACAAAATAAGACTTCAGGAACAAACAGTGAATCAGAAATTGTTAGTAGGCATCTAATTAGATTTTACTAATTAGATCCTATTACGTTAAATTGAAAGTTAAAAATATACTCAATTAGACACCAGAAATAGAACTAGGACCACTGAAATTATCCTTATCACAATACAGTTGAAACTTGCTGCAAAATTATGTATTAGCTGAGAGAATTACAATGTGAAATGTTGCGCACTTCAGATCAGTGAATACAAAAAATATTTTGTTTCATTTCAGAAACTGTCTCTTTTAGAATATAGTTCCCATGGAGAGTTTCAGCCCAAGGTTCAAAGTGCTTGTGTGCCATGTATGCTGCAAGATTGAGGCGTTCTTTGGCCACGTGTCACAACAGGGCTGTGCAACACCATCAGTCCTGTTTAGGAGAGGAATGACAGAGCTGGAAGGAAAATGGACATGAGATGATCTGTGATATTTTTCAGGTTGCAGATGAATTGGGTACTTAGCATAAGTTTATTTTCTGGTGTAAATTTACTGCACTTACTAAGCTTTATAAATTGTTGGAAACCCGCTGCAGAGCAAGCAACCCAAACTCATCAGCACTGGCTTTGTCTCAGTGCAGTCAGAGCCAACAGACTTTTAACTGTTGATGCTAAAAGGCTCAGGATCATCACAGGATCATAGAATGATCCAGGTTGAAAGAGACCCCCAAAATCCATCTGGTTCCAATCCACTTGTCATGGGAAGAAACCACCCATTAGATCAGTTTTCTCAGGGCCCCATTTTCACATGGCCTTTATCAAAAGGAAAACATCCAATAGTATCTTGCTAAGAACAAACAGAAAGAAATTTCTCATCCATGGAGATTATAGCAGGCATTCTGGGAATAGTATTACTAAGGGCAAGGCAGTGAGGATTGGGCAAAGTCTTGATTCTTTCTTCCAGCGCATCAGCTTAAAACAAGACTATTCTGCTGCTGGTGTCAGTGGACTTGGGCTTGCGTAATGGATGGAGGGATCATGCACAAGCAGAAGCTTTGTATCACCTAAAGACTGGTTTGATTATGCTGGGATTTTGGGTAGAAATTCTATTATTCTTTTTTCATTCTTATGAGGTAGGCCTTTTGTAATATTATTTTTATGGCAATTTGAATAATGCTATCCATAATTATCATTGCCATTGGTATTACAATTTCTATTATTTTTTGGCACTTTTCCCAAATTAAATTAGTATTTGCTGCTACAAAAGTTGACAGCTTTTCTTCTTGACTTGCCAACAAGACTGCAGTAATCAACTACAGAAAGGATGAATTGGATTTCTGGCTTTGTCTAGTGTAGGTGACCTAATCAGAATGACAATTTCTATAAGTGTAACAGGTATGCACTGAATTAAGAGTAGATACAATGCCTGTCCCCATGAAATATGTATAATGTAAATAACGTAACAGAATGAGGCAACTATGAGTTTAAGTTCAGGTCTACATTCCAAAAAGACTCCCCAACCCTTTGTACCTTTGCAAGTTGTTATAGGGAGAGTTGTATATTTATTCAGTTTGTCTAGGACTTCATGCATTAGATGCTGACTTGTGCAAAATTAGAACTACTTTAATTGAAAAAGAAGTAAAATATTGTATAGGCTTGGCATGCAAGGTTTTTGCAATCCGTTTCTGCTAAGCTATATAGGAACTTTACTGGAAGTATCTCTTCTATGGACAACACGTCTCAGGGTAAAATTTCAGGGTTTTTAACTTTTTAATTTTTCAAATATTTCTATTTGATTTTTTTTTTAAAAATAAAGTGAGAATGGGGGCCTGTTTATTTATTGCAAATTTTAAAAAACCTTTTCCAGCAATGACCATGTGAATATTTAAACATTTAAAAAATATGTGCAGTTGAAAACAAGACGTGTTGCATGCTATTTTATATCATATTTTCTGGCTGTTTCTGTTTGAGATATTTTTCAACAAAATCAAAGTATGACAATAATAGTCAGAATAATGTGTCTTAATGAAATGATTGCTGTGTATTACACACTTAACTCTGTGAGCAGCTGCTGAAGTGACCCAGATCACAACAGGATGAACATGAGAAATGATTCTTCAAGGGCCAAGGGGGAGCAGAGAGTAGAAGAGGAGGAAAATCACCTGGGCTGTGATGCCTGCAAGGGCCATACTGCTGATATCCAATAGTTTAATAATAGCACAAGACTCAAGGGGCTGTTCCTCCCTGACTCAGCCTTAATTAGGAAGGCTAACTTTAAAACTGTTTCCTTGGCAAAGCCTTTCCTGAATATAGATAGCTAAAACACCCTAGGTTTATACACCCCAGCCTATTCGTGTGTGGGGGCGGGAGGTAATAAAAAGTACATTCTTTCCAAACCAGGGAACTATTTAAACTCTCATAATTTTCCATAAGCTAATAACATTTAATCAAATGCATATCAAATGCCTTGATCATGTAGTTTAAAGAGGTTTTTAAATTGTGACTTTTTTTCTTTTGCCCGTTGGTATTTAACTGCTTAGCTTAAGTTTATTTAAAAAAATAAAATTCAAGCTGTCTTCACAGGAAAAAGCAGTTATTTAGAACTTTGAGCTTATATTTTAATATTTTAAATATTGAAATATTTAAATATTTTTAAAATGAGGAAAAAATCAAAATTAGTCCTGTGAGACAAGCAATTCTAATTTGGTTCACTAATTATTTTCTGAGAAAAATTAGGTCAGCATTTCTTTGACTTTTCTTGTCAGGGATTATTAAACTTAAAATTTATGGTATAGAGAAACGGCAGTGGGTGAATGTTAACCTACTACCCAAATAAAACCAATTAATTTTAAAAAACATATCTAAAGTGTTTGATCAAAGAAATTATTTAACATTGCCAGAAAAGTGATTTAAATTTTCCTCAACTTCTTTATTTCTTTTTCCTAGTGAAAAAAATATTAATCTGATACCTTTCATTAAACAAATGAATGCAACTAAATTTTTCATGTCTGAACATGGAGTGGTCCCAAACACTATTTTGCAGACATTTATTGTGCATGCCTACTTGATACAGTGCTACTGGTGAAAAAGTTTATAAGACACCTGTTGGTTTTGATATACATGAAAAACTAAGAAAAATAGTAAGAAAGCAGGGAAGAAATGACCATCACCTAAATAAAATCTGAATGCTGTGCAGGTTATCACTGGAAAGTTTGGTGGAAAGTTTGGCTAAAAGTTTGGCTATAAAAGCATGAGTGCTCTTGGAAAGGATATTAAACAGCCAGATATCCAAGTTGTCAGACGAAACTGTTGAGGGAAAAACTGCTATAGGGAATGTAAAAGTGGGGATTAAGGACATTTAAGGACTGTACTTAGGTTGTTAGAGATTACATTTTTCTAATTTAAGATACAGTATATGTTTCATTCTGAGTCATGGAAGGAGAAAAATAGGGATATATAGTTAATACAAATTGCTAGGAATAAAAAGTGGGATGGAAAAATCCCAACTTCCTTTATCCTAATTTGCATCTGCACTTAAGAAGAAAGAGAGTGACTATAACTCCTTTAGAGGGATGCCAGTGAAATAAGCTAAACTGATACCAGTTATGAAGCAAGATTAAAGAAATTCAGCTTTTTTTCCTCATTTAAGAAGAGGAGACTTCATGGTGACATAGCTGAATTTTCTAAAAATATGAGGAGTGAAGATTACCAGAAGCAGAGAACAAAACATTAAGAGAAAAATGAACTTACAAAATTGGCAAAAGAGAGAGGATATATACAGAACTATTTCAGATAAATAGGACTGCTCCTAGAGAATCTTTTACCACAAGAGAGCAGACATGCAAACTCACGAGAAGAGAGACAGTCTTCTAAGCAAAAAGCTGGTGCAATTTAATATAAAGAAAACTAGAAACTGAAATTTAGGTTTGAGACATGAGTCTGGACAAACTGATAACAAGAGTTGCTTTCAGCTAAAACTCAAACAACTTCTTCCAAAGCCTAAAAAAGCAGAGTAGGGTTGATTTTTTTCTCTTTTACTCCTCTTTTCCCAAGCACACGTATCATTGCTTCTGTTTAATAACATATGATTTCAAAGTAGATTTGCCTCAGTTATCCTGAGCTAGAAGGTCAAGAAAACCTGTTGGTATTTACAGTAGTATATAGATAATAGCTGCAAGTAGATGCTCACTCATTTTGGAAGGGTGGAGACATAATAGGGAGCAGTAGGAGAGAAAATCAGTGCTTTATATTTTGTGTGTGTTTTGAATTAAGAAGCATTGGTACCTCAAGAAATGCAATCAATTTTCACATTATGATAGCTTTTGTAAAAATGTATGGGTAACTGATATTACAGGTCTATGTCCTTTCAATTTTGATTTTTTTTTTAACATTGTCTGCATAGGTAGAGCTAATAATGTGTTGTTGAACAACTTTTCTACACTGGTACAGAGCTGCTTTCCTAGTAGAAGTCTGCTGTTACTTTAAAGAGAACGTGCAATTCTGTGGTGATCCCACATCTCAGGAATACCTGTGACTCTCACATTTCAAAAAATGAATCAGATTGAAAATAATAATGTGAAGAATTAAGGGGATGATCAAAGATAGGGAGTCCTGCATTTTTACAGCAGGGGATATTTAACTGAGTCTTGAAAGACTCAGTCTGGGAAGAGATGACTAGAAATATATGACTAGAGAAAAGAAATTAGAGCCATGAAGAGCCTATTTAGGAAATTATTTAGTCACTGTTTTCCCAACAGAGATGACGGGGTTGGAGATGATTTGTATGAAATTGTCAGGTAGCCATTATAAAAAGTCAGCGTCGCTCAATTACACTGTGGAACATTTTGTCACAGTATATTCTTGATACCATAACTTAGTTTCAAAAAGTAATTATGCAAATTCTTGAAAGAAAAATCCATGAAAGTCTTGTAAACAAAAATGTTAGGAATTCTTTCAGACAGAAATTTTCTGAAAACTAGGGAAGCATACTGGAAGGAAAGCATTTCTCTGTATTTGACTGTATTTTGTATGCTAATCCCAAACATGCAATTCTAGGAATGACAAAATGCAAGATACTTAACTAAGTGGACCCTTGCCTGATACAGGACAACCCTTTCTCAGCACATTTATAAAGATACAAATAGTATTCATATAGCACTATGTAAGGCAAATGTTTACCTTTTAGCTGAGTAGAGGGAAAAAATATTCAGAAATAGCAAAACTAATGGTGTTTGCACATGCTGACATTTTAATAAATATGGTTTCCAGTTATATTACAAAAGCAAATGACATTTTAGGTTTCCATTTCATTAGCTTGATAAATCAAATCTGTTTCAAAATTCTGATTAATTTCAAACACTTTCTGACATGGTACAAGAACAAGAATACTGATGCTGATTACACAACAATTTATGCCACAGATCCCTTTGGAACACCTTTCAGTATCTCTTTCTTTACCATTTTTATGGGATTTTGGAGGTCTTCATTATTTGTCATTTCTGGATTGACTGTTTCATATTTCACTGAAGTTACTTTTTCTGATAGCTTGCTTTGATCACTTTTGGTAGCAGAGCTAAGAATCATATTACTACCTACACAGTTCATATTATGGATAATCCTGCCACAAATCTTCTCTTGATCCTTGCAGTTATCTGCTGCTAGTTCTGTGGAAGCAATTTTCATTTCCAGAATTTCAAGATTATATACAACAACACAGCAGGTAAGACAGGCATGTTACCTTCTCTGCTTGAATATGCTTCTTTTGCTTGTTTGTAATTGAATCTGAATCTATTTGTTGTTTTATTAATTACATTCAGTTGCTTTAGCAGAAGATTGAGATGTCAGTTACTCATACTGTATTTACAGAGTCAAATATTGCCATGGTCTTTTTAAAAATTTTTTGACCCCACGAGGAAGATCATCACAGAAACCAAACCTTTCCTGGCAGATGTTCATCTTATGTAAGCATTTATGTAATACAGATTCTGGGCCCTTCCAAAATCCTGTCTGTGATGTTGATTGGTTCTGGTTGCAAGATGATTTTCCTTGTAATTTCCAATGTAGATCTTCTTTGAAGTGATTTAAAATCCTTACCTCTTGCTTTTGCCTAAAAAGAACAAAGATAAAACTTTATTCCCATTTGTCCCCACTGGATGTTTTCACACTTCTGAAGACCTGTCATATTTTGCCTGTGTGTCTGGTTCTCAAATAACAGAAACCTAGTTCTTACTAGCTTTCAGAAAAAAATGTTTTCTAGTTCTTTGATCATTGTTTTTGTTCTTTTATGCATTGTCTTCTATTAGTTTTCATCATTCACTGTGTCAGGAGTAGGAAAAGGGAAGATAAAAAGTTCAATATAGTAAGATATTTTGTTTTAAACTGCATTTAAAGTTTTAGGTTATATATGAAACTCTATGGGTCTTTGAGTTGAATATAGATTTTTTCCCTCTCTTTTCTCCCTTAGAGAAAACAATATTTATATTAAAATATTTAAATGTACAATAGAAATAGTATAAATAATAATTAACTATGTTAAAATACACATTTGATTGAAATGCAAATTTGCAAAAAACAGTGAGAACTCATCTGTGTTTTAAAGAAATGGCTCTGTTGTCAGTTTGTGTTTCCCCCTAGCCTTTTTCCATCTCCCACTTAAAATTAAATCAAATAAAACGCCAAACAAACAAACCCCCAGGAACTGGACTTGCTTATATATGGAACAGCACTTGTTTATATATGGTATTAATCTATATGATTATTCCATTTTACTCTAAGGGGAAACTGGTTGTTACAACTATGGTTGTACAGTTGTTTTGTAGCTTGCTGAAATTACAGCTTCAATATTGCATCTGCACAAATTAAAAACTCCAGTAAAAACTTGTCAGGATATATTTGTGTGAATATGTTATAACTGCTGGGCAGTCATTTATAAGTGATCTGAGATATCAAAAAGGGAACAAGTGACATCAATGCTGAAAAGATTAAAGGAACATGATTGTGAAAACACGCTGTCATATACCAGGCTCAAAAATAAGGTGAGTGGAATAAGCATGGATAATGTATGAGGGATGAGGCATTGTGAATGAGAGACAAGTGCTGAAATCAAGGAAATATCATACAGTGAAAATGAATGAGTGGCGTGTGGGGACTTTGATTGGGAGATACAACTGATGAGGCAAAGCAAGAGGGATTCATCAATAGAGCAGAGCACAGAACAAGGAAGTTAAAAGAAAATCTTTGATACTGTCAAGAAGTATCCTAAATCACTCAGACTTCCTTGCAAAGTCATCAAGGCAGCAGATGGCAGGGCCCTAATGAGACTGAAAAACATCAATACTTGCTTTGAAAGAAGACTTCTGGACTTATACAAAACACCGAGGGAGATTCCAGTCTTGACTAGGAGTGAAAAGCTCTCTATATAGAACAATATCCCTACATACCTACTGTCAAACTAGCCAATAAACAGTTATAAATTAAATATCCAATAGTGTTTTACATAATCTAATTATACAAACACAATGTCTACTTGAATTGTCAGGATGACATGGTTCAGTCTCCATGGAGAAGGCAGCAGCAAGTTTGCCTGTTCATAATGCATGGTAAATATATGTGGAACTGCCTAAATGATTAAATTGCAGATTATAAGGATATGAAGATTTAAGCAGAGTTGATGTGCCTCAGGATGCATATCCTGGGTGCATATGTTGCATAATCAAGAGTGTAAGTAATTTAGTTATATTTTTTTCAGGGATTCAGTCTTTTTCTAAAACTGATTTCACAACTGGAGCCCAAGACCCTTAAATTCTTATCCCCCACAATGTCTCCTGCCTCCTTTCCCTTTAAAGATATGTTTTCCTGCGTTGCAGAAATGCTTTCATTATTTCATTTGCTGTGAATGTTCTTTCTCCAGCTTTCCTCATCAAGTCAAAAGCATATTAAAATTTCAATGACAAGAGGCATAATACCAAGAAGTGGCATTAACAGCAACTTGATCTTAATTTCATTATAAGATTAAGATTCCTCTTCCTTTCCATTCCCCCTTCTCCCTTTATTTTTTTTTCTATTCCCTTTCCCACACTGTCCATCATCACTGCTTTCCTCTGCCTTTCCTGCCTGCTATATGCTATTTTTTTTCACTTAAGGTGTATTAGATATTTTATTTCTATTAATTTCTTATCTCTATTTGTAGGGGAGAAACAACTGGTTTATCCTCAATGATTATATAATAAAGAATCCCAGAAAATAAGAAGTTGTTTCCATGAAGAAATTTGCAGAAGTTGTAGAAGCTCCCTAATTGAGAAAGCAGAAGGCTGTAGACAGTGGTGCAAATAATCAGCTCAAACCCTTCTAACAGAAAAGGAAGAGCTAAATGAGTGTGAAACTGCACAATAATCAATCTCCTATGGGAATAAGATTCTGCTGCATTTCATGAGAGCTCGTTTCAAGGGCAAGATGGAAATGACAACACTCAGCAACTGTACGTAAGGCAAGAGCAGGCTCTGACTATGCAGCAAGTCTTACAAAGGGCACAATCCTACCCTCAACTACCTTGCATTTTTTTCATCTACCCAACAACAAATGCAAACAAACTCCCACTGTCATGCAGTACATGGAATTTGAAACAACATGACAGGCAGCAGTGAAATTTGAAATGTCAGTACAAGACTACACTGAAGTCTTAATGTGGGACTGCCATTTTGCTACAGTGGCACACAGAAAAATTAGAACTAAAGGCTGAGTGGTTCCTCATCGCAGTTACAGCTTCCTGGTGGCAGGGGGCCAGCAGAGCGGTGCTGATCTTCTCTTTCTGGTAATCAGCAAGAGGACACATGGAAATGGAAGGAAGCTGCATCAGGGGAAGCTCAGACAGGACATTAGGAGAAGATCCTTCACCCAGAAGGGGGTTGGTCACAGGCTCCCAAAACAAGTGGCTGCAGCACCAAACCAGCCAGTGTCCAATGAACTTCTGGAGAATACTGTTAGTGATCCTGTTTAGTGTTGTGTGGTCCTGTGAGGAGCAGAGACTTGGACTCAGACTCAATGTCCTTGTGGGTTACTTCCAATTTAAGGTATTCTGATTCTACGAGTCTGAAGAGTTGTCCACAAAAGCAAATCTGTTTAACAAAAACACCCCAACACTTTCATGCTGCTCTTCATGTATTACCTTTCTTCTCAAGGAATTTGGGATAGTCTCTATTTCAGATTTTCAGAAATTTCATAAGTAATTCTGTTGCCTAGAAACATATCAGAGGTGAATTTTAGATCCAGCTACATCAAGGGAATGCTGGAGAACTGCTTAGGTTGGGTATTAAACAGCTGAGACCCCTGTCCAAATGCAAAATTCTTTCAGGTCCTGCAACATATATTCTAATGAAAATATTTTAGAGCCTTTCTAAAAAGAAAGTTGTGAATTTGGAATGAACAGTTAGGTTTATTTGGTTTTTTATTTAATTAAACTCTCTGCGCCTAAACCAGATTAAGCACTGCAAAAGGAAGATCTGTCATCAGCCAGACTTTAGTTCATAGTACCATGTTCAAAATTTCTGCTCTGCTGGGTTTTCACTTGGTTGTTCCCTCTATACCCTTTAGAATCTGACTGTCAAACAAACTCACACAATCTTTTCAGGGGGCCATGCCTGTTTTTCATGCTTGAGTATATCTTTATTGCAAACAGAGCCATCTCTGAAAACCATGGCAGTGAAGCTCGAAAGGAATGAAGGACAAGTATGGCCTAAGAATATTTGCGAGTAACTGGGATCAGTCAAAAAAAGAATTCGGTTCTGGCTCTCTGTATCAGTTTTAAGCAGCTCGCTGTCTGCTGCTAGAACAACTAGTCAAATTAAGAGGATAATCTACCCAGCCCAGTTCATATTGCCATTTCAAATCAAAATCAGTAATCATTCCCAGCATAACTGTGTTTTTCTACAAGTGCTAGAAATGTAAGTGAAGAAAGAGGAATTTCACTCTTTGGCCTTAAACGATGATGTCAATATACAAGACCTGTCAGAAAGCTGTATGAAGAGAACAAGGAGAATACTGTAATATCATGATACCAAACATACAGGAAAGACACGTAATTTTGCTGTCAGCAGAATTTTGTTTTGTGTTAAAAGGTCTTGAGATCAAAACAAAGAAAAGAAACAGCTTAACTACCTCAGTAACTAGTACAGAATGTGTGTGAATTGAAATCTCAAGCCTCAAAAGAACAAATAAAGCAGATTCTGTATTACCAACTGTCTGACTGAGATGGGTTCATTGACTGTGATATGCTGATTGAAATCACAGCTACCAAGGGCAGAAAAAACAACGGTACTGGAATTACCCCCATGCAGACTGGTCAGATGTCACACAGGAAATCGGATCGGAGATTAAATGTTTAGGTGTTGTCACAGAGTGTCCAGATAACAGGCCCAACACCACAGCCTTGGACTTGATCCAGAACAATCTGCAGGACTTGGCTCAAAACCGAGATATTCTGATTCTGTGATTCTAAAGTTTTAAAACTAATCTGTTTTAAAAAAAAATGAAAGCACTTTCCTGTTGCTATAGGGAATTAAAATCACATGGGCAAAGGACCACCCCAGAAATGCTATCACAATTGGCTCGTCCCTAGAAAAGTAACAGAAATAACCTTAGTTAAACTTCACTAAGAGGAATAATGTGGAAATGCAGAAAATTAAAAGATTTCTAAGATAATTGCATCCCTGTGTTTAGTTTTTCATGTTACTGAAGATACCACAGTGGCATCGTGGCAGTACAAAACAGTTGTTGGGAAAGACTTGAGAATGAGAAGAGGGAAGGAAGATGTCATTCAAAAAGGTGAGGCAGCATCTAAACGAGGAAAACAGACAGCAATCATCAAATAGAGCATATGATCCAAACAATCATAAACTCTGGAAACTTGCATGCAAAAATATAATATACTGTAATAAAAATTACGTGAATGGGTGTGCTGTCTAATAGTATCAAAACCAGTACCTGATCCTTTTTCCTTCATTAGGAATGAAGAATCTGCCCAGGAAGTCATTCTTTTTTCTAATAGAAAATGAATCATTTGACTGGGATGCATAAAGATGTTTAAAGACAGGCATGTGCTTGAAATCAATGTTGTAGATTTGGATTAAAACAGAAAAAAAGATGAATGCTTTAGTATAAATCAAGTGATTTGCTAAAAGTACAACTATTTTTGCGACCTGCATTCATCTAAAAAAAGTCTGGAAAAAGCAACTGAAAAACAATTCTTCAGAAGAATGAACATTGTAAGCCATGACACAGAGCAAAATGAACTTTATTACTGGTTTTGTTAGGGTTTGTTAGAATTTTGTAATTGTGAGGTTTAGTTTTGTTCTTTTTGCACTGTTAGCATATCAAGTACTTAAACTTTGTAAAATTATCAGTAAATTAAATTCTATTACAGTTCCTGTCTTTGTCTACATTCTGCTCTACAAAGGAAGAACATAGGTGTTAATGAAATTTTCATTTTTGAAACAACATTGAGAGACATGAAAAACAAGATGTGAACACACTAAGTTCTTCACTAATCAAAAATGAAAGACCAATTTGTCCAAGATAACTATACTAATGTGAAGTTTGCCCTTTTTTACTTAAGGTGCAAGATTTCCCTCACAGTTCAGAAACATGGCCTACCCAAGGCATCAATTTTTTATTCTTTTGACCTTTCAGATCATTCACAGCCTTTAAGTTACTGCTATGTTTTCCCAAAGGCTGTCATTTTCATCCTTTAAAAATTAAGATTCAGTGGCTGCACAGACGTGTAGGTGAAACATCTTCCAACTCAGCTGCTGTTGTTCCTTGGTTACCTCTCCTGTTAAGATTCCTGGCCCTGGGATCTGGCTGACCTCATTGTCAGCTCAGCACTGTGCTGTTGTACACAGCACATGCCAAAGCCTCCAGGAGCAGAGGTCAGCGTAGCTGGAGTCTGTGTAGCTGAATGTTTTACCTAAACTGCACTGTGTCTTTTCAAACACGAGGTGAGGTTGCTTTGCCTCTATATAACCTCATATTCTGTTGATGTTTGGCACTTCAGGGCAGCACACCCTTTTTCCCCAGCAAATCAATGTGAACTGATGGGGTGGATGTCTTTGTCTATTAAAATCAAAATGAGTTACCCAACTGCAATGAGCTTACTGTTATTTCAAGGGGCGAGTACTCATCCAAGGATCACGGTAAATACATGTTTTTGAATGCATGTACTCCAAAAGAAGGTCAGTTTGCTTTAACCAGGTTTCAAACATCTGTTTTACAAGTCAAACTGTTGGAAGAATGATGCTTAGACAGCTCTATTATTCCCTTTGGAATAATTTGCTCGTTCTCAGCTATGTTGTTTTGCATATACCCTACTCTTATTGTGTTTGTACACATTGTACTGTTAAACAGAATTATCCTCCATAGGATATTATTCAAAATATTTTGCAGCGTGAGGTTTAAAAATGACCCTGTAAATGCTGCAGGTAGCATTTCCTTCTCCACACAGAGGTCACAGAAAACGCACAGCAGGGCAAGTGGCTCTCTAGCAAACCTGAGACCACTTGTTATTTCACAAGTAAACTTAGATAAATAAATATGTTTTCTAAACTTACACAAGTCACATACACACACATACACACAGAGAAATAACCCAAAACCAACCCCCCAAAAAACAAATGAGGAGATGGTATTTTCTCTGCCTGTAGCCATGACTATGAGCAGAATGAACTGAAATAAAAAGAGAAATTGAGATTGTCTTTTGTGCAATATCTTTCTCCCACATACTTCCTTGTAAAAATAATTCAATTTTAAGAGATTGTGTAGTTGCAGTAAGAATTATTATGATTTCCACAGTAATCTCCATACTTTCTGCTCACCATGTACCAATTCCTGAACTGCAACATCCTGCCTGGGTCCTACAGCCTGGTCCAGTGCAGTAAATGGTAGCAAGCACTTGCTTTGTATTTGTAATAATGCATCTGAATATAGCCAGATATTGCTGTGTGATACAACCAGCAATTATTTTGAGTTCACTGGGGAATTTATATAAAAGAAATGAACATTCTTTAAGCCATTTGTTGGACAAATACAGAAAGATTTCATCTGTTGGGAAGATTTTCATACATACATTATTAGAATTTTTACTGGTGAAAAATCATTGTCTCTCTTTTCTGAACAGAAGTAATTTTCCATAGA
Source organism: Orthonyx spaldingii (assembly GCA_013397795.1). Lineage (NCBI taxonomy): Eukaryota > Metazoa > Chordata > Aves > Passeriformes > Orthonychidae > Orthonyx > Orthonyx spaldingii. The sequence continues at coordinate 178,724 of VZTJ01000322.1, read as the reverse complement.
GTTAATAAAATTTCTTTTTTTATTTATATTGCCTGTATGTCTTCGATAAACATGGTTGAGGTTAGGACAATTTTGCATGGTGGGATCCAGTGTAAAAGTCAATTTTAGCATAAAAAATTCTGTTTCCCTTGCATAGAAAAAAGCAAGTAAAGCAATTGTAGTACATGAATTAAAATTTGAAGATTCCATCCTCCCCTTCCTTTTCAGCTGGAAAAGGGAAATAGTATTTTTTTTCTTTTCCTTTTTTTTTTTCTTTTCTTTTCTTTTTTTATTTTTTTCTTTAGGACAGAAATACTTTTGCTGAGAACTATCTCCACACAAAAGCTTACAGAGCCGAATATGATGTCTTGTCTTATCACTTCTGAACAGACTCCGGAGTTTGAAAAGACTCCTGAAATTTGCTTAAGTTGCCATTTCCTAATATAATGAGGAAATCAATGTGTCTTGCTCTTAGAAATGCTGGTGGCTTCAGAATAATTTGAGAGTCAGCAAGGATAAGCAGAAATGAAACTGCAAGTACTTGCTCATCATTGAAATATCTGAGATGATTTGGAGATAAAAATGTGCTAATTTACTATTGTCAGGGAGACTGTGTCATTCAGACACCCTCACTAGTCTGAGTGTTTTTTGAATAAGCTAATTCAGGTTTTGGGGACTTCTGAACGAAATCTGCAGGGATATCCATACCCACCACATTGCAGTTGGGCAGGGCTGCAAAAGGGGGTAGCACAGGGGTAACAGCTCTGGGGAATGAAATGCAGCAGTGGGAAGCATGAGCTCCCCAGTGAGCAAAGCCCAGACCTTCACTCCGCACAAACCAGCCTCCTCCTGGCAAGCCTTAAGCCACCCCTGGTGACTGGTCACTGGAGGAAATCTAAAATTGTTAAAGAATGTATATATGAGCATATGCTTCCATGTTTAAAGAGCATCAACAAATGTGTCAAAAATACAGCACAGAGAGAATTCTTGAAATAAGAAAATGATTTGCAAACTACAGTTCAAATGTATTCATCTTTAGCACTATGTACGAACCTTAGCATTCCTCAGGATTGTTGCTGAGGGTTTGGGAAGGGGATTTTAGTTTGTGTGTGAAGTCGAGAAGCTAAATTTCAGTTTGACATTCAGGTAATTTTCCAGTCAACTGCTACTGTAGAGGATTATTTGAATGAGACCACACTAATTTTAATGAAGTCCAAAGTTTAAATTAGATACAGCAGTACATAGGTTTAATGCAGAAGTTATTTAAAATGGCATTTTACATAGAGCTATTCACATGATTGGATTTTGATCTGATTCCTCAACCAAAATTTTGTGAAAAAGATTATTTCAGAATAACTGTTTTGATCAGCTTGAAATATTTTTACATTTTAAACATTTTATTTTGCTTTAGTTTAATTTTTGTCAATTTTAAAAGAGAAACTTCAAATGTTAAGAAATAAAATGGAAACTAACATTTTTTTCTGTGTTTTTATTCTTGTTTTATTCTTGTTTTATTCTTTATTTCTTCAAGAAAAATAATTTCTAAATTTAATTTTCACCCAAATTAAAAGACCAGAGTCTAATTACATGTAATTTAAAGCATAAATATTCTTCCTGTTTATAAAAGTTGTATCTAACTTTTGAGTTGTTTCTTTGCAACACTCTCCCATTTTGGTATTCTCCCTCATTACATGTTGGTGAATATTTTTCTATGATAGGATTTGACAAGATTCCTAATGTTCTTGGAGAAATTCTATCCTGACTGTCAACAACCACTGTTAAAAAATGTCCCATTTTATCTCTCTGAAATAGATTTCTCCTGATCTTAATTCCACCTGTACTGAAGAATCTTAACAAACCTTCCTTCCTTTTTATTTAATATGAGGGTTGTTCTCAAACCTGCTTGTTCTGTACTTTCTCATGAAGACTCAAAAGTTGCCAGTCTGTATTCTCAGTGTCCTCGCATTCTTCACACCGGAGTGTTTTAGATTATAAACTGAAAACAAATAAATGTCTAGTGCCTGAGATGTAAACAGGCATAAATTTTATTGGTTTGAGTTGAAAATAGTTTGTAGCCATGTTACCACAAAAACAAAAACATGGAATAAAAATTTAAAAGGCTATTTTAAAATACTTGCCAGTGTTAATGCAATACCAATGCTTCCAGTGTGGACAAAAGGCAGGTAGCCTTTTGGAATATTTTGTAACTCAAACAAACATAAAGGCAAATAACATCCTTGCCACTAGAGAGAGCTCTCACACTAAAATAATAGAACATTGCTTTGGGTTCCTTTTTTTTGAGTTGAGGAAAAAATGTGAGAGGGAAAAAAATTGTACCATCTGGACTCATGATGGGAAGATATGACCTGACAAAAAGAAGAGTCCAGAGGCTGGTTCCAGCTGGACATGCGGAGAGGGGAACATGTTGTCTTCATTCCTCACTGTGGCAGATTCTGCCTGAATCCCATGAAAGGGAACAAGAAATGTCTGAAAGCAAATAGGTTTATTTTTCCACTTTTGGCAGAGAAAATTTGAGTTGCTGGGACATATGGTAGTTGCTCCTGTGTTTTCATTCTACACAGGCAAGGCCAAACAGAGTAAGAATGGTTGTGTGTTTTGCCATTTTTTGAAAGGACCAAAATATGTCTCCAGAAGCAAACCATCAAGATCTATCAATACTATTCAAACACATTCATGTTTCTAAAAGCATGGAGGAAAAGACTGCAATAGCCTTTTTATCTTGGCAGCTGTGAATAAAAATCAGTGCTAAAGAATACCAGGGATAGAACTGGTATCCGCTGTAGAGCAGGTTGTACCTGAAAAGATGATGAGAGTTCAAGTTAAGAGAAAGGACATTTTTGAGCGCAGTTTTGAGTACTTTAGTAAACCTATATTCAAGAATGACATTGACTTTTGAGGAAACTGACACAGGAAATTTTGGATGGTGTTTCTTGTTATTTAGAGCGGTATTTAAATTTCAGTGAAGATGTTCTGCATTTGATTAAGCTGCTAGAAGTGAACATTTCTAGTAAACATTTTCAGACTAAGAAAGAGAATATGTTTGGGGAAAGTATGGAAAACCTAGAGTCTCACATGACCCTCCTCCTCCCTCATTTCCCCATCCTACACATACAAAAGATGAACTTGAAATCTTTAAGAGCTTAAATTTCCTGATTTTGTGACTCAGGCTCTGTTCTACCCTCTAGAAAATGGAAATGCAGTAAGTTCTATCATGTTATTCAGATCTTATGTCCTTCATTACTTGAGAATTTATATTAATTTTGGCCCTTTTAAATTAAACATGTAATTTTAATAAGCTTCTGAAAGATGAGATGCCTCTTATTCCCAGGGGGATCAAAGAGGACTCATGATGGTCTTCTGTCAAATCCTGAAATTTCTTTACAAAAGCAGATGTTCCAACAGAGATATTTTTTGTCTTAAAAGATGTAGTTAGTGGCATGAAAGACAGGCAAAGGAGTGTTGTTATAATCATTTATCTAAGAAGTTTCTTAATTTGGCATTTGTGTGAATCGAAACCCTTTTGAAATGACTTGTGAATTCAGTCATCTGTGTGACCAGAGACAACTTTGTAATTGTGTGCAAGGCTGGGTTCCTAATTACTCTGAGATCTAAGGCAATTAAAATTATACAGTTTTCCCCTCCATCAACTTTCCAGTCTGAGAACATCTTCCTTTGTTTTTTACCTCAAACTCTCAATACTCCTTAAAATACAGCTGTAGCCTAAAATAAATTTAGACTGAGAACATAGGAATTTTCATATTCTCTCAGTGTCCCTTTTCCTCTCAGTTTGCAGGAAGGTATTTACCTGCTTGCCATTTTCTTCCAGTCTCTTCTACCTCCCTTTCCCTTGGATTCTGCTTCCATATTCAACATTACAAGAATATGAGTTACAGTTACAAGAATATGAGTTTTGTGCAAATGAATGGTTAGTATTATAGGAAGAAAGCAGGGGGCAACTGGACAGATAGCATTGGATTACTATAAATATTCCAGGGTGTTCCTAGTTGCCTCTACTTATGAACAAATCCCCTCATCAGTTTAATAATAAGGTATTAAGAGATGAAATATTTATTTTCTACACCTAACAACAGAATTGTTACTATTCTACTGAGAAATAACCTCTTACCTCAGGTTTCAGTAAAGTCATTCAAGGACAGACGTTCCTTTTCACAATCAATTTAATTCAAATCATTAACCAAGAAGCCCAAAGAAGTTTATAGACCTTAAAAATACAAATAGCGGAGTGTGCTATGTCTTTAATTAGTAACACTCCAGATTTGAAATGATGACCTAGAGGTATATAACTTCATAGCCCATTACCAATCCCCTGAGCCACTCCAATCTGTCAGAGACCTTGTCCCCGCCTTACACTTTTAAGTAAGGTTAAGAAAACCTAGGACAAGGGGTTTTTTTTCCTTTCCCTTTTCCCTTTTTCTTATAATTTTCAACTGCCTTTCATGCTTAAAAAAGCTCCATAGTTTGTGGTAAAATACAACATGTTTAAAAATTTGCTAATATTTAAGAAAATGTGGCTATCAATCCTGTTGTAAAAGTTTTTTTCAGGAAATGTATTTGATAAATCTTCCTAAATGTGAATATTTTTATATTGTCATTTTCTTCTTTTTTTTTTTGTGAAACTAAATGTAAAACAAATACTACTTTTTTAGCATGAGATTACTCATCTATTATTGTAGTGTTATCATAGTCAACATCATCTTCAATCTCAGAAAGCCTTGCTAATAGTTTTTTTCTAAGTCATAAATATGGGGGATATAAAATTACAAATTTAAATTTCCTATGGGGGAGATACCTACCACTGGAAAAAAAATCATCACTCTTCTAATGCACTTAAAAACAACATCAAATTTTATAAATGAATTTTAGTCCACAGAAATCCTGGAAGCTGACATTTACTTCTGTTTTGAAGATAACCATCTCAGGATTTTGTGAAATAAATTATTTGAATATATATTCTCTAACTTACTTAATACACGTTGGTTTTTTTCCAGCTTTAAAACTTTGAATATGTTCTGCAATATATGGCATGCCATGCTTTATGCATACCCTTTTCCTTCCTTTTTCAGGGGGATGATATTCAAAAATTTCTAAATCAGCCTGCACACTGTGAGAACTCATGGACGTTCAGTGCTGCCAGGCTGATGCAATTACACTATTTATTAAATTTAACTTTCTTTTTGTCTAGCAACAGCAGTAATAGCAATATCTTTCCTGAAACCATCAGGTGCATGATGTCGACTGTGGACCTCTGTGAGAATTTTCAAACACCACCTCAACCATTTAAGGCTCATAAGAGAAATGGAGAGGCTCATAAATCCAGAATGGATATGAAGGGCTTCAGGAAGGTAATTCACTGTCTCCTCCTGCCCTTCAGGGAAAGAATTTCATTCCTTGGGAGGATGCTTGGAGGTCACAAATTTGTGTTGTTCCCACTTCAGCCTAAAGGGCACATAACAGGAGATAAGAGCAACACCAGTAGTGAGATATAGTGAACTCATGGACTGATACTGGTACTTCATACCTAGAAAATGTTTTAAATTTTTTTAGTATGCTGGCTCAGAGCACTGTATTATTGTTGCCATCACTACTGCTGCTGAGTTCCTCGGACTTAATCCTTGAGATAATAACTTTTCTACATATTTACACATCAGTTAAAGATGTAGTTCTAAATAATAGAATGTGGAAGGACAAGAGGATGGTGCCAGCCCTTGCAGTGGTGCCCAATGACAAGAGAAGGGACATTGGGCACAGAGTGGTAGGAAGTTCTCTCTGACTAAAAGGAAAAACTGCTTTGACAGGGCACTGGAGCAGGCTACCCAGAGAGGATGTGGAGTCTCCTTCTCAAGATATGCACCTGGACATGATCCTGTGAAACCTGTTTTACATGAACCTGCTTTAGCAGAGGGGTTTGACGAGATGATCTCCAGAGGTCCTTTCTGACTCCAACCATTTTGTGATTCTGTGACAAACAACAGATGTTTCAGGTTTCTCCATGAATGCTTTCTCTAGACCCTATGGAGACAAATGCCCTTGGCCAGCTGAAGCAGCTGCCTGAAGGCAGAAAGCAAATTCAACGTTTTAAACAGTGAAATAACAATAACAGAGGTTTCTGTTCTCTCCATCCCACAGTCTGTTCTTCCTTCTGTAACTGCTTCCAGATTTTAGATCTAGACCTGAGTATTTGTCTCATCTCTGACAGCTTGCCAGACAGGGTGCCTTGTTACATATTTTTATATTCTTTATGCTACAGTTTACTTATTCTGTTTAGAGTGGATTATTCCTTTTTTTCTATGTATGTCCATTGTCTGTATGGCACTGACAAAGCCAGAGAAAGGATGCTCTCTCAACAGCAGAGTAAGATTCAGGGTCTCTCAATACAATGATCAAAAAGCCTGTTTGAATTATGCAAATCTGTTTAATTACAGCTTTTTTCCACGAAGTCTTCATGCCAAAAAGATAGTCTCAGCATAATAAAACTGCATAATTTGCAAACATTTGAGGATCTGCTGGGATAAAAGGGTTTGTCTGTTTCAGGTTCTATTCTGATTGATAATTTCTGTCAAATGGATTTTGACATTATAATTGAATGGTTGCAAAGCTGAAAGTAAAAGTGACATTATATTCCCTTTGAACGTAAAAAGAAAGGAAGTGTACCTTACTATCACTTGGTATCTTGTTTAATCAATGTTATTCTTACTTCAAATTTTTATGGGCAAGATACACAGTTGCTAAATCGGGTACTACAGCCAGATACCTGCTCAGGGCTGGGGAGGGCAGGCAGAAGGAACTGAGACCATCTCCCTGAAGAAAGTACTTGTGGTATATTGCCATATATGTATTTTGAAGTTTCTCTGGGGACATGTAGAAAAATTGTCCACTTCTCTTAAATTAACTAGATTAATCACATTGGATCATATCAGTCAAGTGATCGGAGGTAGAGATTGTGTGCACATGAGCACTGGAGCAAATGAGCAAAATTTCTGTTTCTAGAAATAACATCATGTCATCAAAACTGTAGAAGACGTCTTCATCCAGACGATAAGACTCTTACAAATATTCTGAAGTTCTGACAGAACCAATCTGTCAACTCATCCTCCAGCATCACCTCCACATCTTACAGGTCTTAGCAAAAGGGACAGTAACTGCAGATTCCACTGCTCTGGAGCAGCATGACAAAAAGAGCTTTTGGACTAGAGGTACTTCACTGGACAAAAAAGTTGACACAATGGAATGTTTATGCTATTCACAAGTTCACCTACATCACTAGCTAATTTTCCACATGTATCAGGAGAATTTGGAGATAATTGAGTAGCAAAAATTAGCTGAAACATCAGAAAAAGGTTTGGGCATAAAAAGAGTAATACAATGTTGATATTACCTTTATGTGTGACAGGAGAACTAATACATCCTGCTGTGGACCACGACTTCATTTTGCAGGATATTTCATGAAGACAAAATTAAAAAATAGCTCATTAGATTTTTAACTGTTTAGGCAAAACATAAATCAGCGAGAAAGAAAATTGCTGGAAGACAACAAGAAAACCCTGAGATAATGTGCATTAGCCTGAATTGTCCTGACAGGTAAATCATCCTTACTGATGTGTGAACCCTCCCCAATGGGTTCAGATTTAAATTAAAATTTCTATTAAATAAGAATTTGTTGTCCAAGTAGATTTTCAAGTAATCCATGGTCAGACATACATTGAAACTTTAATTAAAATAAATGCTTAAAAAATCGGTGCTGGAGTGATTCAAAAAGCATTTTAAGACATTGTTTGCGTGTTCTGTGTTTGTTTAACAATCCTGAAAAAATACTATCTTTATTTTAACTACTGATTGGCCCTTTCTTCTAAATTATCTTCAAAACCTTTGCTTATATTGAATCAAAGTGACTTCAAACAGAAGTCCATTTATTAAATATTTTATTAGGTCTTTAATTATGTATGCTTGTAAAGATCTTAATAGAGATGTTAAGTAATGGAATTTTGCAAGTCCCTAAAATTTCATAAATCTCCATAAATTTTCTTTTTATGAGAAACCCGCTTTCATAGTGTCTGATTTTTTATTCATATGCAACAAAAATGTTAATATACTGTAATTAAACTAATATGATTTATCTTTTCACTCATTATATAAGTTAATTTTGTTCTAAAGAAATTCTGTTTTCGAATTCTCTCCAGCAATGTAGAATTAAAGTAATTATAGTTTGGCACAGGAAATTAGTCATAAAGGGCCATGATTTCTAAACAAAATGGAAGTTTTCACAGCCTGGATTAGGCATAGACTTTACAAAAAGGGAGAAGATAAAGAAAATAATTTGCAGTGTACTTAGTGCAAGAACTCACCTTTCGGGTAGAAATTCTTCAGATGATAAGTAGTGTATTAACAGGTCAAGATGTTCGAATTTTTTAATTGATTTTATACTTGTCCTTGCTAAGATCATTAACATCTTCATTTATTTTTTTATTGTTTTTTAATTTAGAAACTGTGAAAATCATAACAGTGTAATGTCAGAGTTTCCTTCCCAAATGTCTGATTGATGGAAGAATATAGACAGCTTCACAGGAGTGGATGTACCCATTGAAGCTCGTGGCAGTTCCTGCACATAAATTTACTAAACCAATGACTATATGACAGATTTTATTGTGCTGCTAATGCAATATTTGCAGCATCTACGGCTCATACCATCATTCACTGAGACCTTTGAAGCTTCTGCATTGAAGTTGAGAGATCTTATCAGCATAACACTGGGCCTGGTATTGATAGAGTGGGTACTGATGAGAATGAAATAACCACAGCAAAGGATGAGTCTGTGACAACAAAAAATACTAGGGTAACTCTATCAGCTTGATATTAAGTGCAATTAAATGAACTTTCCTTTTGCCTAGAAAAGGCTGGGAACAGGGCCCTAACTAGGAGAGTTAAAATACTGCTAGAGGTCAGAGGATGAACATGACACAGGGAACCCACTACCAGGGAGAAGAGAACAAAAGGTAATGCACTCAAGAACTTAATAAACTATGATCATTGTCATATACATCTGTAAAACCCTCAGCAACATGCAAAATAAATTAAAGTTACAGAATACACTTCAGGAATGCTGGTTAGAACAGCTCTAAAGAAAACAGAGCTGTTTATGAGATCTACTTTACATTAATAAAATACAAATTAAATACATTAAATAAAATACTAAAGGAGAAAAAGGAAGTAGTCTCCTTTTGTCTTGAGAATTTAAAAACATAGAAACTGAAAGAAGTCAAGAGAAAAAAAAATATCAAATTGGTGATGGTTTTTGTTGTTCAATGAAATTGAATGCTTCATGAGAGATAATCCATGATTTTTTATATGAGAAGCTTAGCACGACATGTCAGACAGATGTAATTTCTATACATCTTCACACATGTATCTGTGCTTGGATAAAATACCTCAGTGCAGAATACAGACATCATCTTCTGTAAGATCACCAGTCCATGACATCAATTATGCAATGAGGTTTCCCCTTGAACTTTTTTCCCCTATTATATTTTCATTACTACATTCAGTGTAGGAGTTAGGCTGGACAATTTTCTTGCTGCCATGATGGATGATTATGACATGTTATGAATAAGAGGTGATTAAATATAAACTATGTGTTGTCCATCAATGCAGTTATTATGGAGGCTTTGTTATTAATATATTTTTAATTTCTCAGTTCACGGATGAAAGGATCAGCCTACATTAATAGTGCTACATAAAAGGATAATTTAGTAAGATACCTGGTGCCCTAATCCTGATTCAGACAAATGTCCCACTAAAATATGTGGAAATGGCAGAATGACTAAACCCTGTAGTTTGGTCTTAGACTCAGGGACAATCTTGTCCTATTTAACATAATAAGAAGTTTAATTCAGAATAGTTATTCATATTAAATTTCAACCTTCTGTTTAAGGAATATGTTGAAAATATGGTGCCCAAATAATTTTCTTCTTGTTAAGAAAAACATCATTTATTTGATTCTCCATATTTTGTCACATCCCTTAACAATAAAGAGAAAAAATGAGTGAAGAAAACAACTTAACCAACAACAAACAGAAACTTGACTTGCCTCTGTGTCTGCTTGTCAGCCTATATGATGAAATCTATTGAAAATCATAATTTATAAAAATCCTCAGAGACTGACTTAAAACATTTGTTGGGGGTTTTTTGTTTGTTTGCTTGTTTGGTGATTTTTTGTTTGCGTTGTTTGGGGTTTTTTTGGGTTTTTTGGGGTTTTTTTGGTTTTTTGGTTTTTTGTTTTTTGTGAAATGATAAATTCTTTTCCCCCTTTTTTTTTTTTTTTCTGTGGTTTAGACATATAAAGGATTCAGCTACACATTCCTGCTTTTTTCCATTACCACTCTGGGTTTTTTCCCTTCTTGAGCAACCACAGTGCATTGTGTTGCACAGGATACAGCACAAAAAGTTTAGTAATACAAATAAACAACAGGAAAAGTTTTATTAATTTTTTTTCTCAAAATAGATATTTTTATATTTTATGGTCTCTATTTTCGGTTTTGTATTGTGCCCTTAATACACTTTGACTCCAGAAATTTCAGAAAGTGATAAAATGTTGAGAAGAGACAAGATTTAAGGAAAATATACAATAAAACAAATTTGATGTGGTCAGAGCACAGACTTTTTTCCCCTGGTAGACAATTCAGTGCAGAGCCAAGCCTTTAAAAGAAAGTGATTTTCTAGTTAGAGGAGAAAAGGAACAACAGAAAGGACATGTGAAGGATATCTCCAGCTACAATGAGCTATGGGAGGGGAAGGAATAGTACCGGGATGATAGGAAAAATTCCTTTTAAGTAAATGAATGTATTGCAAGAAATAATTTTATTCTGTGGACAAAATTTGGTGACAACGTTATGCACAAAGTGTTTCAGCCAGCCTATGGCACCTCAGTGAGCCTGCAGGAGCCTGCAGCAGGACAGCAGAGCCAACCTGGTGACCAACTACAACTCTGATCAAAGTCTTTGAACCCATGCAGATAACAGATACAGCTCCTTTATTTTCCATCTGGGATTGAAGGAGGAAGTAAAAATAAAAAAGTTTAACTTTAGGTACAGCTGAGATAGAAAAATCTCTATATGCAGGGAGTGGTAGCCTGGCTGTGCTAAGTAATGGTGGAGGAAGAAAAATGTAGTCCACTCAAGGTAAAAGTTATTGGACAAGGTCTGCACCAGTAATGTCCATGGGAAAGCCTCTACGGTTTATGTGCATATGGCAGAGCAGGGTGAATATTGATAATGTAGAGCTGTGAAATGGCATTTAACACATATGTGCTGGTTCATATATTGACATGGAATTTTTCTTCACCTACTATTGGAGGACATGCTAGAGAGAGGAAGAACTCTGTCATTAGCCTAAAGTGAATAGGTTTTTGTATGCCTAGGAATGGGTTATGTTTTCCATTATGCTCCTTGTCAGTTGCAAATTTATTTCTATCTTGCACCTTTCCTTTGTCTATTTTTTTGCATAATATTATTTGTTCCACTTCAAATGAAAAATGAAATGTAGAATTAGGTGATTATAAAAGAAAAATAATTTCATTTAAATATTTTATTTCTTTCAAAGGAAATGTTTTCAGGATGTTACCGTGCTTGGAAGAAGACTAAAAGGAGCAGAAGGGAAGTTGGAGGAGCAGTCAGTGGGCATAGATAAAAGACCTAGCACTCACAGAAGCTGACTACTGTCTTAGCAATAATTTTGTTGAACTCGGAGTCAAATCACTAAAATAACACAGCACTTAAAGAAAAAAAAATATGCAAGCATTTAAGCATGTTACATATATCATCCATTCAAAAAGTTCCTTTATCATCATGGTACACCAATGAAACCACTCCTCAGTGCAGATCATTTCAGCCAAATTAAATATAAAACATTAATGAAGTCACATATGAGGGGCCAAACAGGGATGCCAAATAAATCTGGAAATCACAAATAGACTCTACTAAGTCTCAATCAATTTTTGGTTAATGATATATTAAGTAGGAGTAATTATTCAAGTTATGGGTTTCTTTGTACAAATTACAGGTAATAAGCTTAATGTAGATGTGACATAGTTTCTTAATTCTAGCCATTAAGGAAAGTAGATTTAACTCCATTAAGTGACCTCACTTAAATATGACAATAGATAACCGTGGTCATTAAACTAATGACATCTGTCATCAGCATTGATGTTACCACTATGCCATGCATGCTTCCAGAGCAGACTGTGTCTGTATTTCTGTTATAAAATGATGCAGGGGGTGGTAGCCTGGCTTTTCTAAGTAATGGTAGAGGAAGAAAACTTTAATCCTCCCAAGAAAAAAGTTATTGAACAAGGTCTGCACCAGAAATGTCCATGGGAAACCCTCTACAGTTTGTGTGCATATGGCAAAGCAGGATGAATTTTGATAACGTAGAACTGTGAAATGGCATTTAACACATCTATGCCTGTGTCAATCTGTGCTTCAGAAAACCTGTCAGCACAGAACTCCTCAAAAAGCCTTATAGAGATGAAACCTGAACTGTTTAAATGCTCTCTCTTTGTTCTATTCTGAGTTCCTAGTCATCTTCAATAAGAGGATTCCAGTATATATTCCCGGTATATAGTATTTGCTCCTTAAACCTACAGACAAGCACAGATCAAGCACTTACACATTTCTAACAGCAGCTAATAGCTTTTGGTGGAAATATGAGTGATGTCTAATAAGTTTGCAAACTGCAAGTAGCTCAGTTAGAGATATCCTCAGGGTATCCTGCTGTCTATACACTCAGATTTACAGAATAACCTGCTATTCTCTAGCTCAAGTTATTAGCTCTGCACTGAAGAAGTGCTGAAGTTCTTAGTATAAGATTCATTCTCTACTATTTTTGTACACTCACTCCCATATTCCTGTACATTCTTTTTATTGCTTCCTCAGTGCTTATTTCTTGTCTGGTAGGAAAAATATAAGTGAGTGAGTTTCCCCATCAATCTGACAGAAATGGCTAGGGTACAGCGAAAATGATGCTAAAGAGCTGAGAAGATAAATTATGTTTTAAAGCCATGAGAAATAATATCACTTGAAACCTATTGCTCTGCAGTACAGGATGGCATCTTCTCAATGAGAGCAGAACACATCCTCTCTGGTCTCCTTGATGCCTTGTAGAAACCCCTTTTCCAGCACCCCTGTCTAACCCCTAAGCTTGTTCTGGCACTGCAGCAACTTTTCTCAGCCTTTGTGGAGGAGATGGGACTTGGCAACCCTATGTGTGCAGGGCAAACCTGTTCTTGGGGAAAGCAGCTTGCTTGCAAGAATTAGAGAAGACAGTTCTTTTTTCTTCTCTTTATCTTGATATTTCAGCACTGGACTTATGTTTTCTGATTTTTAGCTTTGTTCACTTGAATTATTAAATAAAGGAAAAGCACACACACTGTTAGAAATTCCACTGGGACATACAAGCTACGGCCTCCCCTTTTTGAATTTCCTTTTGCCCTTGCACGGGAATTCTACAAATGATCTTCCTCTCTCCCCGTGACAGTTCACTCCACAGAGTGAAGTCTTTCTTCTACAGGCAGGGCCAGTGAGAGCAGCCAGGCTCAAAGTCATGAGCTAAATAAAGTATCAGCAGTTTCCACCAAAGGAGGAAGAGGGGAAATTGATGCAGCCTTTGGGGTGCAGTAACTGCTGAACAGAACTCTGTGAAGAGACTGCTTTGCTTAAGATCTCTGGGCAATTGCTGCTGTTTTCTGGTGAGCAAGTAGGTAATAATTCATAATGCAATAAGAAAGTACTGTATATTTTATATGCTCCCATGTAAATAACAAGTGAGAAACTGATATTGTTAAGAAAAAATAAACAAACAAAAAACCCTAAAAACATTGCAAACATTTAAAAATCAATTACATCATAAAAATGAAAATCACAGAACAATTTTTCTGTTAGAACAATTAAAGTGTTTTAAGAAAGAGAAAAATCAAGTTATTTTCATGCGGTCAAGGCCCTGTTTTTCCTTTCTTACCAGCTAGGCAGAAGAAGTAAACATCATGCCAAATGAAAATGGAAACCTAACAAAATGCTTTCGCTTTCAGTTTCTAATACATGATGTGGAGTAAGCAAAAGAAAGGAATGTTTTATTTAAAAAAATCAATACAGGTATGAAAATAAATATAAGCAAAACACATTCAAGTGGACAAGTGAAAATAATTACAGTTCTAGACTGCTGGAGAGGTTACTGCTAATTTCTGCAGACTGGAGCCTGTAGTACACAAGGTACCACAAACAGCTTTTCAGATCATGCTTCCTTCAAAGGTAAAATCAAATGTCAAAATTTCTGCTAATCTACCTCAGTCTGTGAAATTATGTCATAAAATGAAGACCTAATTATAGTGTTTTCTATTGAAAGTTTGACAGTTAACATACAATAGTGTTAAATATCAAAAAGAAAGACTTCATTTTACAAGTACAGATGAAAATTGAATGGGAGTTTGCATCCTAATTCACTGAAGACAGATCTACTCTGGATAACAGAGCAGATGTCTTCAACACACCTCTGCTTCAGTCAAATCTGCCTGTAAACCTCAGGGTGGTGTGTGCAGCCCATCAGCACTGCAGCCATATCAACAGGTCATGGTGAAAAGAGTGCAGTACCATGTCAGATGGCATTGCTGATTAAAGCTCTGCTAGACCCTATAAGCAACATCTTGGTGCTCTCTCAAACATGTTTTCTTAGGTATTTTGCATATGTAATTAGTAATTCTGTTTTAGACATAATTGAACTCCTCAAGAGATCTGGGGGATGTCTGGATAAAAAAACCCTTTCTGTATAATTTCCTAGGTGTCAAAACCATTATTGTGGAAGGTTTGAAAGCAGGGGATGAAAACTTGCTCTTCCACTTGGTGTCTTTCTTCTCAGTGGCCTTCAAGGCTGTCAAAACATTAAAGATAATATGAGATTCATCTGGGACAGTGAGATCTTTCTGCCACCAACTCCTCACAAGTAGGGCAGTAACCACATATCATATAAAGAAATCCATAAACCCCTCAGGTTGGTATCTGAAAAAGCCCAGTAAATAAATGGCTCTCCTATATGCTAATAGGATACTAGGATGAGCTCAACTGGTTCATCTTTGGAGAAAACACCAGGTGTATTTCAGGTAGTTAGATTTACATGGCATGCAGCCATTTTGACCTGTCCTTATTCTGCATCTCTCTCAAGAATTTATCACTATGCTCAAGAACCACATCCTTTAAATATTTTACACAGTCAACTTTACAAGGTGAACGATGTTTTCACACAATGAGGTTTTTAACTTCTGATGATAAATCTTGTGGA
Source organism: Orthonyx spaldingii (assembly GCA_013397795.1). Taxonomy (NCBI): domain Eukaryota; kingdom Metazoa; phylum Chordata; class Aves; order Passeriformes; family Orthonychidae; genus Orthonyx; species Orthonyx spaldingii. Next base: position 163,385 of record VZTJ01000322.1, on the reverse strand, counting down.
CAAGGTGAGGGAATGGTCAAAGTAACTAGTTTAAGTTAATTCACATATGAGAATTTTTAATAGGGATACTGAATATGGGTTTTATAGACTATAAACTTTACACAAAGAGAAATCAACCTTGTTATATATAAAGACATATGGATTTTAAGATTTTTTTTGCTGTTATTTATGCTTCTTTAAGTCAAATGCCATTTCCTCTTGGCTTTCCTGCAGAATATAACAGTATAGGAATAAGAAGCATGAGTCAAGACAGAAGAGGCTTTACAAGAACAGAACTCATGAACTATGAGAAATCAGGAATGATATGAACAATGAGTGTAAAATGATACCCTTATCATAAGTAGGAAATTTCAGAAATATGTTTGAGGTACATTGTAAATATTGTTTTAAATGTTCTTGAATAAAAATATTGTCTTCTATATTTTTAGAACTTTGTCGAAGAAAAGCAAATAAACAGGGTTTTAAAATCATATTGTATAGCTGTGACTCATGGAAAGTTGGACAAAATCACTGTAGCATAAAATAAATGCCAGAAGTATGAGATAAAGTATTCAGAGAGGTGACAAATCCATGTTTCATAGTTGGTGAGAGGGAGCTGGAATGCTGGGTGAGCAGGAAAGATAGTCTTTTAAAAACTGATGGATTTAGCAAGTGACTGGATGTGAAAAGCAGAGCTAGAATTTGCAAATAATTGTTGCCATCTTGGATTACAGGAGGGGAAAAATCTTCATTTACTATGGGAGAATAAGATCTAAAGAGAACATACAAAGGAAAAGTGCTTTTGGAAACAAATTTTTGGATGAATGGTATAAATATTTGATTTTTTGAGTCACATTAGAAAACTCCTTCCTAAAGAACAGAAAAAGTGCAATGCACTGACAGTTACAATTTACTACTTTTTCCTCTCCTTTGAGATTAAAATGAAACTCTGTCAGATTAAAGATTTTTTTAATCTCTTCATAACAGAGACTGAAACTTTTCTAACCATGTTCTGCTATAAAACAAAATCTATTTCAACAGATGTTTCAGAGGAAAAGAGGTTATTTAAACAAGTATCAGGTCAAATAAAATTATGTGGAATGTCATATGAGTGTGGGAAAACATTACTTTTTTTTTTTTCCACTTACATTCTCAGAAAACTATTTCTTTTGTTGTTGTCTCAATCTTAAAGTTATTCTGAGGACCCCTCCGCTGGCTCAGGGATTCTGACCTGTGTGACAGCACAGTGCTGTGACAGCAGTGGAATTTATTGCTGTAAGGGACAGGGTAGCAGAGCTCCTGGGGAACATTGTGGTTTTAGGACACCAAAAAGAGCCAGGACATAGGGTTGGAAGGACAAAGGGGTTTCAGCATAAGTGAGTCAAGGAGCCCGGATGTAAAAGGAACAAAAGATAACAAGATCTGTGAGAAGAAGGGACTTGGGCATTTTGTTCAGGCTTATGGGATTTTGGGATCTCTCTGAGTCCCAGCAGATCTCAAACTGTGCTCTTCTTTCCAGTTTCTGTATGCTTTTCACCTGCTCTCTCTGGAATTCTCACTTCCCAGCTGCCCCACCACAGCAAAAACAGCCTTTTCCCAGCAAAGCCACACAGCTGCCAGCTTTGCACAAGTCTAAGGCAGAGAGACCATGAGTGTGGCCAAAGTGACTTTTGAAAATGCTTAAGTTCTTCAGAATGTATCCCTAAGGGGATTTCTTTTGCATTGAAAGGTTTAGGATTAGGGTTTAAAAATAATCAGTTAATGATTCTTTAAAATAATTTAAAATCATTCATCCACTTCAGGAGGTTTTACCAATTATCAGGGTAAGTAATGGTCCCTTACGGTAAAAGGTGAGTGTTATTTGTGATTTTCTCAATAACCACATGGGTTTCCTTGGTAATGACTGATTACAGAAGGGAAGAACATGAGAATCTCTGTGCAAAACACAGTTACAATTATCTCCTGTCCCACTTTGCACTGAACTAATTAAATATCACCAAGACTGTGAAGCACTTGTAATATACAGACAAAATATTATTTTGTAATAACTTGAGTTGAAGTTTGCTAACTTTATTCACAAATCTGAAAGCCATTTCAGCTCACAAAGTAAACAGTGAATACTATCCCTGTGGGATTTTAATATTATTTACTTATACTGCAAGAATGTGAAAATGTAAATTGTATATAGTGTGAAATGCAGACATCTCGTTCTGTCCTTTCCTTCTACACTTGACGTGATGGCAGCCCCAGACTGGCTTGGCAGAAACGTGCCACATCACAGGTCATGTGTGGGAATGGTAATGGGGACAAAACATACTAAGAAGATAAATTCCAAATTTCAGCTCATTTTAAACTACAGGTAGATTTGATCTGGTTTTTTTAGTCTGAAACTACTAACAGTATTAAATCGATAATATGTGGTATAATTTCATAGTAAGAAGAATAAGAGAAAGCTAAAAACAAATCTAATATTACAGTCTTTCTGGCTGATACAAGCAGATTTTTCTCACTGTGTTCTTATAATTCTGTTTCTACTTCTCCCTAAACCACAAAAATCAGGAAAGGCATAAAAATGTAATAAGCCTATTTCATTGTTCCTGCTGTGTAAGCTGTGTAGGCTCTACCCAGCCTGACAGAGACAAAAATCTGTTCTTTTCTGCTGATATTTATTTCCTTTTATTTAAGATTCTGAAATGACTTCCCAAATCAACAGTGGATGAATTTTCTTCATTTTCTTCCTTTTCTGTGTACAGATAAAATCTGTATAGCAAGAGATTTGTAGGTGACCTGTGAGTCACACCGTTGGTTAAAGTGGGAAAATGTAAGTATTTTCACTGTTCACATTATGTTTGAAAATGATAAAAAACCACCAAACACAGACATTTAAATAACATATTTTTTGTTTCCAGTTCCATTGAAGTCTGAGATTGCCTCTGAACACTGAGCTCCCAATAAAGGAAAAGACCTGCCAGAAGAAAACTGACAATTTTTTAGCATCAATTCATTTTTGTATTTTCTACAGTGTACTGGGACATTGAAACAGCACCACTGGTATTTGTACATGGATGCTCTTAGACCTATAATTTTGCTTGGCCTAAACTCAGACTTGCCTTTATCCTAGATATTTGTGTTTAGATACTTGCTTTATATATCTGTTCAATAAAAAATATCTTTTCAAAGGATCACTTGACATCCAAGATCTTTCTTTTGTGCATTTCATGGAGCTACTCAATGATTCTGTAAGTCCAGCAAATGATAACAAAAACCACTTAATGGTTCTTACTACAACAGTATTTATGGGCTGCCCATTTATAAAAACAAAGGGGGACCAAATTAGTTCCCAAGTGTAGTGAGGAAAAGTTCATTAATATATAGGTGAGATGCCCCAAGCATTTTTTGACAAAAACTTCCTTGGTGATGAGTCAAAACAAGTAGTGTGTATTTGTGTTGCTATTCTGGCCATGTGTATTTTACATATAAATATTCCCAAAATAAGGAATTATTCACAATAAGAAGTTGTTTTTTAAGGATGAAAATTATGAGTAGAATTTCTTTTTAAAGAGTATTAATAATGCCTGAGCAATCACTTTACATTCAGACTCAGCGATTAAGGTGCAAGAAGAGGTTTATGTGATCTATTTCCAGAACTGAGATTAAGAAACAAATTAGCAAATTCCAAAATCCTTCATAGATTTATAATGTGACATTGGACAAGTTACTTCACATCTCATCTTAATCTACAATAGAGGATCCAATTCTTTGCATTTTCATCATCCAAAAACCAAATCCTTTGACAAAAGTGAGCAATAAGGATCAATTCCCCAATTTTCCAGCTAAGTTAAATGTATATATTTAAGTCTCAAGTATTTAACTCAGTTCTGATGAAGCATAGTTATAGAGGAACTAACACTACTAAATATCAGCTCTATACATATCATAAAATGATTTGAGGCAATATTTTAGTAGCTTTACTCCCTTTGCTTCACATGGTTCACTCTTCCTTTTAGTCTTGTTCTAGGAGAATGTGTGTGTTTTAGTTTTTAAGGATGGGGAATAAATTATGAAGGCGTCTGCCAAAAAAAGATGAAGGCAGCACAATTAGATGAAAACACAGATCAAAAGACAGCAAATCTTCCATCCCCCCTGAATAATTGTGGCTGTAAAATGCCTTAAATATGAGAACTTTTTTCCTAGCTGAGTTAGCTGGGCTTTTTGAACATACAGCTGATACCTAGAAATCTTAATTAATAGTTGAAAATTATGGGATAGAGTAGGTAGCATTTTCTTAAAGAAAAATAATAGATTTACAGTCTCTGAGACAAAACTTGATCTCTTTCCTCCCATACCTGCTCTGTCCCTTAGCTCCCTGAGAACCCTGACCGTGGTGTGGGGAGCACGGTGTGTGTCCACCTTACAAGGAGATGATGAGAGTGCTGTTGTCACCCTTAAGTGACTACCAGCTGCTGCTATCAAATCAAAAATGGCCGGAAAAATTGAAAGGGACATAAGAAAGTAATCCCTTCAAATTGCCACAATATTTACTGGAAAGAGAGGCTTTCAGGGGAAATCAAGCATGTAATCCTGTAAGCCCTCTGCCCAGTTATAGCATGAGCACACAGGGGCTCCTATCGAAATATGGTAATGATCACAGTTCTGCAGCCCAGGAAACAAATGAAAATAATGAAAACTTCTTAAAAATAGGGAGAGCTTCACTATTCAAGTCTTTTCCACGAGCTCAGAACAATTGTTGCTATTCATAATTAAAAACACCTAGCTCTGTATTTTTGGGTTTTATGTAAATTTGTTTAGAACTGAGATGGTAAAAAACTCCAACCCAACAAACACACATTTATAGAAATAGTCACAGCATTATTATGCTGCATAATATAAAAAACATCCATTTTATGGCTGCACAATTTCCTCTTCATAATGCTGTGTGCCAGCAGTAACAAATATGAAAGCAGATCGATTTAAAGTTCAAGTTAAGTTGCATGAGTTTCCCATGGTGAAGCAATTATTCCCTCAGAGGCTCTCATTTTCTTTATCACACCATGAATTCCTCAGAAAACGAATGTGCAGTTTCTACCATGTGGTTACTTGTACTGCAACAAAAAATCTCAGAAACTGTATTTAAGAATAGACATTTTTCTCTCTGCGGAGGTTTCCTAAATTTGTAGTTTGACCTCTCTACAGTCAAAAGCATTTACTCTTGGCAAAATTGTGTTCCTATTAATCTAATCTAAGCCATCCTTTTCCCTTTAAACTCACACCTTATTTATTTCTCAGTAATATAGGTTAAACTTTTCAGTAAAAGCTGGGGTGAATATAACAATGCATATATTGGGGTTCACTGAAGAGGTAGCACCAATATTTTATATATCTATGAGCTGGAAATAGATATCATTCCTGAACCTTTGCATTATACTCTGCTATATCCCTCTGAAATGCATGGGAAACATTGAATTCAAACCAGTCAACAGGCTCAAAATTGACCTTCTGCCTTGCAGCACTCAGCTCTTTGAACCTTCACTCTCCAGCTGAAACCTTCCTGTAGCCAGCACTGGGAGTATGGTCTCCACTTGTTTTTTCCTCTCTCTGATGTGACCATTAGGGAGCAGAGCTCTGCAGATCTGCTCTGCCATTCCACAGCAGGGTTACTCTGCAGAGAAAAATATCCTTACTTAAACTCATCATTTCCAGCTGCCATTCTTGTGGGTATCCCACACGGGGTTTGATGAGAAGAAAAAAAAAGAAGAAAAAGAGAAAAAAAGGAGAAGAAAAGGGGAAAGAGAGAAAAAGAAAGAAAAAAAAAAAAGAGAAAAAGAAAAAGAGAAAAAAAGGAGAAGAAAAGGGGAAAGAGAGAAAAAGAGAGAAAAAAAAAAAAAGAGAAAAAGAAAAAGAGAAAAAAATATCCAACTAACTTTACAGAGAATTTCTTAAGCCAATAGGAAAGGATCAGGGAATTTCACATTGCAAATGCACACCACATAAAAATGTTGATGGTTTTATTTCTAGTTTGGTAAAGATATCTTTGAGCATCTTCATTGGACAAGAAGAGTCACAATAAATTTTCTGGTTTAAGAAACTAATATATTACAATAATAAAACTGATTCCTTTAAGTTCACCATTCCTTTGTTTTCTGCTAAATATTATTTATTTCCTTATTTGTCTCTTTTTTCATTCAGTTGCAAAATGCCATAAAACTCATCTCATCAATTAATAAAAACTACATTAAGACCTAAATTCTGTTTTCATTCTCACGTTTGATATGACATTATTATATGCTTTAGAGATTTGATTTGCATGAATCCCTTCTTTATATAAATTTCTATAGGTAGCTGAACTGTTGTTTTTCCTTGTGGCCATATGCAAAAGTAATAAATACCACTTTTGAATAGTGTTTCCTACTGGCTTAGACAAGAATTCTGAAGGCAATAAGTTGATATGAAACAGTAGACTCAAGGGCTTATGAGGAATTTGGGCATATGAACATGAGTGCTGGATGCTGCATGGTAACCTTTCTCCCAGTCATCTGCACGAAGAGACAATGGCTGAGGGGTGGAAAAAGGAATCTACAGTCAAATAAAGATAATATTTGTAATCCACTTTTTTCATTAAAATTGCATGCACACCTACACTATATGTAGGTACATATACCCATTGATTGATTTTCCAATTTTTGTATGCTATTTTTAGTTGTGGTTACCTATAGATAAGGAAACCAAATGAAGTCCTGAATAAAGATGCAGAGGAAGAATGATCACACCTGACAGAATTCCAGCAAAATAATCAAGATCACAGAAAAGACTGAGATTTTACTGTGAGATATGGCCCAGTGTGAGCATAAGAATGGGAGGAAAGAGCAGGAGAAACTGTTTGGAGTCAAGAGGGAGACAAGAACAATGAGGCAGAGCTGCAGAAGGCTGTGAAGCAAGAACAAGAAGTTCAACCCCAACATGACAAAAGCGGGGTAAGCCCAGAAAAAATACTGTCACCCTAAGATCAAATTACATCCTCAGTATTATTTGAGTTACTTCAGCAGAAATATCACAGGTAGTACACCCACTTCATCAGGACTTAAATAATTTATAAAAAAAAAAATTCTTACATGTCTGTCACTGAAATCAGTATTTGCTGCTGTATAATTTCTGCTTTATTCCTGCAACCATCACCTATTTCTTGGCTTTGGAATTAGGACTAACAAACGTAAACAATTTTCTACAGTAGGAAAAATTAACATATTCCCTTCTCTTCAGAAAGAAAAGGAATTATTTCCACATTTTCCATGTAAAGGAAATTTTAAAAAATAATTCAGGACAACAAATATTTCAACTTGGTTGCATGGAAATGGGATTCAACATCTTGCTGCTCCCTGGGACAATTCCCTGCCACACGTGAGCAGCCTCCCCAGGAGTTACAGGTGAAGGATGGGGCTCAGCTGCAGGCAGTAGGAGGGTTTGCCATGTCTGATCTACAGGGCAGAAGTGGCCTGAAACTCTCCTTGAAATCTGAACTCCCAGCCAAACTCTGCTCTGGTGAAAGGGCATGAAAATCACTCTATTTCCATGCAATGCTTCAGTTTTGATAAAGCATCATTCTCCACATAGAAGTACACTGCAAAATTCCTGACAGGTTTTCTTCATAGGACTGAAGTCGATAAGAGCAGATATCTGTGTTTGCAGCTGGTTTTTGTAAGGAAACTTACATTTTGACAGTTTCCTGATACTAACTAGAGAAAAAAAAATCTTCATGGGAAGTTATTTTTTCTTTTAAAAGAATATTCACCAGCCTTGTTACACTGAAGGTGTAATGGTGGACAGCTAGGTCTTAATATGCACTAAATCATAATTTTATTGCAAATATAAATGATAAGAGACAAAAAGGGAAAAGAGCACGTGTGTCATCTTGAGGTACAGCTGAAACCACAGATTATCAGCGACTTGATAACTGGTCAGCCAGCAGTGCTCGCCAGTTCATGACTATTATCTACATGTTTTCCCATTTATTACATGCCAGCTGAGGCCAATTTTTGGCTGGGAACTATAGCAGCTGTCTCTGTGGAAAATAAAAGAATGTCACTTTAAATTTCTTTGCAGCATGACAGAAATGTCAGCTTCATGCTGGAAATGTACAGTGATACACATTTCTTCTGACCTGAACACATTGCATCAATTCATGCTCATGAAAATGTCATTTGTGTCAAAATTATTTCTTTTTTTTTGCTTTTTAACCAATTTCCAACCTAAAAAAAAAAAAATTCCTCTTCTACCTGCATCACTGATCACAATGTAAATTTAACACTGACCTCTCTTACAAAGTCCTGAAAGCTTTAAAGACTTCATATTTTTGATAGTATAATTTGCCATCGAATAAATTTTGATAGAGAAGACAAAAAAAGATGGAGGGAGGGAGGAAAGAAGGGAGGGNCTTTTGTTCAGAAATGGGGCAGCTTAGCCTGGAAAGGGTTTGCATCCAGCAAATTGATACAGGAAAGAAGAGAGAAAGGGAGGAAGGAAGGAAGGAAGGAAGGAAGGAAGGAAGGAAGGAAGGAAGGAAGGAAGATCTGTTTTCTGTGCTCTTCACAAGCTACATCAACAATTTTCTACTTTTGCAGTCTGTTTTCTCCTCAGTCTATAGAATCACACAAGCTATTCCTATTTATCTTATTTTTGACCACTGACATGTTTGATCAAGTCTAGAGTAATAAAAATATTAGAAATACCTGATTTTTTCAAAAAGTATTTCTGGAACTATTTGCTTATTCTTCCACCATCATCAGCCACTATTCTGAGCAAAGGTAAACCTGATATAGAACTAAAATCCAGTCTTTTAATAAAATATCCAGCTCTAAGCTGGTGAAAAGATACAAAAAAGGTCACATTTCATCAGGCTTTAATTTTCCATTTCATTTACAAAGAGACTCATCTCTGTATTCTTCACAGAAGTATAAAGCCCTCCCTACCTCTGATAATCCTTTTATGCTTTCACATTAATATAACAGAGCATAGAGAATTAATTATTAAGTACTGCTTATACAGTGCAGTAAATATACACTATGTTACAGAACTTAAGATAAGCAATGGCTCCATTCCTAATGAGCTTACTATAATTAAATTCATTGCTGAATCTACATATAAAATGTAGCTAGGAGTCAAACCACACAGGAAAAACCTTTAAGCCAGGTAGAGACACAGATGTGAAACCAACTTGTTCCTGGGTTATGAAAGTTAATAACAATTGCAGACTATGGTTAGCTATTGACTCATATAATTTACTGAGCTTTTTGGCTAAGCATTGATAAAATGTGGAAGTTACATGTTACACATACACAGATGAGCTGAAAAAACTGTCCTGTGATGTCTGATGGTCCATAATACTGTAATGTGTGAGGTTATTTTGCTTTCAGATGAATATGCTGGATATTAAAAGTACATAATGGTATGCTTAGCATTGTAGGCACACTACTTCAAATCAAGATTCATTCTACCCTCAAACCTCAAATGACAGAAATCCCTTTCCCTGCCCACATTACAAGTCACAGCTGTGGTGTAGTTGTGTGCAATATATTTCTTTGTTTGAAAAGTGCAATCCTTCTAAGAATCAGTTTAGAAATTAACTGTGTGCCTTTCTGGGACTGTTTATACTTACAGGGGAAAGGTATAGGAGATTAAGTACAAAAGAAGCAGAATTAAAAATAAAGAAAAATCTGTAATTCTGAGTCTTGGTTGTAGACTGACATTTAAGAATTTACTAGGTACAATAATGTGCAAATATTAATAATTTTATGGTTTTCAGCATCAAAATGAGAAAAAATCTGTCTCCTATTCCCAAATCCAAATGAACCTGTTCTCAAATATAACCTCACATACTGCCTTTTAGGTTGACAATAATTCCATCTCAATCTCACATATGGAAGACTTTCATCACAGGCAGATGAACAACTTCCTAGAGAGGAATCCAGGCTCTTCTCTACATAATGCCCATGACGTTGCTTGAGATGAAAACTGCAGTTGGGTGCTATCCCTAATTTCATGATATAAGCAGAGTTGATCTGTTTATAAAGAATAATTTACCTTCCTTTGGTGCTCCACTCACTTCACTTGGGGTAACAGACTTCCCTCCTTAAATATCTGCTCTTTGGGTTGTTTGAGATTAAAGATGAAGGCACATAACACTTTGCACAGTAGAAGGAAGGAAATGGGGTCATCTGTGTGATCAATCTCTTATCCCAAGTGTATAGATCACCTTATGGGATGGTCTAGCTTGGCAAACCAAATACAGCCACACCCCACAGCTGCACTGCTGGCTGGCTCTTCGGGCAGCCTCTGGGTTGGGCAGATAAGGGCAGGGAAGGTGAGGATTTTTGATCACAAATCTCAGCTGTCTTGGTCTTGATATAAGTCAACACACTAGAGACAAAAGACTTTGTGCACATACCCTATCCACTTTACTAGGCATTATGTATCAGCCAAAGTGCCAGGGGAAAAAATCTGATTGCATAAAGCTTGGCAACATACTGCTAAGCAGGGATTTTTGAAGGCTAAGCTTGAAAATATAGGAATAGATTGTTCTACTCTTAATATTGTCCATATAATTTCTGCAGGAACCATGCAGCATTTTTATTTCTAGTGGATTATCTCTATTGGGAGAAATTCTAGATTCCTAGAGTTAAACACAAATTCATACATTTCTTGTTGATTCGCAGCATATGTTCCCTGGCTATAGTACATGACACACACAGTGTGTTGCTTCCATAAAACAGATGCTGCCAGGAAACCAAAAAGCATGAATTTATCTTTAATGTTAAAAATACCCAGAATAGCAGAAAAATACTAGCAGAAGAATGTTAGATGCAGAATCAAAATATCTATAATTTTCTCAGTGCCAATTGAAAACCATTTATATAATGAACTGTGACATAAAGATGGACCCAGCTTTAGGAAGTCTTTATTCCCAGTTACCTTAAGCATGTCTTACAACACTTAATTTGACTGTTTAGGGTTTTGTATATTGACTGTACACCAGTATTTAATTCTTTATTTACTCAAGAATTTGCAATATAATAAACTCTAAATCCAATGCACTAATTTAAAATAACTAAGGTCTATTTGACATAACTATTAGATTTTCACAGTCATTATGAGAAAATGTTTTCTGAGAGCAGATACTTTTGTGTCAAATACTTTCCTGTGTTAACATTAATGTTGTTATTACTTAAATTTCACTAACATTGATGGGAATCTCCTTGAATGCTTATTTTTAATCTCTCTTGCATTCAGCACAGAACTCATTTTACTCCTCTAATAGTTATAATTTATCTGAATTGTCATGTCTTCTCACAGTGACAGACAAACTGGTGGGGTCAGTGACATTTTGATTGCTGTTAGCCAGCAGAGCATTATATAAACTGGGTGTTTTACCTTATTTAGAGATGGGCCAGTATAAACCAATGGTCACATTGTATCACCGCTCACCTCTTGAAAGACAAATAAGTGAACAGTGCTTATGTTTTCATTTTTTCATTAACTTATTGATCAGCAGGAGGAGTTGTAAGATTCCTAAGAAACAGTCCATCCAACTTCTCTTGATTCATTAAATCATGACAGGCTCTTTCAAATGAAAGCAGAGATAGTTTATCTCTTTGGGTAAGAGATCTTCATGTAAACTTGACAAGGAGTATCATCACAGTTCCCTTCTGAAAACTTAGATGAATTATAGTATTTCACACTTCACCAAAGTTTTCTTTATATACTTAGAGATTTTGTTTTCCTAGATTCCAGTTATTCAGCCTGATTTGAAGAAATTTTATGTGTGAAAGGTAGAGTGGAAAAAAGGTTTTGTATTTTTTTTTTTAAAGAAGAAATAATGTGCTGTTTAATCTGTTGTGAGCCATTTCAAGTGCTGTTACAGACAGAAGTCAGAGATAAGATGTTTCTTTCGGTTCATACTTTAGCTGACAGATTTACTCTTTATGTGCATTGAGCATGTATTAGCCATTTCTCACTCCTGAAACTCCACCATGACTCCTGTACATGTGGAATGTAATCATCATACCTCAGTCAGGAGTGGAAGGCTCCAAGCATGGGAGTCATAGGAAGGATGTAATGATTTTCTGTGTCCCTAAATGAGTGGTATCTCTGTCCAGCTTCCAACTTCCAGTAAAACAGTAAGAGATGTTTCAAAATTAAAGCATGTTTTAAAATACAAATGATTTCCTTTTTTATTGTTCCTTATTTTTTAAAGGAACACATCCTGACAGATTACATGTGGTAGCAGGGGCTTGCTGAGCAGCTCATATCCGTTTGGTTGAGTGCATCACAAGGTTAAGCATGAACAGCTGATCATGCACCTATGCACATCCTTGACACAGGAATCTCACAGGTTCCAAGGAGAGGAAGTGAAATTGAGAAGGGATTTTTCACACTCTGTGAATTTATGAGAATGGGTTTGTTCAAAAAAGAAATCCAATGCAATCTGAGTCAATAGTTGAGGAGTGTAGAGGCTAATATATAATAATAGATTTATTTTACTTTATTACCCCTTCTATTAAGCATTCTACTAAATATTTTCAGCCCACTAAGACAAAAGAAAACAAAAACAAAACAAAATGAAAATTTAATTGGTAAATAATATAACAGATTTCAAGCTCAAAAACCCTCACTATCTCAAAGTCTGAAATTTTTTTTAGTGGAAATCAAAATGAACTCATGAGAAGCCCCAAACTCTGGAATTACCCTTCTAAATATCCAGTAAATGCATCTGTTAAAAAAAAAAAAAAATACTGTTGGAAAAGAGTAAGCATGATTAAATTAGATGGTGCAATTCATTTTTCATCCTCATTAATAAGTACATTTTTATAACCTATTTATTATATTCAATATATAAACTTTCCCAAAGATAAATGAAATGTGCACTTTACATATATATATATATAGGTATAAGTAAAAATGATACATTTTTCCATTATATCAGCCAAGACTTAAATCTTTAAACTTTTGAAGAAACAAAATTAAATTCAGCCCTTTTCCAATGTTGCTTACCATATCATAATCTTGTGCAGTTTATCCATACGGAACAGAACAATAAAATTGAACTTTGATTCTTGCAATCCCATCGTACTTGTTTATTTAAAGGTCAACCATTACTCTTAGAAGTAAATCCATTAAAATATTGTGACATAAGGATGTAAATTACAATGCGTCTAAATGTGAAGTTATTACTTAAACATCAAATGACACTGAAGACGTGACTAAAAACTAAATAAGATTCATTAGTATTCAGCTGGAAAAATCAAGATCAGAGGGTGAGTATGGTTTTTTGGAGCAGTCTGATAGAGTTTCGCCTGAAAATTTGAAAACTTCATGAGATTGTGCTTTGAAAAAAAATCTGGTATTTTCTGATATTCTGTTTTCTTTTCAAGCTACAGACAGTCATCTGGATGTGGACTGGCTGTAACCAGCCATCTCAAAATGATTTATGTAGGAAAATTGAATGAAACAAGGTCAAAGCACCTCTGTGTGAAAAATAACAGAAAAATATATCTGTGTTGTATCAATTTGTAATGTTATCTTATTTTATCCTGATTGCTAAGTGGATATATTCCTCATCCTCTTCATTAAAACAACCTCACTGGAAAAAATGAAAAGGATTACATTGAAAGGGCATGGATATAATTCATGCCTAAAAGCAAATGCAAAAGATAATCAACTGTCTTAGAAGAAAGTCAAGAGGGCTTCTGTCTGAGCTACAGCAGTGGGTCTGGAGACTGAGTTTGCAAGGGACCAAAAAGAAAAGCAAGCTGTGAGTAGAACAGATGCTGAAACAAGGTACTTAAATGAATGAGGGAATGCAATATCTGTCATCAAAGTGTGAGCTAGTAGCGTGTGACCTATTTAGTCTAGTGAAACAAAGGCGGAGAGAGGATAATATTGCTGTCTATAAAACCTTCCAGAGAGGGGTTTAAGCTTTTGGGAGGAAGATCTTCAGGCAAAAAGATGTATAGCATCGTGGTTGTGAATACATTTAGACTAAAAACATAAGAACACTCAGGGAGTCAGAGCTCAAAAATGCATCTATTTAACATTGGACATAGAACATAAGAGGAAAGCCTTGTATTACTATAAAAATGTTAAACAAAGACAGCAGTTACTTTGCTGTTCCAAGAAAAATCTGTCAAACTATCATGCTGAGATCTTTGGTTTTGTTTTTTTAAAAAATACGCTAATACCTTATTCTGGCCATTGAAAAGGGCAGTTGCAATCAGCTGACTAACACACTTTTCATCATCGACAAAACTGTACAGCTCCTGTCTGAAATGCAAAAGGAACAGCATCAGAATATTTGGTTATTTTTCAAATGCCCACATCTGAAAAAAATTTACCAGGGCTACTTAAATGAGGAAATTTTCTCTGAGAACTTAGATAGGTGTCTGAGCTTCCAAATCCAACCAATCTGTTTGTATTTAAAAGTAGGGGTGGTAGTGAGAAAGGGGACCTGGAAAACCAAGGCCATGGATTTGGCTGGCTTACTTTCAGCTTATGTGGAGCTGAGCTGGCTTCCAAGTGCATCTTCTAGACTAAGCACAAGACAGAAGTAAAGCTCAGAAAGTGTTTACCAAGTGTTATACTGTTCTGGTGGGGATCGACATCGGTACCCCCAAGGTAAGAATCAACCTCGATGGAGATTGTAACAGGAGATGATTAACTGCCAACATGTATTTGTCACGAAAAAGTCACAGAAAGTCAATCTATTTTTCTTCTAAAATTAGCGTAAAGAACAGGTAGGTAGATAAGTCATGGACATATACATGATGCCAGTAAGATTTCAAACTCTTTTTGTTAAGACCACAAAATCCAGATGAAACGTATCAGATGGGTATGTAAAGCTATTCTTAGTGGCTGTGTACAAATATCTGCTTTGTGGCATGTGGGTTGTATCACAAATGTTCGTCTACAATTCAGTTGATTTAAGTTAAGGGAGTTTAATTAATTGCTCAGATTACATAATTGGTTGTTTCATGTGTCATAATGAAATTATCTAGAAAAATGTAAATGCTCTGAGCATTTGCTCAGAGCACATGTTGCCCATGTTGCAATTTATCATAGAATCATAGAATTGTAGAGTGACTTGGGAAGAGGCCTTAGAGGTCATCCAGTTTCAAGTCCCTGACTATGAACAGGGAGACTTTCACTAGGAGATTTAATGGAGAAATATGACATTTCCCTTTAACATGAAAATGTGAAATTCTATCTATAAGCAAGAAAATTATTTTCATATATATAGGATGGAGAACGAGTAAACAGGTTACAATACCACCAAAACAATTTATGGCTTACATTGTGATCAGTAACTGAACTTAAGCCAATTATGTCTGACTACAGCAAGCATTCAAACATCATATTGGCATGTTGGAGCAGAACGCCTGAAGTAAAAGAAAATAAATAATCTTATGTTGTACTCAGGAATTGAAGATCCTAAACAGAATACTATTCTTAGTTTTGATCACTATATTTTGCAAATTATGTGATCAGATGAGAATAGATGAGTTGAAAGCAATAAGGATGCTCAGGTTGTCTAAAAGAAATGGCATACTAAAAGGAAAATTTTGGAAAATCAAGGTTATTTAGGCTAAAGAAAAAAGATAAAGAAAATAGGTGATAATATATAAAAGATTCATATAAAATACAGAGAAAGAGGGAAAAAAATTCTTCATTCATACAGAGATGGAAAAACATTTTAATTAATGTAAAGTCTTAGCAAAGACTGAAGCTGAAGTTAAGAATTAAAAAAAATGTCCTACAAGTACTGAAATAGATCACTTTTAAAGTCTCCAAAATGGTAAGGTTTTAATAATAATTTAAACAGATATTTTTTAAGAGTGAGAAAAATATATATTCCCTTGGGACACCGATGCTGCTAAAGTGCTTTCCAGAACTATTTACTTAAGGAACAGAAGAACGATATTTAACGGTAAGACTTGATATACCTTTTCAAGTAGAGTCATGGTGTCAAAAATCTCAACCATTCTAAGATGGACTTTGGTACATTTATGAAAGAGATGGTCAGGCTCTTGACTCATGCTCAAAACTATACTCTGTTTTTCAAGCAGGTGATCAAAACAGTTTCACAGAACTTGGTCTTGGTACCTACTTTTAGTCAGCTTCATCTAATACCTACTGAAGACAATCAAAAAATTCATACTTCAATCAGGTTTTGTCAAGCATCCTCTAGTACTTTACAACTCAAGCCATTCATTTGAAGTGAGTGTATCAAGTAAAAGAGTATAGGACTACTCGCTCAAAATGTGAATGGTATCGTTTGGCCTGGAGATCACTTCAGGTAATCATTTGTATGATGAATGGATATAAGTCAAAGAGGGACTTGAGGCTAAAGGAATTTAAAAGGATTTTGTAAGTGTAATGACCACACGCCAGTGAGTTTCAAAGGAACTTCATTATTTTAAGTACCTTTGAGAATCCCATGTCATACAAACTGTGAGAGTTCTGTTGTAAGACACAGGATGTGTGCATTTCATCTGCCTCAATTTTTGGAACCTGCAGATATACAAAGACCAGTTTGATTCTATTTCCAAAATGTACCCACTTGGTTCAAAGTAATTGCCTTAACGTCAGTTCAGAAAGGACTCACATTTTCTAAAACTTTCTAAATTGTAGTGTTAAACCACAAAGATCCCAAAGCTTACCACAAAGGATTTTGGAGAATTCTCGAGAATTTTAAAAAAATGTTCTGCCTTAAAATTTGTTCAGAATATTTTCTCATTTTTAAAATTAATTTTCAAGTGTATTTCCTAATCTGATTTTTTCCCTAAGTATAACTGATAAATTATCACATTATTTGTCTTAATTCTAACAATGGACAGATTTAATTGCAAGTTACTTGAAATTGTCCATTTTGAGTTAATACAAATTTCCAGCATTTTTGTGTTAATTTTAAATTTAAAGTGGGAACTACAGAATGCCATCCTCCCACAATCATATGTACAAGCAATTACTTTGTAGTATATTTAAACTCTCCATAGAGATTGTATAACACTTTTTTTTTTAGGGAACACCAAGCATTATTCTTGATTAGATCTTATTCATTTTGATCTTATTTAATATCAACATAACATGGACCCTATGTGTTTTATGGTGTTTTATTTCATACTGTAGATGATCTAATATCTTTAATTCAATGCCTTTAGCAACTGAAGCACATTTTCCAGTCCTGTTTCATGTATGAAGAACCCATGTTGTGCACTGAGATCACTCTGTGATGTGAAAAGATGTGAGGAGAAGTAGAAATTCTACTTAAAAGTGCATGCCTCATTTGAAATAAATATTTGTGGACACTCTAGGAAAGAAAATTCCAAAGTGTAATTTTTTATTAAGTAAGAGAAAAATATGTTTTGGGAAACTGTCCAAGGGAAATTAAAAATGAAATTTACGTTTTCATTTGTTCATATATGAAACACTTAATTTAGAGTGAAGGGGGCTAATTGTGTGTGCTATAATGTAAGACAATGAGGGCATTTTAAATTAAAAACAAGAATTAGTAATTGCTAGAGACATTTATAAACTAACGTGTGAATTCTACACTGTATTACAGAGGAATGCAGTAAATGTTGTGATCAGTGGCTCAAAGACCAAGTGAAAATGGATCATCAGTCGTGACTCCCAGGGGTCAGGAGGCACAGATATGTTGGAGTGAGTTCAGTGAAGGGCCATGAGAGTGATTAGGTGATGCAGGGATTTTGACATATGAAGAGATGCTGAGCAAACTGTGGTTTCTCAGCTCTAAAAGAAAGGGCTCAGGGGATTTGGTGGATGTTATCAATGCGTGTAAGTACCTGTCTGGAGCAGGGTAAGAAAGATGGCACAGCCAGACTCCTACTGGTGCCCAGTAACAGTACAGGCAGGTATGGGCACACATTAAAATATGGAAAATTATATTTTTTAAAAAAAAATTCCCATTTTTTCCATTCTGTGAATTTGTGATTCACAAAGTGCTCTATTTCCTTTTTATGTAAGGGGAAAAATGTTTGCATGTATTTGCATCCTTGTGGAGTACAGTGTCCAGGAACTGTAACTTATATCAAAAGGTATAAGTTATTAAAATTCAAAACATTTAAAAGTGTATTTTCCAAGAAAACTATTTACAATGTAGTTCCCTAAGCTAACATTGCAATGAGTTCTCTTTCTGTTTGCAAAAGCTGACTCTGTGACTTTTTGAAGTTAAAAGCATGATTTTAAAGCAGGGGCCTTTCAGCTCTTTTCCCTAATTGCCTGCTGCTTTTGAGTTTGTAGTGACTGTAATATTTTTGAAAACTCTCTTCTACTTGCTGAAAGTGATCTAAATTCTATTGTTTACTTGCATTTGTGATGCTTAGTAGTTAGCACTGTAGTCTTCCAGTGGTCAGAGAAATCCTTTATGTAAGTACTGTTATTTTTATTTTTCTATATTTTTGTTAGCTTTCTTTTTTAGCAACCTATAACTTGCAGCACTACATGAACACTTATTTTGTACTAATACACATCTAAAGTGACTGAAAGATGTTTTTCTTTATATTTACTATATCCACAAGCTATCATTCTAAACATAACCTCTTGCTCTGTGCACTTTTCAGTAGTATTTCTCTCAAATGTTGTCTGAACAGCCTGTCACAAAGGCCATCAGCAAAGACATCAACAAAAATTTAGAGCTTTTTAATGAAGCATGAGGGTACATTGGAATGGACTCTGAAAAAGTCTAAATGATAACTATTAAATATTACATTTTTCTTTATATGCATCAGGTTCCTAATAAGTCAAGGACAGAAAGAGCAGTTGTACACGTATTCACAATACCTGATAGAAAAGAGGCTTAGTCCTGAGTGAAGTAAATTAATTAGAAGACACATCAATACACTTACAAATATCAGACCATTAATGCCATTGTGAAAGAAAATTCTTTCAGATATAACACTTCAGAAGATTTTTTGTTTTATAAAGGTAGTGAAGAATTTTCTAGGATAGGGCAATAAAATAGAAAATTTTATAAGCAATACTTTTTAAAATTCAGAAAATTTCATTTTTTATTTTATGTAGAATGATTTAAATATAATAGTCAATACTACCTCTTTAGTTACCTTTCAGAATAGTGACCTTGTTTATTGTTATATTAAAAACAATGTGATGTTAGGGAAATATTACCTTCATTCCTCAATGAAAAGTCTCTGTTTTCCCATGTATCTATACAGCCATTTAAATAGACACAGAGAACAGAGTTTTCTCATAGATTAATTAAATAAAACCTAAATTCAGGGGGAAAAAATGCCAGCTTTAAGCAGATTCTTTAATATAAGACTATTCCTAATACATGTTAATTTGGACAATGGATGTCACCTCAACTATTTTAACGAGATGCTTGATGTCTTATTTTTCATTTTCATGGCTGCTACTTTTTTTACTCCATGTAAAAATTTAACCTTTCAGAAAATATTATTGTACAGAGACTGTAAAAGTGGGAAAAAGTGGCAGGCTTGCCCCTGAAAAGGAAATTTCACCAAGATGCGTTCATTGCAGGTTTGAGCTACAAAACCGATATCACACTGTAGTTGCCTGCCTGGCACTTCCTCTATTCTTTGCCTCCTGCTAGTTTTCCTAGAGGTGGAGGATTGCACAGGGCACTGGGAAGGTCGCTGTGGTTTCCTCCTGGTCTTGTGTTGCCAGGCTGGCAAGGCTGGTGCTGACAAGTACACTGGGAAGAAGTCACCGAGCCTTCTTGGGCTCTTCACTCCACTGGGTCTTTTAGAGGTCTGGCAAAGAGTGTATTGTTTCATGTTGAAGAAATAAAAGGGGCATTAAATTGTATTCAGTTATTTTAATATATCTTTTTTGTCTTGTAAAACTTAAGTTGGAATTAGGGATGGAACTGATGCAAAATCCAGTACCTAGAACTGAGGCCATGACGAGTTTCAAAAGTAAACACAGATTCTATGGTGGCAGCTGTTCTCTACAAAACCTGTGTGAGAAAATCTTTGATCTCTGAGAATAAGAACTGCCAGTTTTGACACTCCAATATAATGTATACAATTAAAAAAATTATCAAACATCAATTCTAGCTCTACCTAGAAGTTGTATCACTGAATTAAATAGTCTTATGCTTGTTCTTTCTGGTAACACAAACTTAAGACTCGACTGTCACATAAACGAAAAAGTAAATTATGTGCCGGATCAACTCTTTTTCAGATGACATGTAAAGCAATACCTTGTTTTATAATTTTAAAACTCTATGAGGAGTAGATTCATGTCAAAATAACAAAATTGGACAAATAAATAATGCAGCTCTCGTTCCTCTGAGGTAATTATTTTACATTGCAGCTTCAAATCAGACAGATACCCAATGCTTTTAGATGCCTTGAAGATGGTATAGTTTGAGTGAAGGTGATAAAAATTTTGTATGTTTTCTGCATGTCTGGTACAGCTTGGCTTAGTTTAATTTTAGGAATTAATGTTTATCCTTTCCTTGGACATCCTTTGCTGAAAGATGCCATGCAGTAGCAATCAACTACCATTGCTGAAATTGTTCTCTTTATGTTTGGCAAATCACATTCTTTGGCTTTTTGTTCTGAAAAAGCCAGTTTAAATGAGGTATACTTGACTTCTTGCCATTAGAAATATCAGTCTTGTCATCTAAGCCACCATTAAGAGCTCACTGGAGAGATTACTAGGTATTTACTGGTAAAACAGAAAAATCAGGCTCTTAGAGGTGAGGTACAGTGGTTTTCACCTGTCTCAGAGCAGTTGGTACATCAAGGCATTTGAACTCCAGTGGTTGTCTAGCAGATGAAGAAAGGTTATACAGAGGCAAGGAGGATCACTAATTAATCCTGTGGCTGCAGGAACTTTTCAAAGTCTGTGAGTTACTGCAGAGATATGTTCATTTACCTGTGGATCTCCCTGTCAACCTTGGTTATTTTCCTGCGTTCAACCTCAGAGGTTGACGCCTTCTTGGCTCATGCTGTGGTGGCATAGGTTTAACCACAGCCTCTAGATGTTGCGTTCTAGTAGAATCCAGAAGTTATGCAATGAAACAGATTGGATTTGGGCCTTAACTGTCTCCTTGGCCCCAAGCTGTCTAAGCACTAATATACAAACATGTGAAATACAAGCTAACAAATGGAGCAATCAGGTAGAATATAGCGACTTATAAATAAACATCAGCAAAACTCCTGAAGGAAACACTGCATATTAATAACTATCAAATATAATGTTTTAAGAAACAGCAAGAGAAGTATTAACTCGCTGAACAGAATAATTCAAAACTTACCATAATTTACCCTCTGGTGGATATGTATTAGGTATTATACGAAATTTTATGAATTTGCAAAATTTCCCCTCATACTCTCATATCATTTAGTGTATGGAATGGATGAGGATTACTAAATGAGCAGCTACTCAAGTTTTTTTTCCTCTGTGTTGCCCCAGGTTTTATTTACTATGGGAAAGCTAGATGTGTTCTAAAGGCCGAATAATTAATTTTCTGATGGTCTAAACTACTCTCCAAAGAAGTACCTGAATGCTCTACAGACATAGAGTTTGGCAAAATCCTGTCAGGTTTTTAATCCCCTGCCTACTTAAAGATGGTCTTGAGAAGAAGAATTCTCTAGAAAAAATGTAATATATTACTTTCAATTTTACATGATCTTGCACCTGGCTTGGGACAATTCCAGACACACCTACAGGTTGGGTGGAGAAGTGATTGAGAGCAGTCCTGTGGAAAAGGACTTTAGGATGATGAAAAACTCAACATAAGCCAGCAATGTGTGCTGACAGCACAGCAAATCAATGGAATCCTGAGATGCATCTAAAGGAGCCCAGCCCAGAAGGTCGAGGGAGGGAATTCTGCCCCTCTACTCTGCTCCTGTGAGACCCTACTGCATCCAGCTCTGGTGCCACCAAAACAATAAGGACATGGAACTGTTGGAGCAAGTCCAGAGGAGGCCACCAAGTTGATAAGGGGACAGAAGCACCTCCCCTGTGAAGTCAAACTGAGAAAGCTGTTCAACCTGGAGAAGAGAAGGTTGTGTGGAGACCTCATAGCAACCTTCCAGTATCTAAAGGGACCTGCAAGGATGTTGAAGAGGGCCTCTTCATCAGGAACTGTAGGGGTAAGACAAGGAGGAATAGCTTCAAACTGAAAGAAAGTAGATTTAGATCAGACCTTGGGAAGCAATTCTTTACTGTGAGGGTGGTAGTGGAACAGGTTGCCCAGAGAAGTTGTGAGTGTCCCATCCCTGGAAGTGTTCAAGGCCAGGTTGAATGGGGCTTTGAGCAATCTGGTCTAGTGAGAGGTGTTGTTGTCCAAAGCAAGGAAGAGAGAGAGTGCACAGATTTTCAGTTTTCATAATGAAGTCTGTAAAAGTAGAAAAATCTTCAAAAAGTGAAGTACATAAAGGCATTCCATTAGCAAAAAGCTTCTGAGTGAATGAAGCAAGTGTTAGGCAGATTTAAAAAAAGGAAATGCAATCAGTGTTCCTATTGATTTATATTTATCCTTATCTAATTCTGTATATAATCTAAATTTAAATCCATCTACCATCTACTGCTACAATTTCCATCCACTGGAAATTAAAATCCGGTTGTTTACCTCATGCTGAATTATTCTATTTGCAGATACTTCACTTATGATTAATCAGAAATTTCAATTGCATGAGCTAGGTAGATTCATTAATAATGCACATGATGGAGTCCACTAATCCCAACCCACAGCTTTTAATGACCTCAAACTCCCTCGCTGTGTATGTGCAGATACTTTGCTTCCAAACAACCTGTGTTTTACCTCACTTCCTACTCAACCCTGTAACTGGATACTCAATTCCTAATTATTATTAAGGACTCAGTTTACCCTGAGGAAAATATTCAACTAAGCAAAAGCTACCGATTGCACATGGTTCATTAAAGACACATTATTTTCAATATTTGAGAGGATACTTCAAAACTATAAATAACTCATGAAACTAGCTACCTCACCTTCCTCTTCTCATGTTCATATAGAAATGTATTTAATCTTGTGCCTTAGCCACCATCAAACCATAGTATGAAATTTACTTTTTCTTACTGGTTTTTTTTTTTGAGAACTGAAATCATAGATATTGATTAAAATAGTCATAACCTAGAAGGAAGAACTTCTTTGTGAAAAAAAATTTAAAAGGACTAAAAAAAAAATAAATCTCTAGTTACACAAATTGTCTTCAATAAATACCAGGTTCAATCACAGAATGTTTGGGGTCAGAAGGCACCTCTGAGGATCATCTAGTTCATTATACATCCTAAAGGAACAAACATACCCTTCCAAATCCATAACTTGACCTGAACAACTTGGTACTTAGTACACAGAGAGACATAAAAATAGCAAAACGTTTAAATTCAGCAATCTTCAATGTCTGTGGAAGTCCTGAGCTAGAGAAGTTTTCCAAGACAGTCTGTAGGAAACATGCTTAAAACCAAGATTCCAGAAGCGGGTGTGAAGGCTGTCTGTGGCAAAAAGGGATCACACAGTTTATATGTATCTAGTTATTCTTTTGTACTCAGAATCACAGAATCAGAGAATGGGTCAGGTTGGAAGGGACCACAGTGAGTCATCTGGTCCAGCTTCCCTGTCTCAACAGGGTCATCCCAGAGCACACGGCACAGGATTGTGTCCAGATGGTTCAGGAATGTCTCCAGTGAGGGAGACTCCACAACCTGTCTGGACAACCTGTTCCAGTGCATGGTCACCTGCACAATAAAGAAGTTCTTTCTCACGTTCAGGTGGAACTCCTGTGCATCAGTTTCTGCCCATTGCCTTGTGTCCTACTTCTTGGCACCACTGAGAAGAACCTGGATCTTTCTTCTGGGTATCCCCCTTTGAGACATTTATAGACATTGATGAGGTCCCCTTTCAGTTGCTCTCGAGGCTGAAGAGGCCCAAGACCCTCCACCATTCCTCTTCCCTTCTGCTCCAGGAACTGCACATCTCTCCTGAGCAGAGGAGCCCATAACTGGACACAGCACTCCAGAGTGGCCTCACCAGGGCTGAGTGGAGGAGCAGGATCACCCCCCTCGACCTGCTGGCAGTGCTCTCCCTAATGCACCCAAAGACACCATTGGCCTCCCTGTCCACAAGGGCACTGCTGGCTCATGGCAGCTTTTTGTCCATCAGGACTCCCAGGTCCTTCACACAGCTGCTTTCCAGCAGGTCAGTCCCCAACCTGTACCAGTGCTCAGATACTCTTAGCTATCCATATTAGAAATCTGTGTGTCCCTAATAAGCATCAGTGAAGCATCTCCAGAACTTCTATGTCTCAACAATCCTGGCCATTGTCACAAAGCCAAAGGATGAAATTTTTTGCCAGTATTTGTAATGAGGACACAGAGACCTCTCCACTGCTTAGCATATAACAGAGGTATGTACTCCAACACTGACACAAATACTTGGGTGGTTTGGATCATACTCATAGGTGTGAATTTACTCCTTTTCAGAATACAACCCTAGGACACTAGAAGAGAGGTGTGGGTTAAAAATACCATGGATGATGAATAGTGGGAAATTCCATTTGATGTGAAGTCTCACATCAAAACCGAGGTGAAAAACCTCACTGTCTCAGAAAACAGTTTTCTTCCAAACAAAAAGATGTTTGAAGAATGTAAATGCAGCACAGGTAAGGACTGCCAGATACGGCCCAAATTTTACAACTGTCAACTGAAGCAGGTATTACAGTGGTTTTAAGCATAAAGGTGTAGAAAGTAGACTGCACCCGTAAGAACATTCGTGATTGCAGAGAAGCGGATGCTACCTTTGCTGGTATCAGCCAGGCTGCCTGGGGTAGCACAAGAGGAAGAGCTCACAACATCCATGAGATCCAGAATGTCAGTGCAGTGTCTGCTCAGTTCTCCTCCACTCAGCTCAGGGTCATCTCTGCAAAAAACCCTTCCTCTTTCAGGCGTTGGTTTGGTTATTTCTATGTTGCTGGACACAGAAAGGAGAAAAATGACCAATTGCTTCTGGAGCCCTCAGGAGGAGCAGAGCCTCACTAATATCCCTGTGCACCTGTGAGAGTGACAGTCCACTTTATAAGCTTCAACTCTGAATAGCTGCTATGGGTATTTTTTTCTCTGTGTGAACATAAGCACTGGCTGGTTCCAAGCAAGGAACTGAAGAATTACATCTATTTGCTGTCACTATATATTTTGTATAGCTCCCAGGAAAGACTTTAATTTGCAACACACAGGCAATCATGTTTGTCGAGTGGCCTTATTATGATTATTACTTGTTGTATGTGGTTCTCGACACATTTATGGTAAGATCTGTGCCAGCCTAAATGACCTTGCAATACACAGGATCACATCCAGAGAAGAAAGTCTTTTTCTTTTTTGATGAGTGGCTTAGATATTTCTGAACAATTCATTACTGATATACATTTTCACTGAAGCTTCTGGTTTTATCAATAAAGTTTAGGCACGTCACTGGAATAAATTAAAAAAGTATTTCAATGTGTTTATTATAGTTTTTGTATGCTTACTAAGGCTAACTTTTACACTGTAAGTTCTTAATATTGCTTTTATTTTATTAATAAATACATCTAGTATTTTATTAATAATTGGCAAACAAATAGTGATTTGTTTCAGGCTAATAAAAAAAAAAACAATGCCAAAATAATATAAGAATGATAAATACAGGAAAATCAAGGCACTCTAAACTCTTTTGAATTCTTATTATATCCTACAGTCATTGGTTTTCAAAAGGTCTTGACTGGTGTCCTAAAAACCTTTCAGCAATATAGTCTAAAATTGCAAATATGAATATGAAAATAATACAGGAGCTGGGAGAAACTTTGTGCACATTAGTGTACTTAAAGAAAACTGTGCTTCCATTTATGACCTTAGCAAGCACAAAAATTCATTTGTATTTATAGCACTTTAGAAAGAATGTCCCTTTAGTGGCAGCAAGGCTCAATGGGAGAATTCATGGTTTAATAGCATAATGTGCTAATAGCAACACCTATACCTGGCTGAGTCTGTAATTGTGTCCCTCTGGATATGGGGACCTCGTGTGAACACATTCAAATTGTCCTAGACTGCATATGCCTGGAGCTATTCCAAGCTCATTCCACTTCATAGCTGCTCTAAAAATAAACTCAGAGCATTGCACTTCATTCATTTAAAAGCACTTACAAGAGCTATGCTCAGATTGGGGATTTAGTGATGTGAAATACTGCAGGTCCAGTCCAGTTGCTTTCCGGCTTCTAGGTGCAATTCAGGAAGGAGGCAATTAACTACCTATAGAGTACATTCAAAGTGCAGTGAAATTTTCTTAAAAACACACATAACCCACAGGACCTCAGTGTCAGTACAGTGGACATTATTGCCCTGTGATGTCTATCTCACATTAAGAACATACAGAGGAAGAGGTTGCTATTATTGCTATTTTAACATCTCAATTCTCTGCATTTGTTGCAGTGTCTGAGGGTTGCTAGCTGAGTAGGTATGCTCCAGTTGCCGTATTAAGATTACATCTATTAAGAAATTGCTCTCCAAAGAGGTCTGAGACAAAAGAGAACATGTGAATATGAGAAGCAGAGAGGAACAGCTCTGGATACTGGATTGACCGCCCTGTGTCCTCAGGTGCAGTGACAGCACACCTGCAACACAGCCACTAGTTTTAAGAAGCATAATTTTCTTATCAGCGATTCCTATGACTTTTGAGCTGTTTGATACCTGTAAAAGCAACATACAGTGTAGTGGACTTCAGTGGCTGAGTGGCTAAAGTGCTTAGAATATTGTCTAAAATATTATTTAATAGAAAGGTTGCAATAGTTCCCAAATACTTTTCTTAGCTTTCTACAAAAATAAATTAATTCCTTGAAATCCACTTTGGAGAGACTCTCACTTTTTCTCATACTTGAGAAACAATTTATGAAGGAACAGGAAAGCATCAATCTTCTCAAACCAGAACAGCAGAGATAAACACTTGATGCACTCTGATACACAGAGATAATGCAGGCTCAAGAGGTACAATATTGGGCATCTCAGTTTCTGAAGTGTGGAATTTTCAGCTTGAAAAGTAACAGCTTCAAGTTCTTCCAAAAAACTGAAGGAAAAGAGTTTGAAAAAAGAAAAAATGCAGAGGAAAAAGATATGTAATGGAAATTGCTTCTTTTGCCTTAATACATAAAAAGCTGGTTTCCTATCAGTTGCAGAGGTGCAAATCTCAGCTGTTCCTGAAATTGCAGGAGTCTAACTGACAGCAAAATCTGGTCCAGCAAAAATAGTTTTACTTTTTATTGTAGCCACCTTGCAACAAGCACTGTTCTTTAGAAACAAACCTTTGAAACGGAATGTTCTCTTGCTGCCTTTTATCAGAGAAGAGCAGCCCGTCAGAGCTCTTTGCAGTTTCCCAGGGGTGCCTGCAGACATTAAAAGAGATGAGCAGGTCAAGGCACATTAAAACGTGAGAAAACCCCAGACAGATCACACCCGGAACTTACTTCTAATGTCCTCTTCAGGCAAATATTCTTACATAAATTCAACTTCATGCGCACCTGCCAGTAAATTTGTAGAGTAAAAAATATATATTTTTCAGGGATGAATAGTAAATCATATAAGATAAGATAGCCTGGAAGTACAACCACATCAAGAATTTCTTAATATTGCTGCTTGCAGGTGGAACATACAAGTAGAAAATAAAATACCACTTAGAAGGGGAAGAAGTAGGGCCATATAATAGTTAAAGATATTTTTGCAAGTGTTTAGTATTTGGATTTTGTAAGCCTTAATTTGCCTGGACATATTTAAATGGGCCTTTTTCTGTGCAGTTCTTTACAACTTGTTTCAACTTGTAACATTTTCAAAAGTGCTTAGGCAGTACAGGACTCTTAGTTTGGAAACAGACTTAAACTCAAATTTAGAAAAAAAGTGTACGGATGCCTAAAAAATCACAAATGAATTTTTATCAGGACCATTCCATTGAGGTCATTAGTGTAAGTGACATAGGACAGAGCATTCACAAAAGCTGAGTTCAGCCTAGAAAAGCTCATTTCCCCAGTCACCCTACATAGTCCATGGGAAATAAAACTCTTCTGGACAGTTATTGGGAACAAGAAATGTGCCTGTATTAAGGGATGTGGTGACTTCCCCCAGCCTCTGTTCTGGGGTGAGACCAGGCATCCCACTCCACCCCTGGATTTCCCTGAGAAGTAAATGCAACTCAAGATGTTGAAAGGTCCCAAAAGCTCAAAAGAGAGAGAATCAGGAGAGTTGGAGTAGGTGAGAAATACTGGAGATTATGAATGCTGGTTGATGGCAGATAATTATGTGTATGTGTGAATGACTGAAAATGAACATTTGAACTCCCAAGCATAATTCTACAGCCTGCTGCCTGCAACACGTACAGACTGCTTGTGAATTTTGACAAGACCTGGAACTAAAAGAAGTGACACATGCTGTATCATTTGGTTAATACGGGACATGAGGCAAAACCACCAGTTTGGAGATGTTGTGCATCACCAAACAGAGTGTTCAAATGGAGAAAAACAATCTGTAAAATGGGAAGAAGATTCCAGCAGAGGTGAAGAGCCTAGTAATGCAGCCAAACTCTATGTGCCTAAGACCCACAGCCATGGACAACTTCGTGGTATACAGCTGACATGACTCTTCCCACGTTTGCTAGCAATGGAAAGTGAAGGGTTGAGTAAATGTGGCTTTGGAAAGTCTTTGAGTGTGTAAAATAGTCAAAAAGGGTAAAAGACATAAGCTTGAAAGGTCTTAAGTAAATCCCAGTATTCAAATCCATACAGGATTTTATTCAGTTCATCTCGCCCATGACAAGGGTTCAACATGAGGAACTGTGCAGGGTCAAACCTTTCAATCATATTCCGAAAAATGTTTTCAGTCTTGATGGGTGATAAGGGGCCCCAGCAAAGTTCACCTTTGCTCATGTCAGTAATGCTCTGCATTCAGTGAAGAGAGCAGGAGTGAAAGCCCATCATGCTGAGAAATGTAGACTGGATTCATAACAAAATTTGAAACAGGGTCTGAAGTGGTGTTAGATCTAGTTTTGACATTGGCACAGATGAATACATATGTTGTCATTATTTTGGTTAGTGATACTTTTGCAAGTTTATTTGCATTCAGCTGCAGCAAAGAACTCCAAATCAGTGGATTCTGTTGCTTTGACATAGAGATCAAGCATAAGCAACAGGAGTTTCAGTTTCATCTTCTTGTTTTTGTGGGATAATTTGGGGTTTGTCTTGGATTTTTTGGTTTTGGGTTTGGTTTTTTTTTGGTTTTTTGTTTTGTTTTTTTGGTTGGTTTGTTTGTTTGTTTGTTTGTTTGTTTGTTTTGAGGTTGTCTGACTACAGTGTTTGCTTGAAGCTTGCCAGGTTAAACTATTCCCAAACCAAAACTCTATAAAAGAAAGGATCAGATCTTGAGATGCAAAACCATCACCTTTTAAACAGCTCTGTTGCTCTCTTTAGCTTATCCTCTGAGAATTCTACCCTCCATGGCTTCCATAATTGCAATGTTCAATCACCTCAAAGACATTATTTCACTGCCTTATTGACTGAAATTATGCCTCCTATTCACATCTGATAATGGTTCTGATTTTGAATCATACCATTCAGACACTTCACAGCAGTAGCAGCAAGAGCAGAACATTTTAATTATTTTTCAATGCCTTTGTTGCTGGTGTCATTTTATCTCTCATCTCTACATGCTGTTTTTGTACATGCACATCCCATAATATGCACTTAGAACTAGAAATAAGGAAACAACTATAGAGTGGAAGTGAAGTTAAAGTCCTGTGTTTTAACCTAAGTGTTTCTTGTTACCAAACCCACTTCAGTGAAGTTTTAATTTTTGCCAGTCATCCATTTGGATACAGAGCTTCCAAACTACAATGGATTTATGCCTGATGAAGTCCATAAGCAAAGGAGGTGTTAATTCCCTCACAGTTGGCTACTATTCCAGTTTTACACACTTGGTATGTTTTTTCTCTTTCTTTTATCGAAGAAGTGTATGTACTTTAAATTATCAATTTGTCTTTAGTCTCCATAAAAATGTACACATTAATTCCTGTGTCTTGTATGGGTAAAAAGAGCTAAAAAGCACCTGATAAATTAAGTTGCTATGTGTATGAGAAATTAACCTGTTACTAACCTGCTAAGAATATATATGTATTTATATATATCTTTCCAGGACAAATACTGTTATTTAAATGGTCTGGGGAGGGTAACTTCAGGTGGCTTGATCCATGGTCTTAGAAACCTAATTGAAAGATTTCCTAATTCTTAGATAGAATCTGTATAGATCTTAGATCCAACCTTTATTGAACTGTGATCAATTTCTTCCCTAGAATCTTTAAAGAATGACTGACACCTGTCTTTGACACACTTGGTTGCTATCCCTTCTTCCAACTTTTTCCCTGTTTTTTCTTTTTAAATCTTTATATTTTTCTAGAAATAAATCTTTTCTATATCTTCTATGTATTTCTTTACTCAGGTTGCATCATCAATTAACATATTCTTTAAATTTGCTAGAATTAGACACTTATTATAACAATTGTCTAATCTGTTTCCAAAGAATCTATATGTTATCTTTTTTAAACCCTACCACAATATCAGAATTTTATTAACCTAGAATGAGACTTTTCCTTTTGGCAATGACATTATAACTGCTATTTTGCTACATATCTGCTTTAAGGTCCAGATCCCCTCTTTTCTCTGTTTTATAGTGTTTTCTCTTTTGTGTTTGTATATTTTGTTTCTCCTTTCTAGTGAAAAACTTCTTGTATTTCCTTTGTTAATTTAATTCTCTTGATTTTGAACTCCATTTCTCAAGTGGATGAGTTTATTTTTTTACCTCTGACCCTTTCTTCTGATCTCCTTGCATGAAACACTGTCAAAATATTCCATAGGGTGGAGAGAAGTCTTCTGCACAAAAGTTGACTCACATACTGTTTGTACCCATTTTACCTACCTGGATGTAGTCATGGTATTCCTCGAGGGAATTCCCAGGAGCAGATTAACACAGGCTGAGAATACAGGCACACACATGATGTTTGTTGTCTCAGACCACTTTTTATGCATAAAGCTCAATGGAACTCAGTTCCACTCATCACTCTGCTTTGCACTTATGTGCTTACACTATGCAGAAAACACCTTTCTGTCATAGCTAACAAATGTCGCAGTTATATGATCTCCTTGTTAAGAACATTGTTAAATACATATTTTGGCTTGACTTTGGCATAGCCATGAGCTTTCTCTGCTAGGTCATTTATTTCCCATTGTCTTGCTTAGGTTAGTTTTCAGTTCAGGTTATGGTGGCAACAACTTGTACAACCTCTAGCTCATGTTTATGTGATGGGAGTGGGGCAAGCTAAATGCTCAGAGGTAAAACACTATCATACACACGGTCATTCTGCAGTTCTTCAGTGCTGTGGGCTGGAGACTCAGTATAGACATAGGTATAGATTGCCATTATCAAGACCGGTCTCAAAGTCAAAGGTGTTAAGCTGCCAATTATTGCATGCATATAGTCTTTGTAATAGGAAAAATCAAAACTAGTATGTGGCAATATGTGTTGTATAGACAATATAATTAGTCTAAGGTTGATTTAAATTTAATCTCAAAGTCAAAACCATGAAATATATCTTTCCTAAAAGTTAAATTAATGCCCATCTGAAATATTTTATACTGACCAAGGTAGATAGAACTCATTCATTGATTTTGCTGGAAAAAATCCGACTCATATCACTTGGGCAATCTGCCCTCTCAAAAACTGAGAACATCTGAGAGGTATTGATGCCTACTAAAATTAATGGGAAATGCTGATGTTCTTGGAAACAAACCCTGTAGAGTTGCATTATCTTAACTCACTGCTTTTTTTCTTTTTGATGTGTTTTCTATTCTTATTTATAAGGTCCAGCAGAAGGACAATATCCTGCAACACAGCAAAATTTCAGCTTTGTGTGGCAACTACGTTAGTCACAACGACTTTTCCTTTCACAAAGTTATTCTACAATGTATTGAACATTCTCAGTGAACTGACAATGGGACTGTGAAGTATTATCAGAGAAATATTTTTCAACATTGACTTTTACAGAATTTGATGTGTGCTGTGAAAGACATCTGATTTTACCAAAGTTGCAAAAATAACTTAGAATTTTTTTTTCCGGAAGAGAGTGTTAGCACCAGTAATGAACACCAGTAATGAACTATTATTTTAAAGTTTCTTAAAGTAATGTATTTGCAAATCTTTCAACATTAATCAAAATCTAGCTGTTGAGAAGAGAAACACTGAACCAAGATGAAAATTTCAGAGCACTATTCATGTGCCCAGAGGTTGGAAGAGTTGTGAGTGAACAGAACATGGCCCTTCCAGGCGATGGATTATTCATTCATGCAGATTATTACAGAACCACTTCAGGAACAGCTGCCCAGACATCAGTGTCTCCTAATGTCCTTGACAGGTGACCAAATAGCTGTTACATCTCTGGTGCACAGCAGTGTCAGCTCAGCCTAACTCTTACCACAGCCACACGCTAATACAGAAGTAAAAAAAAACTTTTCCCATTTAAGGCAAATTTAATTCTCCTCTGATCAGCAGCAAAGGGAGAAGTTAGTGTTCAATGGACCTTTGAGTTTTAGAGGTAAAGACCTTTCTCTGGCCTTATGCAGCTTATCTTGGATTCCATATATTAGTACTTAAAAGTCCATTAATCCTAACTGAACGTGCTTTACTAGAAACTTTGAAATAAAAAGGCAGGATAACTGCTGAACAAAACAGAGGGCACACACTTCTTACCTGATATTGCCCCTGACATTTCAGCATCCAGCCCCTCTCAAACCGTGTAGCTGCAGCAGCAGAGATAGGGAGATATGGACTGACTGAGTCACCTCTGACATTTATTTTAAGTCACGAAAATAATATTATGCATTTACAGTGCAGTAATTTCTCAAATTGAGTTTATCCTTGTGGACTTTTTCAGCATTCTTCTTATCAGGTGATAAGACTGAGTTTTGTTCACATTTATTTTCCAGCCATGCTTCATAACCACTTGAACGTTTCCCATTCAGGAGGAAGAGTTTTGTTAGGGCACATGGACCAGTCAATCTAACCATGCCAGTGAACTGCAGGAAAGGCCAGCAAATGCTTCAAGTCACTGGAGCTCTGGCCTAGCAGTCCATTACTAAAGAGAGCAAATATTATTAATGCATTAAATTTCACTCAGTACTGGAATAAGGGTGTATATACTATGTGAGGAAATACCAACCCACTAATAAAAAAAATCATTTTGGTTTAAATTCCTTCAAATTGTCAATTGGTTTTCCCACTGAGTAATTTTATACTGCTAATCCAACAGCCTATAACAGCATTAGTTAACTGATTCATCCAACTAGTGTTTTTCTGTAACTGCTCTGAATTAATTCTGTACATTAATTTACAAACAAATTCCAAATATGCAAGGAGATGTCCCAACAGTATGAAACTTTGCACAAAAACGTGAACTACACAAAAGGAAATATTCCTATTCTGTCTAGTGAAGGAGTGAGGCAGATTTTGTAGCATAGGAATTAGGGGATTTATCTAAGATAAATTACTTTTGAAACATGATTTTTGTCATAAGGTTTAAGATTATTTAATGTAGAAATCAGAACTGTCTTCCTATAAAGATCATATCCAAAGATTTGCCTATATTAGCCTAACCACCACACAAAAAACCCCTCCAGAAGTCCTGTTCTCTTTTTGTTTCCATGAATATATAAATCTTGTGCTGCAGAACAATGCATCTTACAAAGACGGGGTGAAGAGTGTTCTTGGCTGTAGCCAAGTAACCAGAATATTTTGGGCAAGTGGCTGTTTGTATTTTTTAATTTCCCAAGCTTAAGAGCAAATGAACCCGGAGAATGGGTTTTAACTTTTTATCCACAAAGTTAATTTTTCTTTGGTGGTACTTCAGGGTACCTGAAGACCATCACACAGTCTGTACTGGAGGCATGTAACCCACTGGATTAACACCTGGAGGTCAGGCACGACATTGTGCTATACAATGATTTTAGGCAATTGAATCTTACCTTATCTGTGGGCCAAATACTTTTTGAATAAAAACATGAATCTTTCTCATTGATTCCTTCACATGACCTGTTGCGAAGTGTTTCATCTTGTACACAGTCTGTGCACACCAACCAAGGCATAAGCCTATATGACTCACGGACATGGCTCTGCCTTGTTCTTGAACCGGAGTTGTTGATACACCTAATATTCAACAAGTCTTCTTATCTGCTTGTTTGTTATGGTGTGCTTGGTTTTCTTCCCTTCTTCTGCCATCTACATTCTCTCAAATATCTTCTAAGTCACACACTCAGAGGCACTCACAATGTAAATATTCTAACACACTGTTTTGATAATGCAATTTTTACCCGTGGCTCAGGTACCATTGGACTTCCAATCACTAAAAAAAAAACAACCCAAAAAAACCCCCTCATTAAGCTGGAAGTGAAATTATATTATCTCCTTTTAGACAAAACTACGAAAGTCTGAGTTCTATGGCTCTGATGACTAATCCAGAATAATGACTGGTAGTGACAAGACTCCTGAGAAAGTTACAATCATAAGGCTGCACCTTCTCTTTAAACTACTTTTGCCACCTTGTACATCTCCTAAATCCTTTTGATTAGATTGGAGCACAAATGTCACAGTTCTGATTTGTGCTATTCAACTATATGAATATAACCAGTTTTTAAATTTACGTTGTTAAACATTTTGTGAGGAAATTGCCTATTGTGTTTTGTTGTGGTTTTCATTAATATAATGTAGCTCAGCTTTCTCTGAGATTAAAATAAAAAATGAATAACTTTGTGCTCAGCTAGAGCATGCCATTTGCTAATTCATCTGAGATCAATAATGCTTGAATGAATAATTTAGTGAACCACTGTGCATCCTTTTGGGCTGCTTTATTTTCTTCCACAAATTACACTTATTTGCAATAATATACAGCATTTAGAGAGCTACAGAAAAGAAAGACTTTTTCTTTCTCTTTATTTTCTTTTATTTTTTCTTAGTAAGCAGAAAATTAATTTGTGTTTTTTAATTCTGAATACCTGACTGAAAAGTCTTTCAGGAATTTAAAGTCTCAATACTGGCTTTTATTAAAGCACTCTTTGGACTTTCTTTTTACTTTTTGCTTCACGATTGCTTCTATGATGCTCATTGCAGTCCTGTGCAAATAAGTGATTATGAACAACATCAGTGTTGAGAAACATACTGTGTTTTATATGTGCATTGTGACCGTAACACCAGTGTAACAGTTGTCAGACAGATTGATCTTTTGTAGAAAGTCCAAAATGCCTGGAAGAAATTGAACATATGCAAAACACAGTTAAGCCAGTGACCTAAATTCCGAGGCACAGGTCATTCCAGGTATTTGGGTGTGATGCTTCTGTGCAGGATCATTTAAGACTGTAAGATCAAATAATGGGATCAAATAGGAAAGATCTGTCCAGTGAAATCTTCTTCCTATAAAGGGTTTAATGCACTTTTAAAGGAGGGTTCTGTCTAGGGATATATGGACTAGGATGTTTTTTAATTCAGGAATGAATTTAAATTATATTACCATAATTATGTTTGTACATTTTCTTCTAATAATTACTCTGTGGGCCAAAAAGGTGGGATGGGAGGAAGAAAAGGCCAAAAGTACCACGATTTTTTGAAAGAGCTTCAGGTAATGAATGAATGGATGGATGGATGGAGACATTAATTCACACAGAATTTTAGCCGTTTTGATTCTAAGATAGTTATCTCAGAAGCTTTACTGTATAAATGATTTAAGAAGAATCCTTCTGCTAATGTCACTTCTTTATTGCTTACCTTGCAGTTATTTTGATGACTTCTTAAGGATATACTTTCAGATACACAAGATAATGCACGTCTGGCAACTTTTATCTTCACTTTAAAGGAAGAAGATATACCTTCTAATGCTTATGGCTGCAGATAATAAATAGACAGCTATTCTGTGCATTTCTTTGATGCACAGAACCTAAATATCTCTTTTTTATTGCCACATTTTTAAGGGCAATCCTTTGGGAAATGTGGAAAAGTGATATACTCGGACTGCCATTTGGGATGCTATGGGACATTTAAGAAAAAAAACCACAAGGGAGATTTGTGTCTCTCTGGACGTGAATACTGGACAATGTTACCTTTGGACATCCTAGATAGTACTTGGTTCCTACTTTTAGTCAAATGAAGTGAGTCCATCACATAGTGGAATTAGGCTGACATATGCTCTGATCTATTGGATTAACTGCTTAAAACGATGCATGATTTTTTCCCTCCTTTATAAAAAAAGAGAAATCTGACTGAGGATTGCATACTTCACTCTGGCAGTAGTATCTAGCACCAGAATACTTGTGTCCCTTCTGGATCTAGACCATGGATATGTGAAGGGGAGAATCATCAACAGAGAATAGGAACCCTATATTGGTGTAAATAGCTTTTACAGTATTTGCAATTTATTCCATATTAGAATCTGAAAACTTTGCCATTTCACAGACGGTTAAAGAGCAGGAGGAACTAGGATCTGGTATCCGATGCTAATGTTATATTTTGTCTTTATTAAGTGGAAGGTTATTGATTTAAATAATTGCATTGCATGACACGTCATTACCTTGTGTCAGTGAATTAATGCAAACAAAACACCTGGGAAGAGAAAATTAGTTTGGTAATACTGCTGATAGTCATAACGATGTATTGATTATATATTAACACAATAAGATATATCGTTATATGCAGTATATTAATTCTACATTGATACCCATAAATATTTTTAATAATGTGTCTAATTGCCCAATTATTCTCTCTGTTTGGAATCAGACTATAGGGAATTTTCACCAGTGAAGAAATGTACATAGTCTTTTTTTTACACGTCTGTGCATTTGTTTTCTTTTGGATTACAGAAAAGGCAGAGTCAAGGTGTCCCTCTAGCTGATCCTACTGGTTACATGCTGAGCAGAACTTGTACCTACAAGGGAAATTTTGCCTTGGGCTCTTTATGAATCGTGCAACTGAACTCTGTTACTGGCAAATTATGTGTGAGCAACTTCATTTTAAACTCTGCATTTCCCTTTTTGTGTCAGTGACATGCTCTCTACTTTGTGTTTATTTATCCACGTTAGACATTCTCAGGTGTATATCTGAAAACACTTTTCATTTCAAAACTGAGGTATGATGTGAGGTAATGACAGAAAAAACCCACGACAGGTCTGTGATGGTGATTTTAAGGCAGTCACTATGCAGCATTTCTTCAGAGATCTACAGACATAGTTTCACACAATTCAGCACTGGGCAGTGTATTTTGGAGGCATTTCCATGTCTCCCAGGTGATTTGAGTCTTTTGGTGCCAGATTGTTTTCTGTGTGAGGAATTCCTCCCATATACCCAGTGTGTTTCTTCCCCCAACAGCAGCACTGTCAACAACCCTATTTGTCAGCCTGACTGAGGTATTTACAAATTATTTTAGATTTGCACATTAACATGATGCAGAATAACCTTTTACATCCAGTATCAAGAGATATATTCTAAACACAAACATCTAATAAATGCATCAAGTCACTTCTTATGCAGCCCTTGGCAATACAGGTGATGCTAGATAAAACAGCTCCGTTGGGGTAGCTGTAATCTTTTCAACTCTCGTTTAAAAGCCTCTATTTCTACTGCCTGCAAATGTCAGATACTAACCAATACATACAGACAGATTGATTTAGGCAAACATCATAAGTGTCTTGTTTAGTTAGAAAAAAATGTCAGGAATCACTGGGGAAATAGCTCTTACAGATAGTACTAAAACAATAGACCTGAATGACTACTGTGGAAAGATTCTTGCATTTGTGCAGACAAACTAGCTTGGATACCAGAAATTGTCTTTCTGTGCAACAGCAAGCTAAGAATAAGGCAAATTTACTTTGCTCCTTGTCAAGATATAGGGTGTATACCAAATTATTCAGTGTGCTAGATTATCATTTAGTCTTCTGCCATGAAGCTAAGTAGGTCATCCCCGCACTGAACTGAAACTACTACAGTATAGACACAACTCACAAAAGGAAATTCTTCCTAGAATTGCTGCTTGCTTTTTTTTTTTCCCCTCCATTTCTAGTAGTTGACTTAGAAAAATCCCATACTTTTGTTTGACATCCTCATATCCTAAGAATGACATATGGAATGGTTAAATGACTACAGTAAATTTACTTATGGATTACCACAAGCATAGTAAGACCAAATTTGTCTCCATATGGTAAAAATACTATTTGACTTTTTAAAAATTATTTAATATGAAGCAGACAGAGGACATCAGTAACATTTCATGTCCTTTAATAGTCTAGTAACAGACTCCCTGAACATTTTGGACATAATTTATGCCATAATTTGACACTGTCATGTTGTAGTGGTTTGAGTTTGTTCACTTGAGTTTCTGGCTAAACACCAGCACACTTACTAGATTTTATTTAATTTTGCTGTGAGATAAGGATTAGGAGTAGGTAAAGCAGGCTCAAACTTTAAAGAATATAAGGAAAGTTTATCAACAGACTTAAAAGGAAGGAAAAAAAATTAAGAACCTGAACAAAACCTTCAGAACACTTTTGTTCCTCCCACCTATTTTTTCCTAATGACAATACAAAAAGCAACACTTCAACTTTCAGTCAGTTTACCATTTCTAAATTAGTCTTTCTTCAGTTCATTTAGGGAGAGAAGTTTCCTCCTGCTTTACCATGTTGACTTTTCTACAAGAAATACAGTTCTTATGGTTTTTAGTATTACAACTAGCAGCCACCCAGGAGAAAAAAATGTGTTTGTTGTGGAAAGTCCCTCCCACACCAGTAACTTTCTTACAGCTATTATGGTGGGTTATGATGGTTCATGGGGTATTCTTTTAAGGGTAAGTGGTTCTACTAAAGCAGCAAAGAAATCCCTT
Organism: Orthonyx spaldingii; assembly: GCA_013397795.1. Taxonomy (NCBI): domain Eukaryota; kingdom Metazoa; phylum Chordata; class Aves; order Passeriformes; family Orthonychidae; genus Orthonyx; species Orthonyx spaldingii. The sequence continues at coordinate 124,417 of VZTJ01000322.1, read as the reverse complement.
TCTTCCATGACTGGCAACGTAAGTATTTTTTGACCATTCCCCGGGACAAGGGATCTGGATTACAGTTTCTTTTCTGTCTCTGCTCAAACTTCTCATTAGGCTGCAATTACTTCAGTATTTACTTATCTTTCCACAGGTGCTTTGGTTCACTGGCTGCACTGGCTGCAGGTAGAATGTCACATCCCCCCTTGGACCATTTCTTCATATATTACAGGGAATATTTTAGCTTAGTTTTAACCATGTATTCCATGATAGTTGAACAACACCTGGAAACAAATGCTTTGTTATCTATAGCTTGTTAAGATGAGTCCTGAATACAATTACAAGGTCTCAACCACTATATTTTGGGTGTAATATTACTTAGAAGGATTACCAAAGGAAAGCTACATTAATTTTCATCTCAAACCTGAGAAGTGAGTAACTTCTCACTTAAAGTTCATTGTAACTTGTAACCTAAAACAATGAATGTCAGCAAAATCAGTATGACAGACAGACAAACAAACAGGGGATAAATTTCACTTAAACTGATTTGAAATCTCCAAAATTAAATATTTAGGGTAAATTACTGTATGCTTAATGGAGACAGGCAGCCCAGGAAGTGCAACATAGGTAAGAGTGGTATCTGAGAGACAAAAATATGACATTTAAGGCAGGTAGAACAAATAATTTTGTCAAAATGCCTGTGGGAGTATTCAGTGTATGTGGAAATTGGATATGAACATAATTCAGTCACCTAAACTGTGGTGACTAGTGCTGTTCAAGGAATCCTTATCAGGATGACATTATGTCTCTGGATTTGTGAGTAATCCAGCAGCAGAAAATCTGACAGGAGACTTGAGAGTACCTCCAATGTTAGTGGTTGCAAATGATTATCAAACTGAATCAAGACATGAACTTTAAACAAAAAAATTTAGAAAAATAGTCCTTAAAGAGTAAAATAGTTCAAAATAATTAAAAATCTCAACCCATCAGGTATCAATTTTGGGACAGACACTGTTTAATATCTTTGTCAGTGACATGGACAGTGGAATCAAGCACACTTTCATCAATTTGGTGACAACACCAAGCTGTGTGGTATAGACACCCTGGAGAGCAGGGATGCCATCCAGAAGGACCCTGTGATATTGGAAAGGTGGGACCATTGGAAACTCCTGAAGCTCAAGAAGGCCAACAGCAAGGTCCTTAACCTGGATCGGGGCAATCTGAAACACCTACACAGGCTGGACAGAGAATTAAGAGCAGCCCTCAGTAGAAGAATTTAGGGTGCTGGTTGTCAAGCTCAACTTGACCTGGCAAAGTGCATTCACAGACCAGAAAGCCAAATGTGACCTGGGCAACATTAAAAAAAAAAAAAAAAACATGATCAGCAGGTCGAGGCATTGAAACAAGGTAATTTTTAGGAACACTTTCAAGTCAAACCAGTCTACAATTCATGACAAAATATTCAATAACATAGTCCCAGAGCTATGCCAAGATTATATCTGATAAACTAGAGTGAACATAAATCTGGGAGTCAAAATAACAGAGTTATATATTATAAATAAGATACTTTAGAATAAATAATGACTGGTCAAGCCAAATTGTCACTCTCTTGCAGATTTTTCTGTACCGTGTTTGTAAAGGCCTCACAATGGTTTCTGTCATCTCAGGACTCTCAGCTTCACTGGTGAACCTCATTGAGGAGATCTGGACAAATAATAGTACAGATGGAAATTTCTTAGTGTTATTACAAACCAGTAAAGAAACAAACCTAACACATGCAAAATGTGATTTTGTCTTTCCCTCTTTCATAGATCTCCTCTCCTTCTTCTGCCTTTTCTATTTGTTTTCTACTTTTTTTTGTTTTCTAGTCTAACTACAGTCCAACATTTCCCCTCCATCTCTGTCCAGATCCAGAACGACCTATGCCGAAAAGGGAAGAGATGGAGAAGATATTTTATCTCTAATTAGGAAGATGAGCTAGGATTCTACTCAAGTCTAGAAAAAAAGTTTTGAGCAGCCCAAGTTCCCTGTAATTAAATTACAAAATTTCTTTGACTGCATGTGGTAATGAATCCTTTGATTGCTCAAAAATTATTCTGATTTCAACAACTGTTATAAATGAAAATTTATCACAAGTGCAGGAACATCCTCAGCAATATGAAAAATATTTAAAGTGTTGGTAATAAACAATAATGCTAGGAAATATTTGGGAGTAAAATGACATACTTTTGGAGAAGCTTCTTGCTCATAAAAAATTCTGCACTGATTGGAGAAGTGGATTTTGAATGAAGATTTTGCAGAGAATTATATTAGGATGAAGAAGCACCAAACTTATTTAGGATCCCACATGCCTATTCTTACTATTTCCTGGAGATGTAGGCTATTAATGATTATGTAGAGCATTACAGTTAATTCAACTATTGAATTAATAGGTTTTGGAGGCTATAAACTCTCCAAAATAAAGGTCCTAAATTCCTTGAGGGCTTGGAGGAGTTGCACTGCTTAATAATTTAAAACATATTGGCAATGACTGTCAAATATGTTTTGTATTTCTACCACTTTTCAAAAGAACAACATTTGATGGCCTTTCTAATCAGGAATAAACTCAGACAAGACTGAGTCAAAACTTCAGATTAGACCAGCTAGTAGCAGAATTCAGACATCTCTCAGTCTCACCAGGGAATTGACTTTTTCTTGCTAATTGCTTTGGTCTCCTTGATATGGTTCCTGCTGTGCTGCTTATAAGCCTGACTGATATCCTAGAAATGCCTTCTAAATGACTTCCTTATCAGTGGCAAATTCTTTTAGCTCCCTGGAGGAACACGGAAGAGAGTTGTTTTATCCTCTTTCACTAAAACATGAAGATTGCTACTGCTTTTCCAAAAATTTACACACCAGCTGACCAAAATGCAGTTATTATGTCAATCTTATGTCAATGTCGTTTTCCATCATGAAAATTGTTTATTGTGGATTCAACACTGAGTCTTACTCAGACTTCTTTGGGAAATGTCAGGGGCATAATATGAAGAAAAAAATGTTGCAAAAAATGGTTGCATGGTATTGATATTGCGGATGTCTTGTTTCACCATTATTTTTTTAAGGGAATGAGTTAGGAAAAAGTTGTAAAGAAAGGCAGAGATGGAAACATGCAGTGAGAGGATGAACCCTCATAAGGAAACTGCAGCTCTTCCTCTGTAACCATCCATTTCTCCCTTTATAGTGTGTCCCACCTTCTTCATTCTGCCTATTCTTAAAACTGTTTAAAATATTTTCCCAGTCTTTCATTTACTCTTGTTTGCTTCCTGAATGCTTTTGGCTTTCTGTGTCCTGGATTTAATCAAGAATACCTGTGCAACCTACTCAATGATCATGGTGTTATATTATGTGTTCCCTCTCCTTTTTTTTGCTGTAGAAACATCCAGGTTTGATTTTTCCATGAATCATAATGGAGTTCCAACTTTGGAATAATCTATGTAGTGACACTGCAAAATATGCCTGGCTATCTGAAAGGAAAACTTGAGGTTCTATTGACAGATCAGAAAATGAAGATTTTAATTATACTCAAAGTAGGAAAGGTGTGATATATGATTCCTTTCATATTCACCTGTGAGTAAAGAAGTTTGATATGTGTCAGTGATGTTTGGTGACTACAAGCCACTTTAGAACAGAATGAGAGGTTTTCATGAGTTAGCATTGCTGCTAAACTCAAAGGGAGCACTGTGATACTTGTTGGAAACCGTGACAAGAACTTACGACTGGAAAGGATTTAGCAAAGCTTCAAGCTACGCCTCCTTCATATCTGTATGAAATGCAGTTCTTTTCACAAACTCCAGCACTCTCCAGTTTGACATTTTTGGCTGCACAGAGGGATCCATTTGCAGCATAAATGTTTCCATGACAAATGTATTCTTTAGTGGGTTTATGCCAATATTTTCCCTTAGTCCAGGTAGTTTGCTCCCATCTGTGTTCTTTACTTCCTTGAATGAATGGTGAAACAGTCTTAGCTTCAATCTCCAGCCGTTCCAGTTTATCCTGAAGGGAGAATCTGTTGCAGCTCTTACTGATAAGAAACCATTTTAAAAAGTGAGCAGTTCTGATTATCTTCAGCAGAGGTCAGTGGTGCAGTTTATTATGATTTTAGTTGTCCCAAAACTGTATTGAGACCAAGCTTCTCAAAACTGGTTATCTAAACCAGGTGGCTTAAGGCTCATAATCACTTGTCTTTGAGTTGTCAGAGATGAATAGCCACAAATTCATCACACCAGGTTTATTGATGCAATCAGTCCTCTTTAATGAAAAGATTGGGAAAGGTTTAGGTACCAATAATAGTGGAAATTTCTTGCATGTTCTGTTCCTAAGGCATTTACCTAAGTTTCCAGACTCTCACTGCACAATATATTTATTATTCACTTTCTCTGTGTTTATAAATCTGCAAGCTTCCGCTGTGTGGAGAGTTAATTTGTGTTATGAGGTTTTTATATTCCATCTCTTCTCAGTGCATGAAGCTTGGCTCTTGCATAGACTAGATTTAGTTGTGTTCCTGATGGTGTGCTGGGAAATAATGTCCGCTGGATCACTTCTTTCTGCAAACGAACATGAGTGCTGCTCAGAATAGTGGTCAGGTGCTTCATCCTGGTGTTTTGGAGAGACTGACATCTGTCCAATAAACAGAAAGTGATTTTAGGAAGACCAAGTCCTTCTAGCCTAAAGTGCAAGTCCAAAACTGAGTGTTACAAAGTCTTCCTCTTCTGCTCTTGGCTCTTTGAATCATGTTTTCATTCTTAGTTACTGTGAAATCTTCAGTGGACAACTTTAGATAAAATAGGCAATTACCTGCATAACACATCCAAAAAATTAATTAGAACTGCAGTTTATAGCCTGATCCTAAGATAAAGCACAGAGAATTTGAAATGATGCAATACATGTCTATTTCTGTTATTTTTTATTCTAGAAATTAAGTGAATTTAGGTTTCCTTATAATCACTACACCATGTCCAGAAATAGTAGGTAAATCAGACACTATTTATATGTCATTACTTGGACATAAGTATAGAAAACGCAGTAAAGATCATCTCTTTCCTCTGAGCAAGGGATCAGAAAACGGAGGTGAACTTTTCCTTGCAACCTTGAGGGTGATGGTGTGCTGGAGGCCCAGCTTCGTGTAGAGCTTTTCTGGGAGGACTGTGGTGGGACACTTTCTGTCCTGTTACATTTCCTCAGGACCCTTTTGGGCAATGTAAGCCTTTTATGCTTGCTAAGCAAAGCCAGAGCAGCCAAGTTTCATGGGTCTAACAGGGAATAATAACGTGTTTATACAGCATGTGAGAGAAAATCACAAGTGCCAAATAACCAGTTCAGAACCCAGGTTGCCTTTTGCACTTGGGTTATAAATTTGGGTTCATCTATCAATTATATATTTCCAAGAAACTAAATTAAGTGCTGCATGGTAACAGTGGAATGCTTTTTAATTGTTACACCAATCCAAATAAGAACTGAATTTGTCCCATGAAGCTCTAACATTAGAGTTCACCAAAGAAAATCCTTAATAATTGAACTGAGGACACTGAGTTGGCTCAAGTGTACAAGTGGTATAAAAAAGCAGTGTAACTTCTTCTACAAAATATGCTGCCCTTCCCTAGCAGTGTTCATCAGCAGACATCTCTAGCCCTGACAAGGGATACAGATATTGCTGTCTGTGTTCTACAGGAGGGAAAAAAATTATTTTGTCAAAGTCAAGAAGCAAGCCTGTGGTATAAATTGAACATGTTTGTAGGTCTGACTCATCAGTCCACAGTCCTGCCATATACAATGTCCTGTAGGCTATGCCAGCTCTGCAAACTGGCTGTTAGAGTAGAAAACAATGACTGCAAGCAGCACAGCCAGCAGTTTTTAAGAGAAAAATCTAAATAAAATATATTATAGTAATAAAACAAATTAGCAGCTGTTATCCCGAGGCAACAGCAATGAAGCCCTCACAAAACAGGCCTTTATTAGAAGTAGTAACAATAATCATAAGTTCAAGTTTAACTAAGTGAGCCATTAAAAGTGTAATGCTGAAATGAACTGAACCAAATGACAAAGTAAAACATGCCTGGGGCAATGAACAGGTTTTTAATTTGTTTAACTTCCATCTCTCTGGTGTCTGGCTCTAAAAAATGATGTGACAAAAGACTTCTCACTACATTCTAGTCTGAATGCTAAATAAATTGGTAAAAGCAGCAGCAACAAGAGAACATACAGCCTATTCATCTCCCACAGTGCTAACATCACTAGTCCTCTCTGGCTTTGTGCTCTGGTTTTCCATTATTCAGGGAAATATCCAGTCCTTCCAGCCATAAGGAAGATGTATGCACACAGTCATAGAGACTTTCATACAGCAAGGACCTACCAAACCCCATATTCAGCCACAGTTTGTTACATGAGAGGATTCTAAACTCAAATTTGTCAGAAAAATCTCATCAGAAATTTCTTACACCAACTCTTTTTTTCAGTTTGCATGTTCTAGGGCGGAATACTGCTGGTGTGGACTGCTGTGAGGGTGTCACCACCCCACAGGCACATCCAGGCAGGCCTGGCACCTCCTGGATATAGTACAGGCTTATGTCATTCAGAGCAGCTCTAGCATATGCTCAGAAACTGTGACCCAAAATTAGAATAGAAAAAACTCTCAAATTACATTACAAACACTTTTTTCAAACTTCTCTAGACCACAGCATCCTGTAGAAATTTTATTCTAGCTTTCTTTAAGATAAAATGGTAGTTACTTTGCAGTATAGTCATAATAGAACTCTTGTTTCATCCATATTTACGACCCTGATTTTAATTTGGCTGGGCTTAGCTCCTATAATCCTGTTTTGCTTTTGTGAAAATACATTTTCTTGTGTCCCAAAATGTTAATGAAAATAGTACCAGAGAAATAAAGGTAACTGTGGTTTTCATATAGCATTTCTAAAACTACTTTAAATATTGTAAATAGCTATTTCCATCACCAGGCATGCTGGAGAAAGTTAACTAGGAAAAAAAGCCATAATGACTTTCAAGGATTTGCTGAAGGCAAAAAATTGCATTTTATAAATCAAATTCCTTAAAAATGCTGACTTAGTTTCAAAATCATTTTCTCTACTTATCTTCTGAGTTTCTCCTTGCTGTGCTAGAAATTGTACTGTGAGCTTTATATGAGCTGTGAAAATGGATTTGTGATTTTTAAGCTAGCAAATCTAAACCAAAATAGTAGTTGCCATTAAATAAAAAAACCAAAACAAAACAACAGAAACCCCTGCATCAACAGCTTCTGATGTTAAAAACAACAAATTTGACTAGTCAAAATCCTATTATTACAAACATCATTACACAGTGTAGATTCTTAAATTTTTTACTTGATTTATGAGCCAGTGAAGTAGTTTCCTCTTGTGAGGAAACTGCATGCTAGTCTAAATGTAAATAACTTCAATAAAATCATTTGTGCCTGGAATACCAGGAGTTATAGGAAAAAAAAAAAGGAGAACTGATTGGTTTATTGTGACAACTTCATAGTATGAGTTGTTGCAAGCTTTATAAGAGTGCAAGAACAGCTGTAGAGTGTGTGATCCAACTCTGCTTATTGTAGTGGTAGGTACAGGACACACTGGGAAAATACATGGAAAAGGGGAAGCAGCTATTTACCTTCTAGTCTCTGGCAACTTGATGTTGCATCCAAAGTGTCTCATTGATCAAATCCATTATGACAAAATTTATTCTCAAACCCTGTGTGTTAAGTACCTTTTCCTATAGCAGTTTGGACATTGGCATACACATTCAGCTTTTTTGTACTGGTATAATCAAGATGTCACAGAATTTTCTGAACTCAAAAAGGAGAAAATAGAAGTGTATGTTCAGAGCAGCTGAAAATTAAATTTCATTTCACTTAAAGAAGAAAGATCAAAATCTTATTAGCTTTTTTATCTGCTGGCTAGCTCATTCATATTCACATCTTGTCCAAATACTTAGAACTAATTTTAAAAAATTGTAGGCACATATCTGAAGCAGAACTTGTTATACAAATTTTTAAATTATATTTCACTGTAATTTCTAATGTGGAAAAATGTTCTGAAAAACATTATACGTTTCAAATATTTGGTGAATGGTAGTATGCAAAAGAAAAGTACTTTTAACTCTACCACTATTTCATATACATAAGGTGGTTGTTCAGGTGTGCTACCATTACAAAAACTAGAACTGCAAGATACAAATCATGCCTTTATTTGCCGTGATTAATGTTAAAAAAAACCTAAACAACTCATATTCAGAGACTGGCAATTTGTGATGATGCACACAGTGGTCCCTGAAGAAACAGAATTGAAGGAGATCCTGTCTTCCAGCTAAAGGGTCATTTCCAGTGGTAAATCAATGGACTTTTCTTGAAAGCAAAACTCAAAAGTCCTCACCACCTCAGGAATTATTTTCCTGCAAGAAACTTTTCAATTCTGATCACAACACTGATTTCTTTGAACACGAAGACACCATGCTTCGCAGAGTGGTGTTCTCTTGGGTGTTTTGGCATCATTTAGGTCACAAAACATTGCTTGTGGGGGGCATGGCAGGACATTTATAGTTCAGAGTTTGCTGTGTAGGGTATTTTCATTCTGAGTCTCTGGAGTGTCAGAAGGCTCTGCGCTTTCCCTGTGAATGAGAAAAAGCAAGGAAATATTCTTTGTGGACACAACTGCATTGCTGCAAAATGGCTCCTCAGCTCATTGTCAGGTCTAGTTCTCTACTGTGTGCATTGAGCAAAAATGTTATTTCATTCTCAACCTCTTTTTTTGGGAAGAACCGGTTGGTTTGGATATAGTTCACTACAGAAACTGGTCTTTGGTAGTGAGTATTATGGATGAGTCCACACCTCATTTGACTGTATGTCAATGTACGTTCTCCAATGCACCCCAATGCTATCCCAAAATATGTATACTTACTATTTCAGGTACTTATAAGTCAAAAAAACCCAAACACCCATACACACACAAACTAGTTATTTCTTAGAATTGTAGAGACAGTACATGGGGCCAAAATTACATCCAGAGTAAAACATTGTGTGGTGTGGCCGACCTACGTAAGGAAGGTGAGTTTGTGTGGATGAAGAGAGAGTACAGGCTATTCTGTCCAATCTGAGGTGGATGAATTTTGCAGTATGGGTGTAACATGGGTGATTCGGGAGGTTTTACTTTTGTCTTCTCATTTGGTCACATAGGAGATTAAAATGTCTATAAAATACAAATGGATCTTCTGCAATGTTTTTCAAGAACTGATAGAATCCTCTTCAAAGTTTCTTCAAAGGAGGTTGCAATCTACACAATAATTTTGGTTTTGGTGATTTTTTTTTACCTACCTTCCTAAGTTGATGGTTCACTTATGCCTCATGGAATGCCTGTATTTCTTTTTCTACAAATATTATTTTATATCCTATCTAAAGTAACTATGGATGTTCTCATTATCCTTATAAAGGTTTAATCCTTTTTTAATTCCTGCTAAGCTCTTGGTCTGAATACTGTATTATGACAATGGGTTCTAATAACATATTATTGAGCCTTTGACTATTTAAAATCCTTCTTAGCCTATGTTTTCAAAGTACGTTTCACCTGCCATTTTTTTACTGCAGAATTTATTTAAAAAGAAACACCCACTTCTTTGAAAGCCGTGTTCACCTAACCTCTTGAGTGCTGTCCATTTAGATATGCATTTCCTCATTTTCTATTATATTTATTATTATAGGTTGATAAAGGAAAGGCCGGTTTAGAGGTTAAAGTATTAGCTCGATCAGTGTTTCCTTATTGTACAACTTCTGCCTATATAATCCTGAGCATATCATTGTGGAGTTTTACCCCAGTGACTCATCTGTACAAAGGGAATAGTGACATTTTCTATCTTAAAATGTATTTGGAAATGTCCAGTGTGGTAGCTGGGGTTCCCTCTAAGTGCATTAAAAAGATAGTATCACTACATTTTATATTATTGCTTTGGTTAGATTCTTTTATCCTTTCTTGTTTTAGTCCTCACATTTTTATTTACAGTGGGATTCTTTGTACGATTCCCTGAGTGAGGATGTTGAATTTAGACATATGCTAATTTCGATTACATGAAACTCAGCTACATTAATTAATGAAAAATCTTCCTTGTGTTTCATTATTTCATTTGTGTTCATTTCCTTGTGTTTCACACATTTACGGCTATGTACCACATCATTCAGTGCGGTGCAGAAGTATTGCTGTTTTGGGAAACATTTGGAAAATCCATAAATTAATTTACATTTCATCTAATTGGACTATTTGGACAGGATACATGTGGGTGTTTCAAGGACTTCACAATTACTGTTTTATGAAATATTCAGCTTTTGCTTTTGGTTACTTTATTTAGTGATAAGAATTGAATGCGTCAATGAATTATTTGCTGAATTTTGTCTGGACATTGACTATGTAAGGACAATTCTGAGAGACAAATATAGTTAACTGATGACCACTTGTGAAAGAGTTAAAATGGTTACACAGACAAATCATTAATACTATTAAAATTCAAAAATAAAGAAATAATCCAGAGGAGAAAAGCATTACACCTCTCAACTACTTCTCTTCATGTGAACCACAAATCAGATATTCTAACAAATACATGATCCATTTTATGCATGAATTGCATTTTTTTTCATAGAAAGATTCATAGTGAGGAAAAAAAGGTCTTTGTTCTCCTAGGTAAAGTCAAACAGGGCATACTTCTCATTTGGCCTTTTTTTAGTTACAGTGATTTAGTGAAATCACTATTTTAAGTAAAAATTCTTATTAAATACTGCATTTATATTGCAAGGATGGCTCCTATCTACACCTTTAAGCAGCTTCATTACACTGTTAGTTCTGCTTTGTCAGTATTTCTGTGTTAAACTGTTCATATGACTAATTAAAATGTGATTCTAAATTCTATTTGTTATTGCTTCTATTATCTTTGTTATAACACACCGACATAACATGTTTATGGGTTCTGTAAGCTAATCTAATTTAATATTGTGCTTGTAAGTGAAATGTCCTTAATAGCAACAGCTGCCTTTGGAATGCTGATTTGAATATATATGTACACACACACACACACACACACACACACACATATATATATATTAGTCAGACTGCTAGGTTTTACCTACTTCTAGCCTTGCTGTCACTCCAGAGAAGCAAATCTTTTAATGGTTGAGGATGTCAACTTGTATTCAATTAAGGGAAAGAGAATTGGGTGCATGATAATCATATCCATACTATATCCAATTCAAGGACAAAAGTAAAATAAGCATACAAAGAAAAGATAATTTGATATTTCATATTGCTCAGCTTGTAGAAAAGCAGATACAGCCTTGCTTTTTCCAGAAGAATAGTAAATATATTAAATATGCCATATTTCGTGGTTAAATGGCCTTTAGTGTATGGGCTTTGCATCTCCGTCACACTTTATCCTTTCTACCAGGCAGCACTGAGTTCCCTTTTTATTTTCCTCTGCCCTGTTTATATTTCTCCACTCTTTGCAGGTATCATTGGAGCCATAGATTTGAAATTGATATTACAAAATTCAAAATTATTTTGTGTTATGTAGTATACTATTATCAAATCACGATCCTTTGGCTATTCTTACTTAGATAATCAGAAGCACGGATAGCTTGCCCAAAGGTGCTTGCAGTTTTGTGTGCCAGAGAGAAATTCAGGTCTAAAAAGTTGTCTTCAGCTTTTAACACTAAAATTTCTTCCTAATAACTCAGAGAAATACACTGTGTGATTGCAGGTTGTTTGGGAGTTGGCAGAAAAGCAGTGCTCACAGAAAGCCTTATAAGAATATTTTGGGTGTGTAAGAAATTATTTATTTTTTTCATAATTTGAAGATATTAGAAAGACTGCTTCTTAAATTTAAAAAAAAAAACAAAACAAAACCAAAACAAACAAATAAATTAGTCACATTGAAAGGCACAGAAAACTGAGTTTTCACTGAGATTATGTAACATTTTGGTAGACATTACAAAGAAAAACCTAGTCAGCTGTTATGTTTCTTCTCAAGAATTTTATTCTCCTCCATTGAAGTAAAGAAAATTAGCAACTTGAATTCCCTTGAACACCCAGGCAGTATCTATAGCATATATTTTCCAAGTTCTGCTTTACTCTATTCCAAGTGTATTATTGTAATTTCTGATCATCTTGCAATCGTGTTTTGAGTTATGTGTGCAACATTTGACCTTTCCACAGCTGAATTACAAACACAGCTCTCTCCAGCCAGAGGATCAAGTGTCCCTTTTAAAACAACAACAAAAATAGCCTTGTAAAGGACTTCCTGGTCCAATGTCAATTTTTGAAATCATCTTGCTCCAAATGAGCAGTTTGTCCCATAGAACATATCTGGACACACTTTGGCTATAATGTTATATGCTTTCCTATGCTTTCTATTGTTAACACAAGTGGCCAGCTTCTTAAATGTGAAGAAGCAGTTAGTGAAAGGTGAATTTCAAGCTCCTTACAAGCGATGAGATCACTTAGAGAGTGGCATTGTACTGTATTATACTAGGCTACATTATACTAGACACTAGGCAAAAACAGATACAAGCACAGGAAAAGCATATGCTGCCCCAAAGAATTTCCACGAAACAAGCATGATAGGTACAATTAAGGAAAATTACCTTATTTCAAAGATAGGGTCTGTGGCAGGAAGAAAGCAAAAGATATTCAACAGAGATTGCAAGCCATTCAGACTACAAGAAAAGCTTCCCAATTCAAAATACCAGTACTGAGGAAGAGAAATTATGTATTTGTGTTTATGTTATTTTGTATTCAGTATTGTGTTGCCCATTCTTGCTTTTATGACAACTTTTGATTTCATCTTTGACACCAGTTTTCAAGATTACATGAATATGAGTGGCTCAATATACATATAGTGATTATAATGTATAGATGTAATAGCTGGAAAGAAAAGCTCAGTAATGTGATTCAAATATAATTAAAAATGTAAAATAGCTACAATAATTAAAACCAAAACAAAACCAAACACTTAACTGATCTGAGTATTTTAAAAGCAAAAGATGCATCAGTATTTCAGAAGGCACTTTCTCTCAAAAGATAAATTATTTTCATGGCATGTATTGTTTTACTCTTCATTTTCACAGCATAAGCAGGAATGGAAATACAGGGTCTTCACAGACATTGGCTGAAGAAATAAGTCCATAAATGGTTAATTTTGGCTGTCCCGCATATGTGGTTAATTACTATAATGAAGAATATTTTTGGAAAAAAAGAAAAAGCTGAATGGTGATATCACCAATTAACACACAAATCTAAGAAGCAAAAATCCACAGTTAATAGAACATTACACAGTCCTTGTAATTAAAGTGTGACATGAGAGTCCAGTGTCACAAGGAAGAGAAATCGTATAATTATCCAGGATTTGGCAAGCAAAGACTAAACTGGAAGGTTAAACAGGGAGAAGCCACATTGTAACATTATACTTGAAGAAAATGACAGGACTTAGACAATCTCCAATCACCCATATTTCTGGATTTGTGATTGTCTCCATTGAGAACTTTATCCCAAATCACCTGTTCCAAATTCATCTGTAATGACAACACCACTAATAATAACCATGGAAAACAGCTTGCTGTCAGACCTGCACAGGTAAAGTCTCAATGGTTACTGTTGGGTCTGGCAAGGACAAGGTTCCTGAGCCACATTTTTGGTATTTTACATCAGGAAAAGGAGGTAAACCTGCACTAACAGTTTAGGCTTTGTGTAAAAACAAAATCTTTTTATTACATCAGTTTCATGGAAATCACATCACAGCAACTTGATTTCTTTTCACTCACTAAAAAAGTCTCACATTTCCAAGGCAATGGAATTTGGAGTTCCTTCAAAAGACTATATAAATGAAAGTAGTAGTAGAGAAAAATTCACATTATGGACTTAAAGACGTCTTCACTTCCTAATTTAGCTGATACTCAGAAAAACTCCTTAATTTATAGAAAACGTCTTCAAAGTGTAGTCCACTAATTAATGCATAGTTCATAAAAATGCAAGTCAGTGTAAATTTTGAAGGTATCTAATAGCTTTTATCAAATACACCATACAAATAAATTGTGTGAAGGAAGTAATGCAGAAAAGTTGACGGACAGATGGTTACTGCATTTCTTAATCAGGACTAATTTCCTTTATTTACACGTCTGTTTGAACTGGACTTGACATGATATTCTTCAAAATGGATTCTACCTTAAGAAGGTTAAAATTTGATCTCATGTGTAAAATATTGCACCTGACATGTCCAACACAAAAATATCTGTGAATGCATTGGCCCAATATTTCTGCTTCTATTCATTAAATACAGAAAATTGTTGCAATATGCACTAAAAAGCAGAAATCTACTGTCTTAGCATCCACCTTAGGAGGTGTAGCTCTTATTATAGCTCAGGATTTTAGATCCAGACTTTCAGCTGGAACATTCGACCTCATGTATTAAAGAGGTAGAGACTCTTTTTTGTTTGTTTTCTTATGGGGACAAAAGATATTCAATGGACTATGGATACGGTATGAGGAAAATACTCAGAGAAGAAAAGGCTTGCAGCTTCAGACCGTACTGCTCTGTGGATGTCATTAACTTGTCCTGTATTTGTTGAGCTGTGGTATTTTCATCTGAGAGTCTCTATACTTTTAAGGGTCTTTTGTTACAAATGCTTACACAAATTTCTTTACAGTCCAATATATTTTTAATAGAGGTCTTTTCCTGGGCTGAATAAGGCATTCTATTTCATCCAAATAAAATAACTGTGTCTGAAAGGGAGAATGTTGTTAGCTGTGATAGCATATCACAGAAAAAAAACTCATTAATTTGTAGCTTGGGCTCATTTTGCACTGAAATATTCATGCAACATCTGAAAGTGTTGTCAGTAAAACATCTGGCTTGAACACAAAAGTTCACTGTACAGAAGTGGTTGCTATCCCCATCTCCCATATGATTCTTTACATGCTTGGCTTGATTATGCTCTTCTTCTGCTTCGTTTCTGTGACATAGATGTATTGACAATGATTATGAGGATTTTCAAAGTAAAGTGCCTCTTGTAGTGCTATAGGCCAACTTGTTTAGCCTGCAGCATGTTTGTAATGCTCAGGTTGATTATCACTTCTAACAAAACAGTCCCTAGTGACTCTCAGCTGCATTTGCATATATTTCAGACAGGGTAAGTACTGAAATAAGTAATAAGTAACCTTAAGGAAAAGTTGTGTTAATTGGTCGGCTATGGTAGTGCCTACCAGTTCACCACCTTTAGCCAGAGTTATGTACCTCCTTGGATTTAAAAAGAAAACACATCTAGCTCCCAGTTGCTTGTGTCTAGATTGCCTGAGTTATGTTATGGGACTTTTATTGTCATGTTAAACCTGTGTTATCCAGGCTGTGCTTTGATACGGACATGTTCAGCTGGATACGTGTTCAGATCTGAAGCAACAAAAAGGGATTTAGCACCTCAGTTTGGCATTAGCAGTACTGTCAGTAATGCTGCTGTCCTTTCTTTATATCCTCTTCTATTTCGTAGTATGTGGTCTTAAAGTCAAAGTCAGATCTTACATTATCTCTGCTTTGTCCAGGCTATTCCAGTACTTCTTTTCACATACACACACATCTCTACTTTGTCCCAGTGAAAAGTATTGCAATGCCCTGAGGTGTTTCATGCAAACAGAAGATGCACATGAGGGAGCAGAGCTCTTGGCATGTGATCCATTTATCTAGTCTGATTTTATTGCTGAAGAAAAGCATGTATGATTCAACTCATATTAAAACAGATGACCAAATCCTGAAAATTTATCTTCTTTGCATGCAAAATCTCAACTAATGATTAGATTTGGGAGACTATTTACATCAGAACCATTATGAGTTAGGTGGATCCCTGACCAGAAAGTCAGGAAAGTGCTATATGGGAAACAGAAGTCACTGAAATTGCATGGTAAAATGAAAATTAGTAGAAAATGTAATTTTGCCAAAACTTTCTACTCTAAGAGAGACTAAATTTGGTGTGAATGCTTTTTGTTTGTTTGGGGGTGTTTTTCATATGTGTGTGCAGATTTTTATCTGTGATTTTAAAATCAAAAATTTTTAACTGATTTTTTTTCGATGTATAAATATATATTTTTTATTTCAAGTTGGTCTGACCAGAATCTTTCTCCCTCTTCCCCCTCCTTGTGTTTCTCTTTAATCTTGTCTTGACTAGTTTCTTTCAACTATGATATGATGTTTTGCAATGACAGCTGGAAAATATTTGGGATGTTATAAAATTTCTTGCAAAAAAATATACTTTTTTGTGTTTTTCTTTCCATCTTTTTGTTACTGTAAAATTGTTGAACGCTGGAATACTTTGATCTAGTATTATGTCTCAAACAATAACGTACCAAAAAGATATCTGACCTTATAGGTTTATTTTAAATCTAATTCTTTGTTTCTCATTTCTACCATTTTCACCTTTTTAAGTCTTTACCCATGATATGTGATACCTCACACCAAGGTGGAATGTTTAAATCTGATCAGAAAGAGTAGCTACTGTGAGTATTTCCCAGCATATTGTTTGTATGTCTATTTCATCTATATTATTTGGATGCTGATCTTCAGTAAATGAGGAAAACAATGCATTTTGATAGCATCAGTTATTACGGAAACACAGATATTTTAAATCATCTTGGAATGGAAAATCTTTTCTTCTCCATCTGGATCTCTGTCGTGGACAATCACCTATGTACAAAAGGAGATGACACTTTCTGTCCAAACAAATTTATCCCAGGAAGACACGTTCTTTCAGCTCTCTGAGATTCTCTGATCACACGTAACTGAAAGGGTAATCCCTTGTCCTTTACTGAAAGGATCTTGGCTTCTTACTTTTGTGGACATGTTTCCTGTCCAATGTGGAATATTCCCTTTTTTATTTCCATCATGTGTAAAAGACTGAACCAATCAAATCTTTTCAGAGCAAAATTTAACAATTTAGCCATTGATTAAAATTAAATTAAGCTTTTTCTGAAAAAAAAAGTTTTCCTATAGCTGCCAACACCTCATATCATACATAGAGCAATAAATAGTCTACATAATTGTTGTTTTCTGCACTGCTGAGATAGAAACAATTTATTGTTTTCTCCTTGAATATTTTTACGCAAAAGAGAAATTGCATTAGGAATATTTGAAAAATAAAAAGTGTTTGAAATAGATTGCTCTGAATATTAAAAATATCTTATCTTTTGTAAATGTTAAATCCAAAGTTAGGAGATACTATTTAGTCTGTGCAAAAAAGTGCACAAATTTGTTTCCAGCTATTTGTCCACCTTAATTTCTCATAATATTACAAAATGAGTGATAAATAGGTCTTCATCTGATTTTTTGGACTGAGTGTCAAAAGTATTCAATTACCTTTCCTCAAAGAGCTCCAGAACTGCAGGACATGGTTCATTTTGCCAACTCTGAACACAGAGAAATATGGATGTGTTCCCAAAGGAATATGTTTATCTTTAAACCATGAAGTTGAAAGTATCTTAAAAAGCTTTCTAGATATTAGAATAACTTTTGTACAGCATGAAAGGCCTTCTCAACAGTATTTTTTAAAATTTTTACTGAATTGATAAAGATGGCAATGTGAAATTATTTTTCTTTATCTGATAGTTTGCTGGAATTCTTTTAATCATTTTAAATTCCAATTTTAAAATTAGAACAGCCTGCTCCTATGTGAGCTGAAATATGGCATGCAATGAATTCATGAAAGTGTAAAATGCTCAGTGACTTCATCTTTGGTCATAAATGTAAATAACTCTTATCTAAAACTTGTCAGGGCAAAGCATAAGAAATGAAAAAAGGGTTTAGTTTAGTGTTGCACAGCAGATTGCAGACAATACATTTCACATTTTGGTTCCTACAGATATAGTAGTTTTAACTTTATTGGGTCCCTTTTTCTAGGGCAAAACACCATCACCGCCAAAAAACCACCAAATTCCCCCTTCCTCCCCAATCCCCTCACAAAATGCTTGAAAAAACCCCAAAGCAAATAATCAAATCTAAAGTGAAATCAACCCCAAATATTTTAGGTGGTTAAGGTTAAAAAACCTTTTATTGTAATAAAGGTTAGACTGTAATAAGTTCATGTATTGTACATGAAGTTGACATTGGAGAATGGTTTAATGATCAATCCGATGCAATTTTCTTGGCTGCCGTATAGAAGATATCCTTTCAATGACAAAGACAGAAGTTAAAATATGTTTGTGTGTAATTTAGTTTAGGACACACTTCAGAAATATGATAAATATTAAATCTAGAGACAGACCATCACATTTAGGTTACTTTCATTTGTTAATATAAAATGCTCTATGTGGTAATAAAAAAATGTATAATAATATATAATTATAATAATGATATGTATTGTATACAAATATATGCATTGTTGTTTATGGTGACTCATCTGTATTTTGTTATTTTTAAGGAAAAAATAAGCTAGATGATTTACTGAAGGAAATAGTGTTCTGAGGTAAACTGCTTTTTTTGACTTTCAACATGCTTCACTCACCAGATTTATTTACCTTACCTGTTTTGGGTAACAGATTACTGGGTTAAAATAGATAGCTAAGCTTCCCTTTTTCTTGTTTTGTGAGAGAGGTTGAATGTAATAACTTCCTGGATCTGCAACTCCCACGGAACATCCTGAAGTCATGAAAAACTTGCAAATGTGCCAACCAACTAACTGAATGCACTTATTGCTGTCATGAGAGATTACCAAATCAGAATGGACACATTAAATACTTAAATTAAAAAATGAGCTCTAAAGATGTAGCCATATTTGGAGAGTATGAAAAGCACAATGTGGTAGAGAGGAGAAGGAAGGATAAGTGATGCCAAGGGATGAACACCACCTCTAGCAGCAAAGCCACACGACGATAAAGTCTAAGACATCTCAGCTTGCAGAACAGAAATAGGCTAAATAGCTCCATCAAAATGTGTCTGCTGAGGAAATGGGAAAATATCATGGTGAGTAGATCTCAGCTATGGGAAAGCCTGCTTAACAAGGTGTGTGGTAATGGGTTGTTGAATTTGCAGGCAGCCTTTGGGGCCTCGTCTGCGGGTAACGCACGTCGGGGTCGTTAGAACCATGAGCGTGGGCACCTGGAGCGTTATTCCCAACACAATTTTACACTCTGCCTCTAATCCCGAGTGCCTTCAGTTAAGATGCACCCTGGATCCAGACTTTAGCATGGGTACATAAACACATGCAAAATTTGTCTTCAATGGCACACACTGGTTAGTAACAGGCAGCCAGCTCGTGCTCTAAACCCTTCTCAGCAGTGCTCAGGCACTGACCTGCAGTGCAGCAATACATCTGTATCCACATAACCTAATTAGATTTTCTCACCTCTACTTTCTCATCTGAATTTTCTTGCAACTGTTTTTAACACATGTTGTTCGTCTTTTTCCTTCTTGAAAAATTAAGATATACCACCTTAGGAACACATCTCCTCTTTGGTCTTTCAGTTAAAAATTATAGCCAAGTTTTTGACATTTAGGTCAAGCATTTCTTTAAAGGCTTGTCAGGAAGAAGAGATAAATGTATTCTGGAAGTATATATGTTACATTTCAGTTCCTCATGACAAAAAAGGAGGCAGGGGAATAACTTCACTACATCTTTTATGTCTTCTAAAGCCCCAGGCTAATAAAATCAAATGCTTTCTTTAAAGTATAAAGTTATTTCTTAATTCATGCATTTGCAATGTTTCCAACATCATTAAGAACAGATTTCTAAGTCTGCCCTAAGACACTGAGAATTTCCTTTAAGTGACAAGCAATCTGATAGAATAAAATAAATTAATCTATACTATTCAACAACTAATGATATCAGAATGAAATTGCTAGAGAATTCTCAGTCCTTAGGTATATATTTCCAGCTTTATGCTCATATATATCAGGTCTGCTAATAGTAACAGTAAATAGATGTTTAATTTTGGCTGTGTAAAAGTAAAAACTTTTAAGTGAAGAACAAAGACATAGGTGTTAATACTTGATTCTGGCAGATGGAAAGAAGGAATAGCTCACACAGGCTTATAAAAACGCTGGAAAAGTTGGCAATGGAAAGAAATATATATTTGGCAGAGGGCAAAACCAGAAGAGAATATAATTTCACTGTAGCATAAGAGGAATTCAGCACTCAGAAAAAGAAGCCAAATGTGAAGAAAACATTTAAATTCCTTGAGACAGCCCTGACTTTGAGTGAAAGAGCACTCAGAACTGTCAATATATTCTTGGTATATACATGTGCCAGTATTATCCATACCTGTTCTTGCTAACATGAATAGACTTTAATCACTGAGTCACCAACAAACTGTGTGCACCTGCTTCCCTTCTCTGTTAGGTACTCTGGGATGCCTCTGCCAACACTGGAGGTCTTTCTTTGTGCAGAGCAAGCAGGCATGGCCAGTTGTGAGGCTGGACTTCAGAGGAATTAATTTCTCAGGCTTTAGGCTGCCAAAACATTGTCAAATTGCTGTGACTGGATCAAAGCCCAGTTAGTAAACCGGAGGAGTTGGTGATTCAAAACCTAACTCAGCAGGATGCTTGAGTACCTTCTGGACTTCAAGTGTCTGACTGGTGCCACTATTTAAGATGGGAAACTTCAAATCATTAAAACTCGCCTTCACTAAAGCTTTGCTAACTGGTTCCTCAAAGAACAAGGGCTCCTGGTAGTGCTATCAACTGATGATTCTTACTAGTGCAATTATAATTTCATTTTTTCCTTATTTGCAATGCAGTTACACTGATTATTCACATGCTTGTAATGACTGCCTTCCTTAATCAGTGCTCCCAAAAATGCCACAACTCCCTGTGCTCAGACATAAGCAGGAGGGAAGTTGCTGCTGCCACAAGTCTTGAAGCATCTCACAGGTCTTCCCGGAGCCACTCTTGATGTCCCCTCTTCTGCCAACCTGTTCTCAAAATAAGATGGAACACTAAGAGATAAACTTCCAGCTTCTTGCCAGCCCCTGTGAAATTCCTACTGCTCAGCAGGCTCCCAGGTACGCTTATGCAAAAAATATCACAAAACCCAAAGCTGTGAGCCAAAGTTTGAGGTCTAGAGGTTATCAGTGTCCTTTCTTACTTGTGAATTTTAGTGGACCTGAGAGAGTCTGATGTTAGGCAGATGAATGTAGCTGGATATAAGTGAAGTATGGGCCTGATTCCTCTCCTCCTATCGATGTACTGAATATCTTGCACTGCTCCTGTCCTGCTTTTGTGACCTGTGTGAAGGGTGAGCCAGAAGTTGTGTTACATACTTGTTTCTGACAGCAGGGGTGTTGAAAGGAACATGCAACTTGGAGACATCTGCTTAAAAACCAAAATATTTTCTACTGTGCATCCTAGAGAGGAAACAAAACCATCCCTTCCTGTGTACCTGGTGAATTTGCTTTCCTTTTCTTTCCCTTCTCAATTTCCTGAAAGAAAACTGCCACTGAGCTGCACTCCTGTACTTGGGAAGTGAGGGAGAAAGCTAGTGGCAATCTGTGCTGCTGACACAGTGTCACAGTGTAATGAGGCATGCTGTACCATCTCAGCGATGCATCAAGCCTGGGAAGTGCTCTAAAAAATTTAACTGCATGGAAAAGGGCTTTATAGCCTCCTTTTGTTGTTAGAGTTTAGAATTGGGTTGCACAAGCAAAACAATCTGTGTGGTTTGCCAAGTTATCAGCAGGGGCTCTGATGCATCACCATGGTGCACAGAGTCTCCTAGAAGAGTCAGTAGTTTGGGGTTTGGTCTATTATGTCTCACACCAAGACAGATGTTTTATTTTTTTTTACAGGAGAAGGATGGACTTCTGGCACTGTTCCTGTTTTCACACTGCCAGCTGTGTCTTCAGCTTCAGAGTTCCTGCTTGTTCTGTGTTTGCTTCTGAGTAGCACCATATTCCTTGCAAATTGTTTACCACAGTTACATTTCACCAGTTCAAATCTGGAAGGATATGTAATACAATATATTTAATTTAAATTTTTCTTAAACTGATATTGATCACAGGTGTTTCAACATGTGCCAGAACTCTACATTCATTACATTATTTATAGTTGTGGGGAAAATTGCAGGAGCTAAGGAAACTTTCCCAATATCATGTTGGTGGTAAAATCATGGAGGGAGAGAGTATGGGGACTTTTAATAACATCCTGTGGCGTAGAGACTCTTCACCTTCACAGTCCTTCGAGACCTCACCGGTGAGGACAGGAACAGTGTCCCTGTCCCACACTAGAGGACAAATTTGTGCCTCACAGGCAAGGCTGTATGAGTCAATGGGAATTCTGTTTTCAGATATTAGCTATTTGTTTCATCATTCTGTGCGTCAACCTGTCCTCTTGCCGAAAAAAGAGCACAAGATTTGACTCCTGAAAGTTGTAATGTTTGATATCTCAGTAAATGTTCACAAAGATCATCCTTATTTCCCTTTGCTATGCAAGGGAGACACTGCTGATTTTTTCTAAAGGTGTTTGTGCTCTAAAGCTCAGTTGGCCCTGTAAGGATTCGTACACAGGAACTGCATGAGGCTTTGTGAATTAAATACATAAAATGCTTTGAGAACATCAGGTGTCAGACACAATAAAAGTATAAAGGATTAATTGTTGAAAGGGTACCTGAAGGAGTAGTTTCAGTTGTTGCAGTTATTAAATAGCTTGAGAAATGAAAAGCATTATGTAGGGGATAGGAATTATTGTCCTTATACTTCAATACTTCAGGCCAGTCAGAAAGAGTACTTAAAAATTAATTTGATCAGCAGTCTAACCAGGGAGGATGTCACAGTGCAAACCATTCTGCTCTTACATGTGGTTCCTTTGAGTTTCGTATGCCCAGGAGAAAGTGCCAACTGCTTATGCAGGCACAATTACATTTGTACAAATTGATTTACACATCCACAGGCAGCAAGAACAGGTGTTTGATGCCTTTTTTTTGTCAGGGATCAGCAAGACTAGACTGCTCCACAAAGGAAGATGAGCTGGGATGGAGATGACAGCAGGGCAGTGCCCTCACCAAACAGGGATGCTCTCACACAGTATCCAGACAAAAGGAGCACAGCATGTCCAGCAGCACTGACTAGACCCAGAGAGCAGTCCTGATCACTACCTAGTCCAGTGATAAGGGACAAAGTTGAGTCAGTAAAGCAAGAGTCAGACCAGCAAAATGCAAGGCAACCTCTTTGTCTTGTTTGATTTTGTCAGTGGTCTGCAGAACCACATCTGAATTTACAGAATAACACGTGTTTCACATAGGTCAGATAATTGCTGTTATTGTTAGTGCTGGGTGTATAAAACGCCAGGGCCTCAGTCTTATGGGAAGCAGGATTTTTTTGTTATAATATTTCCCAATAATAATGCTAATAAATAATACGAATAAAATTGTGTTAATACAATTTTACACAAGGCCTTACTGACAGCTGTGTATCTAACTCCATGGCTGTCCACAGTCCTGCAGGCACTACAGTACATGTGTGAGTAATGGTGATACTGCCCCTCTGTCTTGTTCTGTAAATGCAGGAATTGAGAGATTTCTCACAGTACAGTGGTCTACAGAAGGCTGAGATTTGAGGGGTGTCTTCAGTGCTTAAATACATAGACATGATGTTGAGAATCTGGACTGAGCTGCAACTAAATTCCAAAGCCAATAACCTTTCTAGGAAGCTGTTTCTACCTTCAGCTGTTTAGAGGTGTTTTCTATACATGCCCGATAATGACCTTTGGCACACACCTTGTGATAAGAATTTTAATTTTTTATGCTATTTTCAAAGGCCTTCTGTCATTATGTAAAGTGTGTCTTAACATTATGAATACATATAAGATGGATTTATGAATTTGTTTGCATAGGTCAGGACCTGGCACTCCTATTCATTACACTTCCTTATTCTGTCCAGACAAACATTGTTATAGAACTGGAACAACATCATCAGGAAGGACATGAAACTCCCATATTCTCTTCTCACTTGCAGCCCCATCATGGAAACGAGAGAGGTGATTTGGAAGGTCCTCAAGTAGAAAGAGAAAGGACCTGTGTCCTAGAAAGCGTTACACTGGCTGGCACTCACAGTGCTGCCAACTGAAAGTAAATTTGAATTTGCCCTGTACATTTGGATTGTGTTTGTTTCAAGTTTTCACATCCACAAACTCTTGTTTCTCTCTTGTACTGAATATGCTTGTATTCAAACTTGAGTTGCAATGTCAAGAGGCAAGTCTTAGCGTTGAAAGCACAAAATCAAATCCTTCTGCTTTGATCATGAAGCTACCTCCTCACTTTTAAACTCATTCTTTGGAAAGAAAGGACCACTTCAATATTTGCAGTTCTCTTGCTTTGTGTGCTCTGTATGTAATTGAGAAGGTTAACCTATAATGACAAGAGAGCAAATACATCTGTTTTACCACTTGACCATTGACAGGTCTGCCTGATTTTGAAATTCAATCTACAAATTAATTTTGCACTTTAACACTTTCAGGTTATTATTATGAAGTTCACTGGTGCTAGAAGTGCGTATTTCAGCAATTTTTAATACTTCTTTATGACTGAATAACTGCTGATACCTAACTCTCCAAATTTAGAGATGTCTGTGAGATCTCAGTGGTCACAAGTGTGTTAATGTAGTAATAGATAACTTCTCAATTACTTGCCATCATCTTGTCCGAATTCCAATGGTAATTAAATGAGAGAGGATGTAATTACACCTGCAGCCATTTCCTTTAGTTCAAATGGAGCTCTAAATGACTATTGGAAGATCTTGTTAAAGAAGCAAAATCCTGCTCCTATATCTCACATTGTGTCTGTGTAAGAAGCATTTTCTATCCAATTATGGTTTCATTACAGTTGCTGTCTCCTACTTCTGTAAGGAACTTATGTAATAGTGGAAACTACACTCTTCATCAGTATGATCCACTGTTAAATCTTAGGACAATATTAAAGTTCCATCTGCCTTAGGTGTCAAACTTTTGTTAGAATGTACAAAACTGAGATGTTTGCACAAGTGACATTTCTCCAGCTTCACATTTGCACCTGTTTCTGTGAAACTCCCACTGGAAAACTTTGCTCTCATTGTGTGCAACAACACACACACCTCATCAGGCATGTGATGCAACCAAAGCAGATGTATGAATGAGGGCAGAATACTAAAATGCATGAGTTGCTACCAGAGTAGTAATTTTCTTCATTTGTGGCTATAAAATCTGCATCACTTGGTCTCTGCCCTCCTCCCCAAGAGCTCATTTCTCTCTGTACTGGAGATCCCACCTCTCACAGTTTCTTCACAGAATCACAGAATATTCTGAGTTGGAAGGGATCCACAAGGATCAATGTTGAATTAATTGTATATGCAGCTGCTTTCTAATGGAAGGGTAAAGGCACCTCTGGGGAGGAGAACTGGAAATGGTAATTTACTTTTTGTTTGCTGGGCTTTCTGTATTCACTGTTGGTTGTGTGAAGAAGTGAAAATAAGAACCCTGTTGACATTGGGGCCTGCTTCAGTAACAAACATGCAATCCTAATTTAGTTCTATAACTAGAACTGTAAATGTTCAGTAGGAATCCATGGCTGTGTCAAATAGGGATAATATTTCCATTTTAAAGATGGATAATTAGCTAATAAAAGTTGCTGGGGAAAGGAAAAATGCTAAATAGCTTCCCTGGAATGTTTGAGGAATATGTATCTAAATCTGTACATTGACAAGACCTGTTCCTAGTGGAAGGAAAAAATAGTTCGTCTGAAGTTTTGGGTTTGGACCCTGTGGAGAGAGGGGTCATGAGCATTTTTCTGGTTTGGTTTTGTTGTTTTGGATTTTTTTTTACTTAAAACATTACAATTAAATAGAGGAAGTTCTATGTAGTGGTTTTCTTGGTTTTGGGTTTTTTGGTTTTTTTTTTAATCCAGGTGCAGAAACTACAGCAATTAATATTAATCTGAATTTGATTATTTGACTCCAGCATTTCATTGGATTATGTTGACTTTGTAATTTGATTGCTACACAGATGTAAGCTGTGCTGATTGCATTAAAATATGCAAAGGAAATGAAAAGTATTACCAAGCGTTCTGAAAACAGTTCTTCCTTACTGGCTGTGAAGACTTCCTTTTGGGAAGAGAAATGCAAAGGAAATTAATGATTATGCTATAATGCCAACCACTGAGTTACAAATAATCCATCTACATGGATAATAAGTACTGAACCTGTAAATCTTTGTTTCTGGACTAATATGTGTTATATAACTAATAAAAACTTAACAGACATGAACTCTTTAATATGGTAAAATATGATATTAAAGAGATGAGATCAAGAAGGGAAGCTCATGCATTAGGCTTCTGCTCCTGCAGTACTTCTGAGGATCACATACACCAACCTTCGGCACAAACACTCTGCTGTGCCATTGCTGAGGCTCAGTCAGCACCTGGGTGATTCCCAGCAGAGAGTTCTGTGGCCATCATCTGTCTCACAGTCCTCTTTGAACAATATTAAGGTGTGGAGAACTGAGCAACAAGAAGGTTCTCCCTGTTTCTGTTTCGTGGCTGTCAAAACATGTACTTGCCTCTCTACTGACTGCAACAGTCCCTGAGTGGGGTTCTAAAATATACAAATTCTGTGCATGATGGGACACAAAGTGGCCCATATGTTACTTCCACAACTAACTCCACTTAAGAGTTATTTTGAAAGCATTTTCTGTTCCAAAGTAAATATCGCAATGGAAAATTGAAATAAGTGTTTTCCAATTTTGTATATAGAATGAATTTTCATTCACATTACTTCTTCAGTAATATTTATTTTATCAGTTTCAAGGTTTTATATTTTCATCACTGCTTTTCCCACCATCCATGCAAATGCCCCATAAGAGAGGCAGAAGTTGGGAATAGAGTGGAAATTTTAAATTTTCCACGGTGTTTTTTATTAGTCTGAAAAATGGAGGGAAAAAAACCAACTCTAGTAATAACAAGCTTCACCTTAAAATTATTCAGACAGCTCCTCTCTATGACTGAATTTGGAAAGGAAGGTGAAGCCTGAGCTGGAAGTTTGAGTCTGCTAGTTTCTTATTGAAATATTCCCGGTGATTTTAGAATGGCTGTTCATGGAGCAACCTTGTATACCCCATATTAAATCCCAATCTCAATGAGGAAAAAAGCACAAAATTCATTAAGATATCCAAGAGATGTTTCTAGTTTAGAGATCTTCTATATTTCAGGGTAACCTGAATCACAGCCCTTCCTCAGCAGGTGGGGGAGTTGCCTTGTCAGTCCCAGTGTACACAGAGATGTTTATCCCTACCTTGGGAGAATAAACAGGAAGGGGCAGTTTACAGGCAAACTGGAGTGACTGTGATAGCACTTTGCCCACAGTGAGGACATCTAAAAGTCTGGCAGTGAAACTAACAGCTTTAATGTCCTTTTTTCTGCTCAAGCAATCCCTTTAGAACATTTTGTAAGTAACTCAATAAACAAATACATGCATAGACTTTCTAATTGCCTCTACAAGTTCCTCTCCTGTCTAATATTGTATTAAACCATGGTAGTAGGATTTCAGTTACTTATGCAAAAATCACATCTGCAATTGATAGAAATATTTATCAGTGTATTCACTAAAATGAAAAAGCATTGAAGCAAGTAATAACATTTAAAACAAGTAGGAAAGCACAAATGAAAATGAAGCATCTGAATAATTACACAATATGCAGTGCAGAATAAATGATTTCAAAATTCCACTTCTGTTTCAAATCAGTAACACTGAAATGTGACAGGAACTTGATGATGGTGTGTAACTAAAAATTTAATCCAGTCAAAATATCTTTGCAACACACTCATAGACAATTGAATCTTTGCAATTGTTTCTTAATGAAAAGCAATTGGTTTCTGGAAATAATTAGCTTATTTTATAGCCACAATCAAAGAACATATGGAACTAGACAAGAGTCTTTTTCCCGAGTTAAACATTTTAATTTACAGCTTAAAGAGAAATAGTGTGTTGTAGTATTATTATCAGCTTTCATTTTGTGAGTGGATGTGGTGATACATTCCTCAAGAATATTTGCTAAAGGTACAGAAAAAAAGGAATTAAACAATGTAAAATAACATGGAATGGCCAGTGAACAACAAGATAATGGTAAAACAGGAAGAATGACTACTGAGAACAATTCTAAAAGAAAGCTTTTCTGTTCCTAAGACTCTGTATTAAAAATGAATGTTGGTGTCCCATCACCTGAAAATCCCTGAGTGAAAATAAGAGATGTTGAAATGCACTTCTGTGTTGAATGTTTTGTAGTTCCTGGAAAACATGGAATGTCACCACCTCACACATTATGTCCTAATGTATAAAGCTGTATTTCCTGCTGACATCAGTTGTGGCAATTCCCCTAAAGTCATCATAAACCCCAAGAGGGAAAGCTTTGAATTAGTCTACTACAATCTACAAATCCTGACTACTTTATTGTCGTGTGTTTTTCTTTTTTCTTTTTGTGTGCTTGTTAAGTTTTACCGTTTTCAGGAAGCTACAGAAGTAATAAAGGAGAAACGTCTCAGAGGCAAAGAATTTTTATCTCAGAAAGCAGTGGCAAGACATTAAAAGGAGAACAAATTTAGGTTAGATACAGAGATGCAGCATTTAATTTATGTGAGCACACTGGAAATGAGCTTCTCCAGATAATTTAACAAAGGAAGATTCACATAAGCCAAAGGATAAGTAGGTCTTAAAGATACCATTTGTCTGGTCATAGCTCAGATATAAATATTTCCCTGGGAGAAAATAATAGCGACATGATATTACTGAGGGTTTCTGAATCTATAGAATGTATGTATAGGAAGCACAGTGGTAGGGATCCCTTGCAGAAGAGGAGGGGGTTTTTTGATTATTTATGGCTGACTTGTCTTCTTGAATTTAATTCTCTTTCAAAGCCCTACCCTGTATTTATTATTACTTATGCTGCCCCTCTCAAGATGAAACCCACTCAGGTGAAAAAAAAAAAATCTCCAAAAAGAAATCCTTCAAAGTGCTGTTATCTTAACTTCAAATCTCACTCCAACTCTCATGGTTTAACTTTTCCTTCTTCCTGAATAATTGTCAAAGCACATGACTGGTACAACCTGGGGTGGAATTTCAGAGTCACACAGTTGCTCAGAAGACTTAAGAATTTTATTCAGAAAAACTCTATACCAAAGACTGTTTTTAACAGTGGCAGTGCAAGCAATATTGACAGACTGGTGTAACCTAACTGCTACTGCAACTGCACATCCCCTGAAATGTGAGAGTTATCCATAAACATATATTTATTCCTTTATAATATGAACTAACACAAATAGCTGCAATTTATTTCTCTGCAGACAACATTGAATTGCTTCATTCTTACTCTGGGCTCAGAATGTTAATTTGAAAATTTACTTTGGACTGGTTGGTGTAAGATAAGTTCTTGGATATCAAAACTTAATCACATCGCTTTTTCCTGAAGGCAAGAGTTTCAGAATGAATCTTAAAGCATCTTCCAGGTGACTCAGCTTGAGCCTCTCTACTAATAAACTGCCTGTTTTGCTGTGGTGCAAGCAAAGCACAAGAAGTTCAGGGAGACCCCTGAAAGTATTTTCCAAAGATCTTTTAAAATGTGTTCTGGTTGAGCATGTCTCCTCTTCAGAAAGCCAAATACAGCGACAGGGTGGCAATATGGTGATTAGTTATACCTTTCTATTTTACAGTAATGATTTATGAAGGGCATTTACTTAACAAGCTCCTTTTGAAGCTTTTGTACATGATTGCAAATGACATGTGTGACGTCCAGCAGTCCTTTCTTTTGCATAATGGTCACAGATTATACTTAGGAAGAGTAACATGGAGGTAAAGTGACAGCTCCAGTCACTTAATGAGAAGTTTATTAAGAAACTAGGACTGATTATCAGTTGCAAATTAACCATAATGTGAGTAATCAGCAGAGATGTCACATTGGTGCAAGAAAAACGATAAACAGAAGAATGTTCATCCCTATGTTAATCAAAAAGTACCTACAACTCATTACGGAATGTCATTTCTAAGAACCTGGGAACACAGAGTTTGAGAAATGTGCTTTTGGAAATTGTATTTGGCAATATCACTGTATGTACCTTTAGACTGTATATAACATGCCAAAGGAACGTGGCTTTTTTTTTTTTTTTTTAATAGATTTAAGATCTTCATGATAAAGCTATAATTGCCATATATAAAAGCTCGATTATATTGTTGGATTTCTAGACTAGACTACGGTTTTGAAGCAGTGGGAAAACAAATTGTGTTGACTTAAAAACATTATTTTGCCAGTTCCACAAAGCATTTGTAAAATGTATGCAAAATTCAAGCCACAATAATCAGTCTCATAATATTTTCTAAAAAGAATCATAATATTAGTTTTAAGTATTAAGTAGTATGACTAGTTTTTACAAATTGCACACTGGGGTTCAAGCCTCAAACTTGCAAGGAAAAGGCTCATCCAGGAACTAAAAAGATCACAATTTTGTATCATTCAAAATACAGCAATAGATATGAACAAAGATATTGTTATAACAACATGGATATTGTTATCTGGATGGCAATGTGCCAGCAGCAGGAATTTTGACACAGTCATCTTATTTTGTTTTCATTGGTCCTCAAGTGCACTTAGTTCCACCATAGGTATTTTCATTCCTTTGACTCCAGTCCTCCAGCTCATCTGCCTCTGTATGATCTGATTCTCTTTTTCTCTGACACTGCCCATGTCATCTGAAAACACCAGTGGCATCCCTTGATCCTTTTTTGTCCTTTTGCCAGGTTCCTTACTTTAAAAAGGAGTTCAAACTTCCCAACAGAAACTTTTGCTATTTAATACAGGCCTTTGCCAACACCCCTCACATATTTTACTCATGATAACTGTTCTGCTGAACAAAACTGCTTAACTAACACATTTTTCTGTGACACATATCCACTAAATGTTTTGGTGTTTGGGGCTTTTGGTTTTGCTTTTACTTGGGGGGTGTTTTTTTGAAGTTTGCTTATTTTAGATCACTTTTATTTAGTCACTAGTGTATTTAAGACAACAGAATAGTATGGAATAACTTATCTTTTCACTCTCATCATTTTATCCCAGTTTTTGTCTAGAGGCATGTCTTTATCAAACTTTCCCTAAGTTTGTTTCAAAGGCAAAATTAGTGACTGAATCCTGTGGTCTGTAATATAATTTTTTAGTCATATTTTTTCCATGTATATATTGTATTATTTGCAAATACTTTTCACTTTATATATTTTTGAGTTTGATAGGGAATAACTGTGTCCCCTGTACTCTTATACCAACCTCTTTGTGCCAACCATCCAAAACCAAATAACAGATTTCCTGAGTATTTTTGTAATCTTAATATCACTATATCACCTCAGTATTTTTTCAGAGAGCTGAGCTCTGTAGACATGTTTCTGCATTGGCCTATTTCAAATGTCATAATTATTTCAAGTCCTGCCTAGAATTTCTATTGCTATCTTTGTTAAAGGGAAATGAACTTTTCTTCTGAAATGACAGCTGTTTGTTTGACAAAGAAATATCAAAATAATATTTTTTTCCCCAATTGAGGCCAGATGTTTCTGTAAGACACTTAAAAAATAAATTTTTAATCTATTGAACAATTTTTCCATGCATATTTCATCCCATTCTAGCCCCAAATCTGCTCATTTTAATCAGTGTTCATCTGTATGGCACTTAATAGCATCCAACAGACCCAACATGTGACTTGTATGTGGGACAGATCATTCTTAAAAAATAGATGTGAGAGTCTCCAGTGAGTGGAGATGTGATATGCAGAAAAACATGCAGTTAGCCCTAGGCACTGAAACCAGCTAGATACATTAAATATTTACTGTTCTATGATGTCTTAATAAAGTAACTGCATTTTAATTGTTGCAAGGTTTTCATTTCACAATTCTCTTTTGCATCAGGAATTAATGTCTTCTCAGCTACACCTACACTTCTGTGTCAGTGACTCACATTCACAATTCAGTGAATTAACAGGGATGATGATGAGCTGCCTTGGTGCAAAGGTCTCAGGAAAGCAAGAAAACAGAAGAGGGAAACTGGGGCACGTAACCCACAGGGAGCTTGCAACCTGTGGACAAAGCTGTAAAAAGCCGGGAATCCAAAAGGGCCAGCGGAGCAAGGAGACAACAGCACTGGGAATATTGAGGAAGGCACAACTCAGCCAAAGCATTGAGCAATTTTGGTATCTGTTTCAATGAGAAAAATTTAGCGGTTTACAAATTGCAATATGAAATTTATGGCAATGGTTTAACACCATGTAGAGATTTGTGTACCAAAAGATAAGGAGGAATTGGAACATGGGATTCCTTTCAAAACCTTTGAAGGGATATTTTCATTGTCCACAAACAAAACAGGTCTTGTATGCAGGAGGGAAGGAAACCTTGAATTCTGTCTGATACCCATCCTATCAGAGACTGGTCCAGCTCAAAGGAGATCCTTTGTGCTCTCCCTTATCCTATGAACACTTTTGAAAGTCAAAGTGCAAATTAAACTCAAAGAGCAAAGTAAACACAACTGCGCTCCTGTTAGAAGCCAATGTTTCCACCATGTCACACACTTCCAGTTTGAATGGTGGCTCTATGAAGGCAGAAAATTCCATATGACACAGAAGCTGATGGCACACCAGGAAGAACTATTAATGTTTTTAGTAAATTCCTTCGAAGCCTTCTAGTATTTTTGCAAACTGACATAATGTGGTCAGCCTGCCACAAGAAAACAGAATTGTCCTATTCAGTGATCGTAATGTGATGTCAAAAGGTTAATAAGAAAATTAATTTATCCTTTTAAGCACAAGAAGTAATTAAAGTCTAGGGGAAATCTGTATCATAATTGAAAATGAGTAACGAGCAAGTGGGATGTGAAAGAAAAATGAGTTTGGTAATTAAGACAGGAAGTTCAGTATAACAAGAAGGAATAATGTATTTGTCACCTATGGCACAATTATATCATGCTGATATTAAGTGGGAAAGCTTAAGCTGAAACAGAACAATAGAGTTGGTGAATGAGGAGGTATTAGATGGTGACACTGCATCCTCAGCTAAGGAAACTACTTTGGGGACCAAGAGTAGGTAGGCTCCTGATAGCATCAGGGCTTTCAAATTAATGAAACTGAAATGCATTAAAAGGGATTAAATAGTAATTTTGTTAGAATTTATATTAAAGATCCTGAAGTTATTAGTTCTTTGAACTTTAAGAAAAGGTTCCTGAATTACTCATCAGGAACTCCTGGGCTACTATTTTAATAGGATGGGCCAAAGTTGCCCCAATATCTTTCCCTCAAAGCCAATAGAGTACCCCAGTGGTGAATCTGGCTTATTGCTTTCTATGTTTCTTATCTGAATTTTTACTCTGAAATTTTGAAGTACTGTAAAACTTCATGTCTCTAGAGGCATCTGTGAGGTTATAACCTTTCAGAAGGTACAAAAAACTTATATATCCTTCACTTTCCATGGAAATTGATGCCAATGATGCCTAGGTGCAATAAAGACATGAAAAAAATTAATAGGACTGAATTCTGAGGACAACTCTTGTGTTCAAACACCCAATATAATTTACTTTGTTTCTTAGGAAGATACATTGCAGACTTATACCACAAACCTAGAATTAGATCTGCAAGCACTCTTTTACAGGCAAGGTATTGTTAAAAGAATAAAAATGAAAAAGCATACATAAAAGCCAAGAGGATGTTGTCAGCCACCACTTTTCTTGCAAATATGAGAACAACTGTCCATTTAGAGATGTGAGAATGGTAGGTAGCACTGAAGATGAACACTGTGATAAAGTGTTTGTATATGTCTGAGTACATTGTTCAGGCTTTTTATTTATATATATATAAAATCTACAGATGCAATAATCACACTTTTCACAGTCTTTGGAAAATAGCTCAAACAAAATTTGAAGCTCCCCATTAGGGCTCGTAATTCAAATTTACTTATCTGTAGAGACAGAGAATTTTATTTAACCAGTTGATCAGTTTAGACCATCTTCCTGTCTGTGAAATGCACTACTGCTGTTTCTCAAAGCTGCACATGCTCTGGATATGCATCCTGTGCCTTATGCAGCTCTACCCAAGGAACACATGTAGTTGAATTTTCTACAAGTTTACTCGTGACATGTATTTTGTCTGGGAAGATCAAACATCTCCTTTCCTAAGAGCTGAGGGGTGATTTAATCTTCTTGACTCTTCTCTGCTCTTATTCTGAGAGAGGAAAGAGAGTCCCTCAGGAAAGAGATGACTGCTCTGCCTTTCAAACATAAACAAGAATAACAAAATAAGAGACGGACTGCAGCTTCTGTGTTTGGGAGCTAGCAGGAGTACCTAAATTAAATACCTCATGTTTCTAAGGAAAACAAGGGCAACATTGCCATTCACACTGACACTCAGCGAGCACCATCACACTCATCTTTCACAAGTAGGCACAGCAGGCCAGACTGCACTGCTGCAGAACAAAGTGCAGGTACATGAGGAAGAAAGATTTTGAGGATGTTCTATTTGGCAGAGTTTTTACCTAGGATAAAAGCTTGTTTTCTTCACAGCCTAATTCTATGAAAATGCTTTGTTGGGAACATGCAAAGAATTTCCTATTAATTTCTCAATCACCCATCTGAGCCTGAAACCAAGCACCAGCATCCCTCAATTTTGTCTCTTGAATTATCCACCTGGTATTGAATTCTGTTGAGCTCTGTTGACTGTAATGAAGATAATTTTGAAGTAGCAAAAGTAAAATTGATACAACAGAGAACATGTGGCATGTGTTACTGCCCCTTGTATTGTCACAGAGCAGCTCAAGCATTGGTGCTTGGCTTTATTATCCCCTTTCCTGGCCCTACATCTAAAACACCTTCTTGCCATAGGCACTCCAGTCACACAGATCTCTGTGGTGTTTAGAACATCCCACATCATGCTGAATTGAATAACATGGATGGGAAAAAAAAAAAAAAAAAAGGCAACATAGAAATTGGGATGGT
Source organism: Orthonyx spaldingii (assembly GCA_013397795.1). NCBI lineage: Eukaryota > Metazoa > Chordata > Aves > Passeriformes > Orthonychidae > Orthonyx > Orthonyx spaldingii. The sequence continues at coordinate 89,419 of VZTJ01000322.1, read as the reverse complement.
CCCCGAGGGGAAAAAAAAGGAAAGCCAAAGTGAAACTTTCTTGAACACAGAAGGCAAACTGAAAATCACACACATTATTGGGAAATTAAAGTTTAAAGTAACCCAAATAATCATTTATTTGACTACAAGAAAGAAAAGGAAAAATATAAGTGATTAATGCCTCTGGCATTGTCAGTGTGAAATTCATGGTTTGCTGACTACCTAAATTGCCTGGCACACTGCTAACCCTGATCTTAGCTGTGTCTAGGCAAGCACTTGTCATTAAAGGGGCAATTAATCTACTCTTCTAATTTCAAATGAGGTAATGACAGAAGGAAAAATGAGATGTGTCATTTAAGTGTTTTCACATTCTAAACCAAGCAAATGCCATGATTTCACAATAACATCAACAGAAAACCTCTTAGCAGGCAAATATTCACATTAAAATAAAGGGTCTGTCTTAAATGCTACACACGGATTAGACTATTTACCTGTAAGATATCAGACAACCTACTCATTGCTTTAATCATTAAAATGGAGAAAAAGGTGTTCAAACAGAAAATATTGTCAGTTTTGGGCAGAAACACTGTTTTCTTAATGGCAAATGGTCACTGGATGTAAAGCTTGCAGTAGCTAACTCCAGTCTTACTGGGGAAATCTTTGTACTTCATTTACTACTAATTTAGATGGGCTGAGAATACACTATATACTATATACCAGAAAGGAAAATTCTTGACAGTTTTTTTCCAATTTTGCAGAATTTTTGTCACACTCTCAGGAATGAATAGTGCTCAAATACAGTCATGGCTTAGTAAAGATGAGAAAATCTGACTTTCATATCTGGTCCTAAAGGCACTCAGCCAGAATGATGAAATGATTTATGCTACATCAATAATTTCTGTTAGTTAAAACAAAATCAGATAGCAAAACATTACTCCTTACAAAAAGTGTTGTTTTGTCCTAGAAGTATCATGACTTTTTAATGGGTGGAAATGCGTGATATAATATAATACTATTCCTAATAAAGGCAATAAAGAAAATAAAAGATTTTTAATAAGAGAAAGAAAATTCTAGTCTTTTCGTAGTGATAAATTTACAAGTGATCTTTATTGACAACAGCAAATTATGCATTTAAAGAAATTGAGAAAGATATCATTGTGATATCTTGGTGTGGCACAATGACCCAGCTCCTCCCTGGGACCACTGTGAATGGTCCACAGAGCCACAGAGCAATGTCTGCTGAGAAACCACCTGAGATCCACCTCAGTCCCCTCTTCATCTCCTCAGGTCTGTGATTTCTTTTCCTGTTTGCTTCTGGAACTCTCAGCACAGCCACAGATGCTACTTCAACAAACTTAAGAGTGCAACTTGGCTATGTTTTTCTAATATGCCACTTACAAATTTAGAAATTAAATTTAGGAAGCATAGTTTCAATAAAACATCTCTGGTCTTTGCATTATCTTGAAATCCACACAGAAATGAGGAAATTAAATTTAAATCTTGAAATACATCCATACATTTTTAAGATTGTGTCTGGACATAAGCGGGCAGGACGAGATGTTATACGTAAAGGTTCTAAGTGCAGAGTCTTTTATTCTGCCTAGAGGAAATTCTGAACATCCTAGAACGATCTTATTCTGAGCTCTAAAAACTACTTCAACAAACATCTGTTTTAGAGAGAAGTCAGATCTTTTACCAAGAATTTCATTGACACTGAGGTTTTAACACCTGAGTCCTTATGAAAGACAAACCTCTGCCAAGGCCGTGGTTCAGTCGTATCCTGGGTTATGGCTGGAGTTTGCTGGTGGTGATGCAGGCAGGATGTTTGTGTGTGAAAGAAAGGCAGGAAGCCTGTGCATGGTGCTGTCATGCGTTAACTGAAAGAATACAGAAAAAAATGTCTACAAGCTGGAAAAATATTAGATATAGGAGAGAATTTAAAAGGCAGCCAGAAGAGTGCTGTAGATTTGCCCTTAACCCCAATAAATTGCAATGGAAAATTCAATGGGACTTATGCCCTTTACCCTCTTTACTCTTTTAATTTGTCTATACTAGGAAAAAAGGTTCCTGCCCAAGATACCCTTAGGAATAATAATTATAAATACAAATATAGATTTAATTTCGTCTCTTAAAAGATGCCTAGCTAAAGCAAATCCTCCTTTTCAAGTAGATTAACACATTGATTTCATACTCTGCCTCAAAGGAAAGATAAACTAATCCTTCTGTAGGACCTTATATTTGGCAAATCCTCACTTGATCTTTATTTTGTTTCCTGAACAAAATGAGTTATGTGTGTGTAAATTACTCTTAGTTTTAGTTGTTGTTTATATAAAAGTAAGTCTCTGCAACTTGTTTTTGTTCAGTAAATGATCAGTTTTAATATCCAAGCAGCTGATGGCATCTGAAAGGTGGAACTGTGGGGAGTGATGTACAAATGCAGATAAAGAAACATTCAGGGACAGAAAGGTCTCATCACACTGTCAACCTTATTATTGCTGCTCTGTCTGAACCACAGGATCAGCAAAATTATTTTTTGAACAGTGCTAGTAAGTAGTTAGGATATAAGGTTATCATGAAATGTTGATAATTATGACTTTAATACTGAAACATAAGTAAATTTGGAAAAAAATGATGAAATATTTTTAAAGGAGGTGGAGCTATACCAGCAACATGCACAAATACATACACATATGTGTGTATATATGCACATAAATACATATCCACATATATAAATATATGCACATAGACACGTGCATTTTGTGGGGAATATGTATCATAGGTAAATATACATTTCCTAATGGAAATCCTTTTCTATCATTATGGAAAAGAAATTGACACTGCTTCAGCTGCAGTTTGCCTGGTAAGAAAATCCTATATTGCATGCATTTTCTTTTATGTTATTCCAGGCTTCCTTCACTACCACCTCTCCTTTCTCTACCTGAGAGGAAAAAATAATGGCTGTGAGGAAACCACAAATAACAAATGTAAAACCTGTATTTTCTTCTAGAAAATGGGCAAAAGTGACTGTAAATAAAAGAACAATGTATATACTTAGATATATAGCAGTACTTATTCTCACAATGTGATCTTCCTAAATTTATTATTTCTGCAAGAAAATATGACAGGAGGAAGCCAGCTAGAAATAGATAATGGACTATCTTCAACGAGGATCCTTTTATTCCTCATAACAGTATGTGATAAATGGTTCCAATGTCAGTGCTTACTATTTTCTTCTGTTTCTTTTCTTTTTTTTCCTTGCAGAATATCTCAAATTGGAGACTAATACCCCCCAAGATAAGATACCTTGACACAGCTTCTTTCCATCACCAGTGCCTGAAGCCATCAAACACCCATCACCAATATGAAACCGGGAAGGATGTAGATATTTTGCCCCTTGACAAGAGTTGCAATTTTATTTTTAGATGATTAAAGAGAAGATACTGTTATAATAGTATTTTCCTCAGGAATATCTGTTTGTTTTGGAGTCCTGCTTACAAGAATATTTCCGTGCTTGCTCTGAAGCTGCTGTACTGAACCTCAGAAAATGGGGACAAGCAAAGAGCCCATGTAGGTCTTGCCTTAAGATAAGCATCCACGGTGTTGTAGTAACCTATGTTTTACTTTCAGAGCGAAGTGAACAACTCTCATCCTGAATTTTCACCTGAAATTAGTAATCAATATGTCATTCTAGGGTTATCCTACCTTTTGGAGAATTTTTAACCATGAGCAAAACCTCTTTGCAGTGAACAGAAGGAAGGCATCTACTTGAAAGGCACGATTAAGGTTCACTCACTGTTCAAAGTGTGAGCTGTCTCTGATGATTCAGATAGATAGGGAAAATGTACTGTTGAGAGTAAAACTGGCTTTCATTGCAGAACTCAATTGCTATGTATCTGCAGGCAAATGTATCTGCAAGCAAATGTATTTGCATTTTTTCCTCTCTTCCCTGACTTTTAGATGGGAGCAGGTTTTTCTTGCTTTGCAGAATTTTTGCAAAGACAAAATTTGTGACTCTGATGTTCATGATGTCATGTTCTAATGCTGCATTGTTTAGGAGCACGAATTCATAGAGCCAAAGTATGTAGCAGTTTTTATTTCCTAATGACGCCTAAACATTTTTAGTTTCTTCATATGTTTTTAGCTTTGTAGATTCTTAGTATATAATTGTACTTTGTTTCTAGTACTTTTCCTGCCCTTTCTAACACATTCTAGAAATTCTGTTTAATTTTATTCTTAAGAAGAGAATTTCTGACAAGAACATCTTGTTTTCCACCAGAACTTAAAAGACAGAACAAGAAATAGGGCAATTCCAAGGGGTTGACCCAAGGATGCGTTACTGGGGCTGATCTCCTATTGGATATACTTGCTAGATAAACTAATCAATTAACCTTATAAAAATTGCAGAAATCCTTTATCATGTGTGCACGTATAGCCTTATTTGTGTACCTGAAATCTTTCATTAAAGTGTTGCTTTTTATCTTAGGACTCTTAATATTGTTTAGAAAGTTGTGTCTTTTGATTCCAGGTAACACTAGGATTAAATTTTAATAACAAATTCTATTAGAAAATTAAACAGGTGAATATTGCTATGTAAGTGTAGAGGGGGACAAGCAAAGAAAGAGCAAATGATTATATTTTGGTTTTTTTTCTGGGAACTGCTGAGTAGTTGACTGAAATTTTGCTCAAAAGGAAGAGAATCAGGGAATACTGTAGCAAATTTGAAATCATACATTCACAGACTTCAGGCTTATTAGAAACAAATGATTCATTAGAAATCTATTTCCATAGCTCTAATTATAAAGATACTGCTTTAGGTTACATGTGTGACAGTTTCGGATTGGTAGGTGACACCCTATTAAAGAGCACATAAAAAATAATAAACACAGACTTTCTCAAATCCAGAGCACTTTTTCTATACTTCCTTATTAACAGCCCCTCCTATAAATCTCAGGAACTTCCAACTGAATAATAGATCACTTTCAGTAGAAAAGAATTGTTTTCCTGTAGTTAAGACTACATTTGCAAAGGGAACTTGCTCAAATTCCTGGAAAATGAAGAGCTGGACAGCAAAAAAGGGTTAACAAAAGCATTGACCTACCAATCACTGAATAGAAGTTCACTAAATAATTAAATATTTTTAAAGAACCCAAAACTTAGAAATGTTTGAGTGAAGTTGTGTTCCCCATATTTCCCGAGAGCAGTGTTTTTCTTTCTGTGGATGGTTCACTGCCATGGAAATCTGTAATTTTGCACTGCACAATATTGAACACAGGTGAGTGCTGGCTTCAACCAACCACACTAAAAAAAAGTAATTTTGTTGCCATGTGACAGCTAGACTAGTGAATTCTAAGCTTCAAAGGGTCCAGTGTTGCAACCACGTCTAAAGTTCTGTACACACAGGTTGAAGGGTAATTTTATCAATGTTTTATACATCACTACAAACAATGTCACAAACATGTAAGTCAGGTCTATTCTATTCAGTAATTCACCTTTTAAAATATTTTCAGTCTCTTATTTTTTAATAAGAAGTTCTAGTAAGTTCTACATATTCCAAAACTTTTTAAATATATGTTTCACAAGCTGCAGTGTTAATGGGAAGATTTTTTTTTGGTTTTTTTGTTTATTGTTTTTCTATTACAAAGAATAAGAATTTCCTAAGTTTTTTTTTTGGTTTTTTTTTTGCTCCCTTTTTCTCTTTGGCATCTTTGCAAAGCTGCTTGAGAACAAGAAATTTAATGGAACAGCAAGGAAATTTTGCTCCAGAGAAGCTTGAACATTTTTTTTTAATCAGTGAGTAATAACAAAGACGTCTGTGACTGTCTTTTCTACTGGGAGTATCAGCTTCTGTGTTTACACTTGCTCCCAGGAAATGCAGCTTGGTGATGTGTGCTGCTCAGGAACAGACACATTCTGTTGTTTTTATTGATAGCACTTGAATACTTTTTCACTTCCATATGGCCAAAACACATCACAGATTTCCAGATCCTGCTGTGTGCACTAGGTTGTAGACCTAGCTCTGATACTTTCCTCATGTCTAAAGCAACTCAAGCACATTCTCCACATGAATCACGCTGTCCGTGTTGCTTCACTGAGCTGGAGTGTGACACAGTACATATATCAAATGCAATTTAGATGGGGTGTTTTGATATGTCGTTGGCACTGCAGCTAAGAACATTAGAATTGCCATAACAGGACAGAAGCAATGGTCCATCCAGTCCAGCATCCTGCCTGAGGCAATGGTTGCATGCTTCAGAGGAAAGCATGAGGCCTTGGCATGCACACAGAATTTAACCATGGAAGGAAATTGCTTTTTGATTCTGTCTGTTGCTCAACTAACGCTACAAAACATGAGCATTACTTGTCCTTGTAATTGTTATCCTAGTCAGTGGAACTGTGCATGATAGTCTAATTTATAAATGTCTGGTTCTTTTTTGAAATGTGTCACAGAATGTTGTGAGGGCTACTGTGAACCTGTATGCAGTGTTGCTGCTATGAAGATAAACTTTTGATTTACTTTTTAAATGATAAAAGATCTATCAGCAGGTGGTGCTGTTGCAGAGACCTGTGTTAGTTCCATGCAACCCTACATATGGGCAATTAATTCTTTAAAGGATGGTTTACTGTCAGGTGTAATCAGTTGCGGTGGTTTAATGAAGGCAATACCAGAAGAGGTGACTCCCCGTCTTAATGATGGCTAATTTATAGATGTTTATTTCTTAGTTTCAGATGCTGTTTGTGTTCCCATGAGTTAACAAGTGTTGCTACCAAAATGTGAAGTTATGGATGTCATGTGGCAATTATTTTCCTTTCTCAAAGTGGGTGAATTGAAAATTTGTGCTCAACAGACTAACCAGATTATCTCAATATTTTGGTACACATAGGAATGAATAATAAAACTCTAAACACAAAGGCTTATTCATCAACATGTGCTTTCTGCCCCATTCCTGTTCTGGAGAAACTAAAAATGATAAAATGCCATTATCATAGCTACAATAGGCTTTAGGTTGTACCTATTTTCATCTGCTTGTTCTGTTCTTCTGTGAGAGGCTGACTCCTCATCTTGCTGTGCCCTCCTCCCTCTACAATCAGAACAAGGAAACGTCTTCTCCTTCTGCCCCAGTTCAGTTAGTGAGCAACAGTCACTAGTGGATTGATTTGAAATGAGCATTTGGAGGACACATGTCATTCCCTTCTGCTGATACCACCACGCAACAAATTTGTGGAAAGGTGTGGGGCAGGTTAATACCTTCTGTAAACTCCTGAACTGCTGCTGATCAACAGAGCACACATGAGAGTTCCATGTCCTGGGACTCACTTTTATTTCAAGAAGAACACTTACTTGAATAGTATTCGCTTGCAATGGGATTAAAATCCAACTATTGGGTTACAACATAAATTATTTGCAATGGATCCTCTTTCTATTTAAAAGAGTCATAGGGATGTTAAATTGGTTTTTCTACATCAAGTAGGAAGATTGGAAACAACAAAAAAAATATATTTACTAACCAAAGCTTATGCTAGAAGTTATATAGACACAGATTAACAAGACAGGGACATGTAAAAATTAGTGTTAAAATAACAGCCTACCTGCTTTAATTTATTCAACTCAGAACTGTGAAAATAATTATTATCAAATTCCCTATGCATTTAGAATTCATAGTTTTCTAGATGATCTAGCATCTAGTAGCAACGATGTTTAAATGAATAGAAGAATCAGAGTAATTAAGCTGTGTGAAAAACTAAATTTACAGAATAGACACAAAATACTTGAATTTCATAATCTACAATAATGGATACCGAATTAAGTTTATTCTTTATTTTTCCAGTCAGCATCTGGATCAAATTGAATATTGGCCAGGGAATATTAAATGTCTATGAAATCTTCACAAGTGACAGGCTCTCATCAAATGTTGATTTCATGTCACATTTAACAGATAATTTATCAGTATAGAACAGGTGGGGGGAGATAAATAATTTGTAGATCTGGTTTGGCCAAGTCTATGTTAGACATAACTTGCTAGATTCAAAGGGATCTTGTTACATGGGAGATACTAGTCAAAACTTGTTAGATCTATTTAAACTGAGAACCTCACAAGAGAAAAAATGTTTTGTGCTATCTTAATAAACAGCAAGCCTTTTTAAATGTTTGCTAAATTCTTTATATCTGTAATAACTTTCATTTTATTTCTCCTTTCCCTTCACTCCTCCTCACAAACTGCACAAAGTAAGGTTTGTACTTTGCTTGATCCTTTAAACATAAACATACATCCCACAAAAATCATATTCCGTTTCACTTACAGCCATTTTTTAGACACAATAAAAACTTCACAGGAATAAGAAGTTTGGGAGAAAACAGACTCTTGCTAATCCTTTTTTAAGAATACTTTTCCTTCCTCTAGTAGATATAGAAGACCTTAAATAATCACTTTAAATGTAGAGTCCCTCCCATCTAATACTGAATTTTCTAGAATCTGTAGAGTGGACAGTAATGTTATGATATTAGAATATTAGGAAAAAAACCATTTAAGAAAGCCCCACATTTCATTTGATACTATGATCATAAGTGAGGAGTAGTTGTTAAAAACACTGTAGTCCAAATTTTTTATTAATGCTCCTCATAAGATCTGTGAAATTTTGCATATATATTATCAGGAAAGGCAGAAGTTTATGTGGACATGTATGATGCTTAGAAAAAAAAAAAATGACAATTTTTTGATTAATTTTATTCTCATGAAAGGTTATCACTGATCTGAGTTACAGTTTAGTTTGAACTACAGTCTTCTGATATTTACAGAGATGCAGATAATAGACTGTTATTCCCCAGGGTATCACTCTGATTAAATTGTACATATATTACTTTTTTTATTAGCTTACCCAGTGTAACATTAATATTATGACAAGAATCTTTCTACATCCTAAGGTAGGTGGTCCCCTGGCTGCAGGCAATTGTGATAGTCCCATGCTTATGATGTAAAAATAATGTAACCATCAGAGGTTTATTAAAATTTTGTTAATGACCCCATCCACTTAAACCATATGGAATATCTGTTTTACAGGCAAGATTTCAGAGCTGGTATTTTTATTGCTGCTTTGTGGTATCAAATTTTACTTATGACTTAACATTGAGGGTTTCATGTGATATTTATGGAAGGATCGAGCTTTACATTACTGCAACAATGACCAAGTTCTGCTTTTAACAGCTTTCAGACAGGGAAATCTGGCTTTTTTAGTGCAATGTTGACAAAGGGAGCATCCAGTGAAGCTCATCTAATCTTTGCAGAAACCTTGAAATTGTCAGCATTCATGTGCCATAGTGCCATACTTGGACATTGCATTTTCCCTTCTAGCAGAACAACTGAAGTTGGTCCTCTGGACTGACTTGCTCAACAGATAAGATATTTTATTACCACAATTAATTTCAGTATATGTTAGCCGTCATTATCCACCTCCATCTCCCTCCTTCCTCCTTCAACATTCAGAAGACAAAAGTTCTGACCACTGCTAAGAGAATGAGATTGTGTCTCACCAAATCACCTTCCTCATCCTCTCTTCTCCTTCTGCTTGGAAGGGTTTGAATTCATAATTCGTTTTCAAGAAAAAAGAAAAAAAAAAGATTGAAAGACTATGATTAGTATGTTCCATGCAACAATGGCATATGAGACTCAGCTTTCAATGATCAAACTCTCTCCATGAGTCTCTCTCCATGAGTCTCTCTCAAACTCTCTCAGTGGCAATAATCTAGAATAACAATAATCTTTAGTGATTTCTTTGTTTCTAGTGTGGCTATATTCTTCCATAAAATGTTTTAAAACATGGCAAGAAAAATTCTGGCTTGTATGGGTCAAGAAGAAAAGACTTATGTTAATTTATTCTATTAGCTTTCACAATCATGTTTTGCTCCTGGATAACAGATTTATTTCATAAACAGGCCCTACTGCTGCACAAACCCTGCCCACCTTGGACTGGTAAATCTCTGAATTTATACTCGTATAAAAGATCCTTTACTGGTTTAAGGAAAAAGATTCAGATATTATAAAAAATTATTTTGTCTATTTTTAAATGAAAGGTTTTGCCACGTTTGAAACAGAAGCACCTCACTAGTCCTCTTCGATTCTTTCCTTTATTGGATTCACCCACACTTCCACATGCAGTCACATAGTTGCTCTCACTGGTAATTTTGTACATTATTGAAAATGGAAAGTTACTTTAATCTTCAAATTTAAATCAAAATTATTCTTAGTATAAATTGTATGCACAGAATTCTTTGGTCTTCCATGACATCTTTTCATGGGGTATTAGCATAACAAAGCAGAATAAAAGCAGCTGGAAGAGAATGGTTCAGAATCTCTTTGCTGGAGAATTTGAAATGAGGCAGCTGTAGACCCCAAAGACATGAGAGTATCCTTTATTTGTGCAGCTATTAAAATGACCTTTTATAAGAAGAGAGGAGAGAAGATCCGAGCATCAGTCTTTCCAAAGGTGGACAGCAGGGAGGTTCCATATTTTGTAATTCTGCAATGACATGTTTGTCACCATCTTACTCTTGACTACTGTAAAGAATATAGTGATGAATTTTGTATTTCTAAGTAGCCTACAGCAGAAAAAATACATCATCTTTGTGTTCTAAGTGCAGAAAGTTTATCAGGAGTTCTGTTCAGTTGCATAGTTTAAAAATACCAATACAACTTCCTCAGTTTAACAGCCCCAGTGGCAAAGTTATAGTGAATAGGGAATCAATCAACAAGTTTGATTTGGCTTCAGACCTTTAGAACAATACTTAGAAGACCTTTAGGACAATGTTTTTGCCTCAGGTTTCAGGTTTTTTTAATTTTTATTCATGGGGCATATCTCAGGTAAGTTTTATGAATAGTACACTCACAATCAAAATGTGATTTTCCTGTCATTATATACTGTATTGAACACACTGTAAAATGCTTCTGTACTGCACAAAGTCTTAGTTTTATAATCAAGTGACCTTCAGGGGACCAATATACAAACAATGGATTTGTTGCAAGACAGGTGTTTAAGATAGCCAGTGAATATTATCCTTGAGCCATGGTTATCATGGTGGAATGATGAACTGTATGTTTTTATTGGTTTATTATGCATATAGCGCTATGATTACACTTTGGTGTATAGCTAGTCTTATAAATATGCTAAAATGAATATGCTATTTAAATGAATAAATACATTTTTTGCAATTGCAAGCTAACCTATTACTAGATACGGTTTATAAATACTCTGAGGAGTATGTGAGCTTGGATTTAAGGGGAAAGCCATACTGAACAGTTCAGTGGAATGTTGTTCTTTCCTAATTTCATATGCCTAGTCTTTGCTGCCCATTTCATATTTTACTGATCCATTTTCTATAATGAGTCAACTTTAGGGTCATCTGAAGGTTAAACCTTACATCTCTAATATTATAATAAACAACTAAAATACTTTGTAATACATTCTTCTGACTCCTGCATCTCTGCATCGAAGCTTAAGACACCGTGTTAAAGTGCAGGCTTTTCATGGCATCAATCAGAGGTAAGTTAAGTAAAGCTTCATTAAATGCTTCTGATGAATTTTATATTTGTATATTCCAGAAATTTGGGAATACAACCAAGTCATTGCTGTACATCCAGGCAAGTTACTTTCAAAATACTGTTTTCTAGGCAGTAAGTGGAATGAAAATAACACATTTTCTTTACTTGAAATAGCAGAATATTCACAAGGGAAGGAAGAAAGGACTTTTCTATGGCTCCAGCACGAGCAAGAACCTCTTTGTAAGCAGAATTTCCTATTCCTCTATAAAATATACTGTGTGCATGCAGTTAGTTTAAACACCTCAGTATCTTATTGGAGAACATCTGAGGGGGACAGATGATAAGAAAGCAAGTAGGATTATTGCAGGGAGGTGGTAGGGAAATAGTGTAGTTTTGATGAACTCTGGCATTTCTGACAGTATAGAATTCTTGTGCCTGATGCCAGCCCTTTTTTTTTCTGCCATTCATGAACACTGCTGGGTGCATAGTGCAGATAAGTTTACTTCTGTGCAGAGCAGAGAATATTAAATGAATGTAAAGAAAACATACTTCATGGAAGAGAGATTTCATGCTTTTTCCAATTAAGCTACTCAGTAAAACTGATGTATACACGGTCAAATTTAACATTTTAAGTATTGAGTTCCAAGCTGTATAAAATAGGATCTCTGCTGGCTTGGGCTTACAGGAACTTCATCGTCCTTGGACTCTGGGTTCCTGCTGTGTTAATGCAAATTGAAATCAATGGTATTTTAATTTAATGTGACAGATTCCAACTTATGATAGCAAAGGAATGGACAAACTGCCATTTATGATGCTTCTGTGAGAGAATGGCAACCTCTGATCTTAGTACAGAATGGACAGGTGAAGACAATTGCTGTCATTGCCCATCACAGGGAAATCCAAGAAGGACCATCAGCTTGAACATTTACAGCGAATGAAAACAAACATACTTGACCCAGGCTACAGTGAACTTTCCTAGAATTTTGTTGAACCTAGCATTTCTGAGAAAAGGAAAGCACACATCCCATGATGCCTCCTGGAGTATGGTTTTTTCCTTTCACAGGCCATTAACTTAAGGTTTCCACCATGTGAGATTTCATATCAAGACTCCTTGTAAGAAAATACAAAAGAGATCACAAAGTGTAATGTGTTACTTGCAGAGAGAGTTACAAAGCACAATTTAAAGTTCAAATCATCTTTTCTCCAGCTTTCAGGACTCCAGCAGAAAAAAAGAGACAGTGTCAGGTAGTTTAAATTTGCAATTAGCTGAGGCACCTGCATGTTTGAAAAGAGAAAGACCCACCATAAGCATGATTTAAATAAGCAGAAGTGCACGTTTCCCTCTCCAATAAAACTTGTTTGCCTGATCCATAATATATTTTTATCTTTCCTCTGCATAATAGGAAGCAGTGTTTCAGAGATTAACAAACTGAATCACTGCAGACAAGGAGTAAATATTTATTTGTACTTAACATTTATACAACACTTCTCATCCACAGTGCAAAAATATTTTATTATGTTAGATAAGCATTACTACACTGATGCTGTGAAATAAAACAAAATACTGATTTGTTCACAATAATAATGCAGTAAATAATGGAGCTCAGGTCATCTGGTTTCCCATCCAATCTATGCACATTGAAGGCTTCAGCTATTTCTATAAGCTATTAATATATTTTATTGAATCCTGAAATTCACCAGAGGTTTGTGTCACATCTTTCTGGCTTTAGTAGAAACACATAGATGCTCTCCAATGAGCTCTAACTGATCAAAAGCAAATACTTAGCTTCTGTAGTAGCTCTTAGTTTTGACTAAGCTTACAGCAATAAGTCTAATATAACTTTTGTGAAACATAGTACCTTTTACCAAGTTCTGAAGGAAAAAAATAAATTGAATTTCTGTGAGTGCACTGGTGCACAATGAAATCACATGTATAACAACACATTAGGAAATGTATTTTACCAGAGATTCCTCAGTAAAAACCAATTTGATTGCATCAGCTTGAATCACATTCCAAAATAAGGAGTTTCCTCTACTTTTGATGAAATGGGAACAATACAATTTAAGCTTGTAAAATATTTTAGAATACACTCAGGTTTGTAAAAAGGCAGAGATGCATAAATGATGAGGTCAGAAAATGTGCGTAATATCAGAGGCAATATCTGTAAGGGTCTCAACCTGACTATAAATGATCTAACTGAAAATATTTTAAAACTGATATTGCCACGTTCATATTTGCAAATACTGCTGAAAGGTGCAAGTTAAGCCATTCCACAATGAACAGCTTAACAGGAATAGTAATATCAATTTTACACATAGCTATAAACTTTGTACATAGATAAGCATAAAGTGATCAGCATTTGATATGCTGACAAAAAATTTCAGGAAAGATTTTTAAAGGTAAAAATAGCTCATTAAAGAGAATTGGGTCACTGATTTATGGTCTTGCTAATAGTGATAAACATCTAGGTTCCGTTGTTCTTAAGTACTGGAAAACATATGCTATAATTTGTATTTTGTGTAATTTTTCCTTTGTTCTTGCTTCTGATGAAAAGTGTTCATTTTTTTAATTTCAGTCTTTCTTGTATTAACTCCTGATAACCAAACCACAAAAGGCATTAACTGTTCATGATAAAACAGAAAATGTAGCAAAACAACATATTCAAAAGTAGCAAATCACCAGGACCATCATTTAACCAGACTCAAGGGTCAGATTCAGTTTTGATGCCACTGGATATGGTGTTCCCAGATTTGTACTGCTGCCTTTCCCTTTTATAAAAACTAGACATTTTATGGCGTGTCACCAATTAAATAAACAGGAAACAAGTTATTTTACTGCATATGAAATAACTAACGTCTGGAAAAAAGAAACCAAAAATACCCACAAATAAAAAAATGGAAAAAGGAAGCATGAAAACAAGACATTACGCAAGCTAATATAATGTACAAGTTGCATTTTAAATGGAACATAGATTTTTAATTCTTACAAAAGCACAGTTCTCCTGGAAACCTGCAATGCCCGTCTGAGAAATAAGTGAATAAAAGCTGAAATATTGCACCCCTATGCCCAAACAGGAAGGTTTACCTAAAGCTAACCACCCCTTCCATTTGTCCTTCCAGCCTGCCTGCATTTTGACTTTTGATGCAGTCAAAAGCCTCAAAATTCCTTCTGCTTTCCCCTTTTTGTTTCCTCACCTGTTTATGGTATGTCACAATGTTGAGCTCTGAGACTCTAAAAGTACGGTCACTTCTTAGCTTACTGCTAAACCTAAATATAGAATGTGTTAAAAAGAAACAAGGTGGGGGAAAAGGTGTTGCTTATGATACTGCTTTGTTGAGGGCTTAGAGGACTTTCTTCTTATAATAAAGGCAAAACACAAAATATTGAAAAGATTAATGCTTATGATGTCTCCAAAATAACCCTGTGTTTTGAGATGTTGTTAAGAATGTGGCAGGTCTCATGGCCTGTGAAGATTTCTCATAACTGAGCTGGTCCTTTTTGACAATATTTAACCAAACTGGCATAAATTTGAAGCCCTATTATTGCAAACCTTGTGCTGCTCAGGGCAAAGTTCAAACAGGTCCATTGTAGTGTGTGTTCAGAACAATAATCAGCCTTAGCAGGTGCTCCTAAACAAGGACCTTTGTGCTGAGAAAAAAAAAACAAAAACAAAAACAACAATATAAAAAAAACCCAAACCAACAAAAACCAA